>OY751314.1:4944853-5402517 GCA_963564615.1 Rhorus exstirpatorius | reverse complement strand
TCGATTCTGCTTGGCTCTGCCTTCGGGCGTCACTTTTTTCAGACCCAAAGCACGCACAATTTTGCTTTTCATCTTCCTATGCTGCGTTTCCATGGTGTACGTTGGAACAGCGAGGATTTTTGATGAAAAGCGAATCGATTCATCCAGCTTTTTTTCGGTCGTGGCTGTCATCATTAACCGTGTTCTTACCTTCATCGCGCTGCACATGTGCCAATTCCACCTCTCTATCTTCATCTTCTATCTGTGAGTCTGTAATCTTCGTGTGATCCTCGGCTACACAACGCGCTCTCGGTGTGGTCATGCCCGGCATCCCGATCTGCGCATGCGCTCTCTTATCTCATCAGCCACTATCTGCTCAGAGCTTCGGCCTGCGCATGTGCTTTCCACGCTCACACACCTGCGATTTACTCTCTGTACCTGTGCTCAACACTCTCGCGTCTCGACGTCTCGATCTGTGTTATACTGGAGCTCTACACTCTCACATCGCATCGATCGCTTGTTGACATCATCGATTCAACGTAGCGTGATCCGAGTCTGCCTCATCGATCAACAGACCTGGCTGCTATAGCCATCCGTTGCTATATATCTTGAACAGATGTCGGCACGGTGTACCGTTTGCGGTCGTTCCGCCGGTCGAGGCTGCGAGATCATCGCGTGTTCTGGGGATTGCGGTGAGAATTTTCATCGTGAATGCGCGATAAACAAATTTGGCTACGATCCGAATGACAATTCAGTTAGCTTTCGATGCGACCTTTGCGCAATGCAGCGCTCGAATACTACGCTCCGTACGCCCCCGCCTAATATCAACACTCCCCCGTCTTTCTCCAGCTCGGGCATTCCTCCCCCTTCTGGCCTAAGTCAACCGCAATCAGTCAGCCGACACTCTCTTATATCGTCAGACAGAGACCTTCTCTTGACCATGAGTGATAATCTCTCGGCGTTCATTGCTCAGCAAACAGCAGTCAATGAAGATCACACTCGAAAATTAAACTGCATTCAGAATCACACGCGTTTGCTTCAGGTGCACGACGAGAGAATTTCACTTTTAGAAGCCAGTAATGCGAAATTGATAGAGCAAAACGCCGAAATGTCTCGTGAGATTCGCTCGTTAAAGGACGGTATGTCCATTTCACCTGCATCGCCTGATCTTTCTACCGAGATTACGATATCCGGAGTACCCCTCTCCGTCACTGACTCTCCTCAGGCGATAGTTAACAAAGTCTTCCATGCCCTTGGTATACCGGACCTACTCGGCGACGTTTTGGAGATTCGTAGCCTAGACAAGAAAGTCCTTGTGGCTGGCAGAGACGAGGCTGCTACATCTTCCTCGTCTGGAGCCATTAATCCTAATATTATTGCTAAAAGAAAATCATTTATTATCACGCTGAAATCTCGCCAGGTCAGAGAATTCATCATTAGCAAAAAGCGAGCGAAAAAAGATTTATCAGTTCAGGACGTTTTTGGCTCCGATGAGGGCGGTAATATTTTTGTATCTCTTAAGCTTAAGTTATGAATCTACTTCTCTTCGTGAATTTGCCCTTTCGCAAGCACTTCATATTGTTGAATCTGGCGCCACATTCCATACAAACTCTTCGGATTCTCTACTTGATTTATTTATTGTTGATAGTCACACTAAAGTCGTGTCATACGCTAAATCGACTGCCCCTTTCATCGCTGGTCATGATTTACTTGAGCTCGTTTATAAGTTTCAGCCTGACCCTATTCCAGCTCACACGATTGTCAGAAGGGACCTCAAACATTTTGTTGCTGTGGATTACATAACCTCGCTCTCATCTTCCTTATCTCGTATTAGTTTATCGCAAATTGGTTTGCTCTCTTCTCCCAATCTGTTCGACAATACCATTTGTGAATTTTCTTTGACTATCAATAATACATTTGATGCTCATGCTCCGATTACTAAATGGACTATTAAAAAATCGCCTGCCCCTTGGGTTACAGATGTATTAAGATCTAAAATGAGGCATAGGAATAGACTCTATAGTCAGGCTAGGCGTTCGGGTAGCCTCCTTTGCATGGCAATCTATCGTGAGTACCGTAACTCGCTTTCTATGGAACTTCGTGCCGCCAGGGATAATTTTTATAGTTGCCGCCTCTCGTTGGCGACGAATCCTTCAAAAATGTGGAAGGAATGTCTTCGCTGCGACTCACTAAGTTTAGAGGTTCTTCTCCTTTCTCCTTCTTTTCTTCTGATCAGTTAAACGTTTATTATTCTACCATTTCCACCTCGCAAAATCCTTATCCAGAGTCTTTCTCCTCGCTGAACCTTCCTCCGCTTATTGCAAATCAACCTATCTTTCATTTTTCTGTTATCACTGAGGAGTCACTTGGTGCGATTTTTTCAGACTCTGAATCTCTTTCGCTTTCTCAGGGGCCTGATTCCCTCTCCGCTTTTTCCCTCTGCAAGGCAGTCCCTCTCTTGGCACCTTATCTCTTAGCTATTTTTAATACCAGCCTGCGTCTCTCTTATTTCCCGGCTGCTTGGAAAAAATCCTTTATCCGTCCGTTGCTCAAAACTGTTCCTCCTACTTCACCATCTGACACCAGACCGGTGGCAAATATTCCTGAGTTATCGAAAATGCTTGAGCGTATTGTACACAGGCAAGTTACACTTTTTCTCATGGCCAATGATCTTGCTGATCCGTTTCAATCCGGGTTCAGGCGGGCTTTTAGTACGCAGACGACGTTGCTAAAACCGAATCAGGATATCAGGCAGGCGGTTGATGAGAGGAAGTTGACGGTGCTTGTTCTCTTCGACTTTAGTAAGGCGTTTGATACTGTTCCGCATCTGCTGCTTCTTCGTAAGCTTCGTCTCCTGGGCTTTTCGGACAGTGCACTTGCGTGGGTCTTTTCTTATTTATCTAATCGGTCCCAAGCAGTGGTGGATGACAGGGGTGAAATCTCTCCTTGGCGTGACACCAACATTGGTGTTCCTCAAGGGTCTGTGTTGGGCCCGCTTCTTTTTTCTCTTTTCATTCGTGATATTGGTGCTGGGCTTCGTTATACCCAGTATCTCACTTATGCGGATGATACACAAATTTATCTCACCTGCTATTCCAATTGTCTGGTGAGTGCATTGGCCGATTTGACCCTTGATGTGGACTATATAGCTGACTATGCCTCAAATCATGGTCTTAAATTGAACCTTACTAAGTCGAAGGTTATGGTTTTGGGCAGTGGTGCGTATATCAATCAAATTGATCATTCTTCTCTTCCTAGCATTGTTGTCGATGATATCGAGCTTCCTTTTGGTAATGTAGTACGTAATCTTGGTGTCACTATGCAAGCGAACTTATCCTGGCACAAACATATCTTGCGAATCTCGTCGAAAATTAATTTTACTCTTTATCGCTTGAAACACAACAAAAATCTATTGTCGCAACGATTGCGCACGCTGCTCATCACTACGCTCGTTTTTCCTCTGATCGACTACTGCTGTCTTGTGTATAATGATTTAACGGGGGAGCAGGATTTGGTTCTTGAGAGGCTTATAAATAAATGTATACGTTTCATTTTTAATCTTCGCAGAGATGTACATATTTCATCTTATCGAAATAAGTTGTCTTGGCTCACTGTTGCAAATAGGAGGAAGTATTTTTTGGGCATTTTTATTTTTAAAATGCTCCAGAACAATGCTCCTCCTTACATTGCTGAGCTGTTTGTTCGTGCTCCACCGCCACTTCGTCCATCCCGTCTTATTGTCCCTCCTACTTTCTCTATACCTCTGCATCGCACATCTACCCTCAGAAATTCTTTCGCGCTAAATGCTGCTTATTTTTGGCATTCGCTTCCGGTTCATATTGGTTCTGGTCAGGTACTTTCTAAGTTCAAACGGGATCTGCACGCATTTTTGCTAAGCACTCAGTTAGGCTGATAGTTTTGATGGCTGATTTGATTGAGTTATTCCTACAGTTGTACTTACATAGTTTACTCACTTAGTTTACTTAGTTTGCACATATACTTTGCTGCGTTTATTTTAGTTTTAGCTAGTTTTAAGGTGGTTTTTCTTAAGTTTTCTTTTAAGTTTATCCTTTTGTATATAAATGATGTACTATGCTAAATTTTGCCTAAGAAAAATTTTTCAGGGCATAATAAAATTTATTCATTCATTCATTCATTCTCTCTCTCTGTGAGTACGCTTTGACGTCTATTTTTCTGCTCTTGTGATTCGAACGTTTTCTCTGCTCCATTCTGCCTACGGGCGTTTTGTTGCAGGTCCTAAGCATGCCACTATTGCTTTTCTTCCGCGAGTTGCAGTGTCTAGTCCGAATTTGTTAATGCACGCTCGTATTTTGGATGAAAAGCATGACACTTTTTCTAACCTCAATCTGGACTGGTCACATCTATTGAGCAATTTTTGCCTCGTTGGACTCAGTGGCGCATGCGCTCTTCTTCTCTGCCGTTCCGCGCATGTCACTTGGACTAGTATGGTCATGCGCTTTTCTCCACGGCCTTATCGCGCATGTCTTATCGTACTTCAATGCGCACGCGCTTGACTCAGCTGCCTTATCACGCATGCCGTGGGATCGAACGCACATGCGCTCTTCTTCTTCACTACTCCAGCGCGCTTGCCTTGGCTTGGACTTTGATCCGCATGTGCTTTTCTTGGCCATCCTTTCGCGCATGTCTGTTCAAGTAAGCTCTCTCAATCCCGCTATCTCTATTTGGCTACAAGAATTCGAATAGCTGCGATAGATTGCGCCATCGATCATCGCGTCGATTCCAAGAGTCACATGATCGGCACATTATCATCGGTCGGTTAATTGGTCTTCTTCACATCTGCCGGCAACTTATCTTCGGTCTGCATGTCTAATTTATGCTTTAAATGCAAGAAGGAAATCGCCGGCTCTCAATTTGCTTGTTGTGACTGTAGACAAGCATTTCATCCAGGGTGCTGCAAAAGTCATCTCATCACGAAATCGGCTAATGATTGTTGCGTTATCAACCTGCCGGTCCTTGCTGGCAACGCTGCTAATTTGACCAGCACGCAAGCAAGCGCACAAATCATGCCTAACGACCGAAATAGCCTCAAGTCAACACCACTGTCAACATCGCAAAAATCCAATTCTGATCAAATGTTCAGTAAAATCCTCGCTAAAATTGAAAGCACTGAATCAAAGATTACCGCATTCAGCGCACGACAAGATAAAACGAATGAGGAATTTCGATCCCTTCTTGAGCGCATTCCTGTGATTGACACAATCATTAAAGAACACGAAAATCAGATTTGTATATTACAGCAGGCTAACCAGCAATTATTATCGGAAGTTGATACCCTGAAATCTCTTGTGTACCATTCTCAAAGCTCTTCTGTAAATTCGGGTGGAATTATTTTGTCTGGTCTGCCTTCTGATGCGCTTACGTCTCCTGAGGAGATTACCAGGAAAATTTTTGACGCGCTTGGAATCTCCGAATTATCTGCTCACATTTTATCGGTGCGTAAACTTGCTAGAAAGGCGAATACGACGGCCGGCGCAGCGCAGAATCCGACAACATCGTTCATCGTCGAGCTTACCTCAAACTCAGTGAGGGATATCGTGCTGCGTAAGAAACGTGAAAAACGTGATTTAAAAAGGTCGGAAGTACTTGAAGGATGTTCTGCAGCAACGAAGAACTTAAACATCTATGTCAACGAGATGCTATCAGCTTCATCTTACCAGTTATTGAAGCAAACGGAGCAAAACGCTGCAACGATGGCTTACAAGTATGTGTGGGTTAGGAGTGGAATCATCTTTGTGAGGAAGGAAGATGGCTCACCACGCCTCACGATTAAGTCTCCGGAAGATCTATTGAAATTGGAATGACTATCTATGGCATCAAACGATCTACGACCTCCCTCAATGCATCGACAGCGACCTTCGGCTAATTCACAGGACTCTCAACACCTTCCGTTTAGGATTGCGCAACTCAATGCAAATTCTTTATTAGCGCATATTGATCAGATTAGACCGTACTTCTCTAATAATTTTTTCCACATTATTTCCATCGCTGAAACTTGGCTACAATCTCACATTCACGATGCACTAGTCAATATTGATGATTATTTTTTAATACGTAATGATCGCGAGGGCAAAGAGGGTGGAGGCGTAGCATGCTACATCCATCGATCTCTCAAAGTCAGCCTCCTTGCGGCTTCACCCTGTGTGTTTTCTAACGCTCCTGAATTTGTTTTATTGGATATTCATAACGGCTCAACTGATTCGCTTCTGTTTGCTTCTATCTACAGAAGACCTAAAGGTCTCCTTTTGCACGATTTTTTGTCCACTTTTAACAAATTCTCACATGCTTACAAAAACTTTATGATTTGCGGAGATTTAAATTGCAATTTATCATCTAACAATTTTGAATCTCGCCATCTCCGTGATCTTATTTTCTCCTCTGCTTTTCACCTAGTGGAGTCATGTGCGACCTTCCATACGGCTACATGCGATTCATGGCTTGACGTTATCATAGTTGAAAATCCCGATAAAATACTCTCTTTCTCTAAATCGGATGCACCGTTCATCAATGGTCACGATCTGCTCGAACTCTCTTACAAACTAGAGAACCTAACCATCAGTCCTCAGACCATTTTGCGTCGCAACCTTACTCGATTCACGGATCAGCAGTATGAGGATACTGTTGTATCCTTACTCCCAGCAATAGAATCCTATACTATTACACCTGATTTTGACACTGACGATATCGATGCGCTTGTCACATCATTTTCGCTCTCACTCACATCTGCCTTAGACATCCAAGCGCCGTTTCGTCGGTTCAGGGTGACCAGGCCACCAGCCCCGTGGCTTTCGGAAGAAATCAAAGCGAGGATATGACAGCGAAATGTACTTTACAAAAGAGCCAAGCGAGCAAATAGCCTACTTGGGTACGCTTTGTACAGGCACCACAGGGATGAACTGACTACGGACATTAGGAAAGCCAAAAATGACTTTCAATTGCAAAGGCTGAACTCCATCAATGATGTGACTAAAATGTGGAAGGAGTTAGCTAATCTGGGGCTAGTTAAGACAAATTACTCGTCACCTTTGCACTTCTTTTCATCCGACTGTCTTAATACTTATTACGCTACTGTATCCAGCTCAGGAAATGCTCTCTGCTTTCGTGAAATATTTGATTTTCTATCTGACCAGCCGAGAGGAAATCCGGTATTCTCACTGAACACAACTACCCCTTCAAAGGTGCTCTGTCTGATCAATTCTTTATCTTCCTTCTCTCTCACTGCTGGTCCGGATGGGGTGTCTATTTTTGGGTTGCGCAAGGCTTCAGGCATCATCACCGTACATTTAGCATCTCTTTTTAATCTTTCTATTACAAAATGTCACTTTCCTACGCCATGGAAGCGTGCCTTCATACGTCCTCTCTCTAAAATAAAATCTCCTATGTCGCCATCTGATACTCGACCAATCGCCAATTTATCTGAGGCTTCTAAACTACTCGAGAGAATCATTAAAACTCAGATTTTGGAGTTTGTAGAATCTAACAGTATCTTCGATAGTAAGCAGTCGGCCTATCGCCGCGGGTTTAGTACCCAGTCTGCTCTTCTGAAAATCTGTGATGATGTAAGGGAGGCTACCGACACAGGCACATTGACTATTCTTGTACTTTTTGACTTTAGCAAAGCGTTCAATACTGTGTCTCATGTAAATCTTCTCCGTAAGCTAAAGTTAATCGGCTTCTCAGATTCGGCTTTGCAATGGATCTTTTCGTACCTCACCGACAGATCTCAGGCTGTTGTTGATGAGGAGGGAGTGTGCTCAGGATGATTAAAAACGACTATGGGAGTTCCGCAAGGTTCCGTACTAGGTCCGATTCTATTTTCCTTGTTTATTAATGATATCGCCTCAGGTTTGCGCTACTCTAATGACATGATTTTCTCTGATGGCACGCAAATTTATATGAGCTGTGAGCCGCACCAATTAAATCAGGCCTTAGCGATGATTAGCAATGATGTAAATGCTATATTCGATTTCTCTACTTATAACGGGCTCAAACTGAACATTGCTAAATCTAAAATTCTAATCCTTGGAAGTAATGCTCGTATCCGGCATATCAATCTCGATGAACTGCCGCTTGTCTCTATAAACAACACACCACTGCCTTACGTAAGTGAAGCACGTAATCTTGGTGTCTATCTTTCGTCAGATTTGTCGTGGAGTAGACACGTTGCTGATATCTCGCGTAAAGTGCACTCGTCTTTACATAAGCTTAAATTTCATCGGAACTCATTATCTGTTGAACTTCGAATAAAACTCATCAGTACTCTAATTTTCCCTCATCTAGATTATTGCTGCTTGATATATCATAATCTTACTGAGGAGCTTGATTTGAAGCTACTGAGGTTGATTAATTCTTGTATTCGCTTTATTTTCAACTTGCGAAAAGATGAGCACATCACTCCGTATCGGCACAGATTGAAATAGTTGTCCGTAAAAAATAGGCGCTTATATTTTCAAGGGATTCTAGTTTACAAGACTCCATATGAATATGTTCCAGACTACATCCTTGACTTATTCCAAGGTGTAGATGCAGAGTTGCGCAGATCATCTAGACTTCCGGTACAGGTCTTTAAAATACGTGCACATCGTACTGCCATGTACCGAAACTCGTTTTCTATATCTTTCTGCTACCTTTGCACTCGCTCCCTGCAGCTGTGTCTTCGGCACCAACGTTAGCCGCATTCAAGTCTCTTTTTTGCGATTACCTTTTTAGGTTGGAAGTAGAGAACTCAAATTAAAACTCGAATTAATTGGAAACAATTGTAATTGAATGTAGTTAAATAGAGTAAACCTCCGTCATCACCGTTTAAAATTGTTTAAAATTGTTTAAAACTGTTCAATATTGTTTTGTGAATATTTTGATTTATTTATACTAGTTGAAAGAGAATGTTCACTGAACACTGAACTTATATGCATGTCCGTAACTCGTTTAGATTTAAGTTAATATTATGTATTGAGCAATGCTCATCTGTATTTCATACATTTGCCCCAAAGTGGTCACTAGGGCAAAATAAAATTTATCTATCTATCTATCTATCTCTCTCTCTCTCTCTCTGATCTTGGAAAGACGTGTCAAAGTGTGCTCTGTGCCTTATCACGCATATAAATCGAACCACGCATCGTAAATAGTTTTGGTGTGCATCATTGTGTGGGCGGAGACCGGGTGTCTCAGCTGCCAAGTTTTCTCCTTCTGGCCACGAACTGTGCAGTGTTGGTGACCCTTGCAATTTTTAGTGTCTGATCATTTTGTTTCCGTGGCTTACCTTCGGCGTGGGAACTCAACAAGCCGTTGTTATTCTTGCGACATCCTATTGATCGTTTACGTGTAGTGAGGATCGTGGTGTCTGTGTTGACTGTCTGTCTCTGTAGGCTGTACACGCTTACACTATCTGACTTTGTTTTGGTGTAGTGCCTGTGTCAAGATTACGCTCGGTATTTCGTCAATGGCCCAACTGCCTCCGAAGTCACAAGAAAGCTGCTTCTCTTGTCGCAAACGCTCGGCTCGGAACTGGAGTACCTCCAGTGCGTCAAATTTGGGACAACGTCATTCTCGCCCGCCTGCGGATATCTCTCTGCCCTCACTTCCCGAACAATTAGCTGGTTTCTCACAACTCATTGCGGCTCTTACCACCAAGATCGAGGGTCTTGAAGGCACATTAAGCACTATTCCTACTCTCTCGGATAAGCTCGATAAACTCGAAGTAGTATGTGACGGGGTAAACGAGCAGGTGTCTGGACTCAACGATCTACGCACCGATGTCCGGGATTGTCTGACTCGTTTAGACTCTGTTTCGTCTAGATTGGACAACATCGAGGTGACCACAATATCGCTGTCAGAGTCATTGGACACTCTTTCTCATCAAGTCGACACAATAGAGCAACGACCTCTTACCGCTACCGTGGCTTCCACTGATCCTCGCATTTTAGATCGAGTCAATCAGCTAGAGTGTGCTCGACACATTACTGATCTCGTCATCACTGGGTTCCCAGAATCAGAGGTAGATGATCGTGATAATGTTATCGCCCTTTGCAGCGGGTTGAATGTGCCTCTAGACCGGTCCCAAATCACCGCAATCAAGCGGATCCGCTCGAAAAACAATACGAATAACCCGCGATCACTCATTCTCTCTGTGAGTTCAGGGTCGCTGAGGAATTCAATTATCAGTGCTAAGCGTTCGAAGGGACCAATCAATGCGAAAAATATTAATGCGGCTCTCTCTGAGTCGCAACTGGTTCACATCAATGAATTTCTCCGACCGGAACTTCATACTCTCCTGACGCGAGCAAAGGCAGTTGCGAAGGCCAAACATTATCAGTATGTCTGGGTTCGTGAGGGGTCAGTTAATGTCAGAAAGACGCAGAGTGCACCGGTCATCCGTATTACCCACGAAGACCAACTCGAGACCCTGCCATGACTTGATCGAGCTCCCCTATTGCCTGTTGCCCCGGATCATATCCTGTTTCATCTCCGTATATGTCACCTTAATGCGCAGTCGCTAGTACCACGATTCAATGAATTCTCACAATACTTCTCGACACATTATTATGACGTCATTCTTATCTCTGAATCCTGGCTAAAGCCGCACATCCCAAATCAGATTGTCAATCTGGCGGGGTATACTCTCACGTGGTGAGATAGAATTAGCAAGGGGGGCGGCGGTGTATGCATCTACACGTGTGAAGGCCTTCGGGTAAACATTGTGGCTTCTTCTGCTGCCGACACGTACGTACCCTCACCTGAATATCTATTTGCTACTATTTCCGGGCACAACTCAATGAAACTTCTCGTGGGGTAGTCTATCGCCCGCCCAAAGTTGCATTCTCTGACCGTATTGAGACACGCTTAGCCTTAATTTGCCTGGGTTACGTATCTAAGGTAATAATGGGTGACTGGAATGCAAATTTTTGGACGAGCAACGCGGACAGTCAATATCTACGTCGGATCTTTCATTGCTACAGCTACGACATCGTTCCTTTCGAGCCTACATATCACACAGCGACCTCGTCTTCGTGGCTCGACTTATGCATAGTGGAATCCATCGATAAGGTCACAACGCAGGAACAAGCATCGTTAGCATTTGCGGCTGGTCATGACCTTATCGCAATAGAATACAACTTCGCCCGGGCTCTTCTCAATACGTTGCATGGAACTATCCGCTGCAGTTGGCAGTGCTTGCGGGATCAAGGGTTCCCTGGAATTTTTGCCACACACGATTAGACTCCGGCAATTAGTAGTTTAGAGTAGTGCTGTACGGCTTAGCCGGCTTAGCCGGCTATGGCAGCTAAGCCGGCTAGAAGTTAGCCGGTTAAAATGGCTTAACCGGCTAAGCCGTTTAGCTGGTTAAAATTTAGCCGGCTAAAATAGCTTAAACGGCTTAGCCGGTTAAAAATTAGCTGGCTAAAACGGCTTAGCCGATTAACCGGTTAAGCCGGTTAATCGGCTAAGTTAAGCCCATTTATATTTTTTCCTCATTCTAACCTCGAAATCGCAACTTCGTTGCGATTTCTCGGCTCTCATGAGGAAAAATGTTCTCATGTTCGATACGCGTACGAAAAGGCTTTTTGACGAAACTCGTTACAGCACTCGCCTTCGGCTCGTGCCGTAATCCTCTCGTTTCGTCAAAAAAGCCTTTGCGTACTCGTATCAGAATGTACTATTTTACGGCACAGGCATTGAAAAGCCACTTTTCGATGCCCATTATCGATCCGTAAAGTAACACTTTTCGTGGCTATCTTCGCAACTGACACAAAAAAAATTTTTTATGGCAGTTCTGCGAGTCGTGCACCGTACTGCCATGAAAAAATGTTCGTGTCAGCTACGAAGTTAGCCACGACAAGTACTACTTCACGTATCGATAACAGGCGTCGAAACGTAGCTTTTCAATACCTGTGCCGAAAAAAATATGGTATGCGGCGTGCGCATAAAGTGACTGTTCAAGCGAGGTGATGTTTTTAGAACTCTCCGTTGGCTTTGCCTGGTGAGCCGAAGGCGAACCTGAAGGCGAGCCTTCGGCTCACCAGGCAAAGCCAACGGAGAGTTCTAAAAACATAACCTCGCTCGTCTATGTGTACGCGCTTGCCGCATAATATACTATTGTATGTATAGATTTAGAATATTTTTGAAATTTAAATTTGTATATGGCTTTCATATAATTTTCATCATTCATATAACGGTTTACATGAGGATATGGTCCAGTCGAAATTAGTGATGCGGCGGAGATTTTTCTCGTCTCGTCTCAACGAGACGAGTGTGCATGTGAGCATGTGCGAGTGTGTTCAAGTGTATGCGAATGTGTGCGTGGGTGTGCGAGTGTGTTCAGTGTATGCGTGTGTGTGCGAGTGGGTCTGAGTGTAGTCGAGTATGTGCGTCTGTGTGCGTTTGCATTCGAGTGTGTGCGAGCGTGTGTGAGTGTGTTCGAGTATGTGCAAGTGTGTCCGACTATGTCCGAGAGTATGCGAGTGTGTTCGAACGTGTGCGAGTGTGTCCGAGTGTATGCGAATGTGTTCGAATGTATGCGAGTGTGTGCGTATATGTGCGAGTGTGTTCAAGCGTATGCGAGTATGTGCGAGTGTATGCTGATGTGTGCGAGCATGTGCGAATGCGTGCGAGTGTGTGCGAATTTTTGCCAGTGTGTGCGAGGGTATGCAAGTGTGTGTGAGCCTGTGCGAGCATATGCAGTTGTGATCGAGTAAAGCCTACGAACCACAATAATCCGAAATATTATGCTAACGAAATTTTTTGAGACATGGTGAGCTTTCGAGACGAGACGAGACGAGAAATTGGTCTCGCTTGGACACACACACACTCACACTCGCGCGCGCACACACACACATACGCACGCACGCGTACACATGCACACACATACTTTCAAACATTCGCACACACTCGCTCATACACGCACACTATGGCTTTTGTTTTTTTTTTTCATTTGACAAACGATAACTTAACGACGACTTTACGTCTCGTCTCGGCGGCATCACTAATTATGACTGGACCATATCCTTATGTAAACCGTTGTGTGAGTGAGGAAAATTATATGCAAGCCATATGCGAATTTAAAATTTTATCAATATTTTAAATCTAGATACAAAAATATAAATGAGCTTAACTTAGCCGATTTACCGATTAGCCGGTTAAGCCGTTATTCGGCTAAGCCGTTTTAGCCGGCTAAGCCGTTTTAGCCGGCTAAGCCGGTTAAGCTACTTTAGCCGGCTAAATTTTAGCCAGCTAAACGGCTTAGCCGGTTAAGCCATTTTAACTGGCTAACTTCTAGCCGGCTTAGCTGCCATAGCCGGCTAAGCCGGCTAAGCCGTACAGCACTAGTTTAGAGCCCAGTGCGAAAGTTGCGAGCTTCAATGAGTGCCTTAACAGTTTTCTTGACTGTCACGTTCCGCTCCGAATGATCACCCTCCGTCGACCTTCAGTGCCTTGGATGTCCCATCAACTACGGGAACTGATTCTAACACGTGATCGTGCCCGTGCGAAATGGCGGCGAATGAAATAGCCGTCTGATCATCTCGAGTATAAAGAACTCAGGCAGTGCACTCGGTCTCTCATTCCGTGCACCAAAGCGGCCTACTACCGACAACGGCTTTCGACTATCACGGAGCCCAAGCATCTGTGGCCTGAGCTTCGTTGTATGGGGGTGGTCTCGAGCGGGTCACGCCGAGAAATCACAATCCCACCTGATGCGTTGAACACTTACTTGTGTTCGGTGTTCAACCCAGTCTTACACAGGCTGCCCGCGATTTTGCAAATGGAGGGACTCGTTGACGACAGCCAGTTCTATTTCGCACGTATCACGCCGGGAACTCTCAATCGCTACATCCGTATTGAGGACTGTCATGTCTCTGGCCCTGATGGTTTCTCGGGTTTCCTACTACGTCATTGTCTAACGCCTCTCTTTCGCGATAATCCTTGACATTCTCAACTGCTCACTACAGACCTCGATCTCTCCCTCACCATGGAAGCAATCCTATATCACCCCTGTCCTGAAGGTCAGGACTCCGTCGACGTCATCAGATTTCAGGCCGATTTCGTTGCTATGCGTTCTGTCTAAGATTTTTGAGAAACTCGTGCTCACTGATCTCACAAAATTTCTGCGTGCCTCGTCTAGAATCGACCCGTATCAATTTGGTTTTGTGACTGGGGGCTCCACTCAAGCCGCTCTAATCAGAGTTCTGGATGCAGTACGTTTGGCCGCAGATCGACGTGAGGTCACTATACTTGTTTTATTCGATTTTTCCAAAGCCTTTGATACCGTGGATCACGCTCAACTTATCGGAAAACTGGCAGCGCTTAATCTCTCCCGGTCAGTATTGAAATGGATCTGGTCCTACCTTACGGATCGCAGTCAGGCTGTTCGTACAGCGCAGAGGCTGCCTGAATGGTTACCTGTCACGTCTGGCATCCCACAAGGTTCAGTGCTGGGCCCGGCCCTGTTCTCCATCTACACAGCTGACATTAACGACGTTATCGCGCATTGCTCTTTCGTTAAATACGCAGACGATCTACAGATATACGCCCGCAGCTCTCCTGACGGCATTGCCGTATGTGTTGCTCGTGTCAACGAGGATGTAGCCCGCATCTGCGCCTCGGCAGATAATCTCCTGCGGCTCAACCCCGCCACGACTCAATCAATGCTTCTTGGTTCTGCTTGTGTGGTGAATGATTTGAGGCTGGCTGGAATCCCGGAGATCGTTGTACGGGGCACGGTCACTCCATACGTCGATTTAGTGAAGAATTTGGGTATTCTTGTCACTCCAACTTCGAACTGGCGGAAGCAGGTTACGAATACTCTCAATCGAGTTCACAAGACGCTATACCAGCTAAAGGCTAACGGGCAGACCCTTACTATAGACATACGGCGTCTCCTTGTCTCTCCGCTCATCTTTCCTCTCATTGATTACTCCTCTCTTCTCCTGCTTGATATCACTGTCATAGAAAATATTCGCCTGCAACGTGCGCTCAACGCTTGTGTCCAATTCGTCTTAAATATCCGGAAGTGCGAACACATCACGCCTTACTATGAGCGATTGAAATGGCTCAAGGTTTCGGAACGTCGGAACTACTTCCTGGGAGTCTTCACCTTTCGTGCTCTCAAATATCGAGTTTCACTATTCTTCTCCTCCCAATTAATATTGCGCACTACCGTATAAAGGCGGGAGCTTCCATCTCGTGCACCGTCACCCGACTTAATGACGCCTGCATGTAGAACAACAGGGTACCAAAAATCGACATCTGTATCCGCTATCAGGTTTTGGAATTCTCTCCCCCCGAGAGTGTGGGCGTGGCCTTCCTCGATATGCGAGGAGATGAATTTTTCATTTCCTCACGATAATAATAACGCTTATCCTACTCACCTACATTTATACATTTATACCTGGAAACTCGATCCATACACACATGCGGAAATCCAGATCTAAGCATAAAATTATAATTTAATTAATATTAGTTTCAGTTATTTAACTATTTCTTAATCATATATACTCGCTCACACTGTAACGCTGTTTATACCCACGGGTGTCTACCCCAGTATAATAAAGTCACGTTCTATCTATCTATCTCTCTCTCTCTCTCTCTCTCTCTCTCTCTCTGCCCATGATCCACCACTTGTTTTCTTACTCGCTCATGACTGGATTTTTCCCTAGCAAATGGAAGTACGCTCAGGTCTGCCCTCTGCCAAAGGTCAAATCACCGACTAGCTCAAATGAATACCGCGCTATCTCCATTCTATGTTCGCTCTCGAAGTGTCTCGAAAAGATAGTTGCTGGTCAGATCATGGACCACTTAAACAGGCATAACTTGCTAGATCCTTGCCAATCGGCCTATCGGGCTGGTCATAATACCCAAACGTCTCTCTTGCGCATGCTGGAAGATGTACGTAGGGCAGGAGATTCACGTAAAGTGACTATTCTAGTACTTTTCGATTTCTCCAAGGCGTTCGATCGTGTTAGGCATGAGAAACTCATCGAAAAACTTCATGCCCTCCAATTTTCTCAATCTACGCTGCACTGGATTTGTTCGTATTTGACAGGGAGACAACAATCCACAAGAGACTGCCTTACAGGGGACCAATCCGAGTGGATGAATATCAGGAATGGGGTACCACAGGGCTCGGTACTTGGGCCACTACTATTCGTAATGTATCTACACTAGGGTGGTCGTTATTTGGGGTCAAAATTAATTTTACCCTTTCCGCCCCCTAAATCGGTTCGAAATACGTAAAAAGTAACGCTGTAATTTTATCAGATTTTTAAAAAAATGTTTAACCCTTGACCACGGAGGTTAAAGTTTTCCATTTAAAATACATGGGATTTTTCCGCATTTGCAGTCACTATTTTACTGTGGGCCTAAATATTTTTGTAAAATCTTGAAATTCTCACAAATTAGTTTACAGGCATGCTGCTACATGGAAAAAATTTCCCAAACCCCTACCCTCAAAATGTTGCATAACATCACCATGATAATTATAATTTTTTTTTTTTTTTTTTAATCTTTTATTTTTAATGTTTGTTATCTCAGAACTCCGTCATTTATGGACCGATTTGGAAAATTCTTTTTTCATTTGAAAGGATATACTTTCAGATTGGTCCCATAGAAATTTCATCAAAATCGGTTTGGTTTTTAAATCAAAGTAATTGAAAAAAATATTTTTGAAGTCGGTTTTTTATTAGTTATCACGGACTTTACTCACGGTGCAATCTCACTATCGGTCGGAAAATAATTCATAATTCATAACAGTGATTAACGACGCCGCGGAAAGAGGTGTTCGTCTGTTCACCGATTACAATGAAATACTCACACGGAACGAACAACAAAAACAGTTCATTTTAGAAATTGTAAGTGAATATCGAAAAAATAATCCAGACGCAAAAAAGGAGACAATACTTAAGAATTTGTAACTCATTTAGAAAATTATTCTATTCTAAATACACGTATAAAAAAAAAACGAGGAAGCAAAATAAATGAAAAAAAAAAAATTATAATTATCATGGTGATGTTATACAACATTTTGAGGGTAGGGGTTTGGGAATTTTTTTCCATGTAGCAGCATGCCTGTGAACTAATTTGTGAGAATTTCAAAATTTTACAAAAATATTTAGGCCCACAGTAAAATAGTGACTGCAAATGCGGAAAAATCCCATGTATTTTAAATGGAAAACTTTAACCTCCGTGGTCAAGGGTTAAACATTTTTTTAAAAATCTGATAAAATTACAGCGTTACTTTTTACGTATTTCGAACCGATTTAGGGGGCGGAAAGGGTAAAATTAATTTTGACCCCAAATAACGACCACCCTAATCTACACGGATTTAGCGAGATACTCAGGCACTGCAGCTATAACTTTTATGCTGACGATCTGCAGATTTATTTTCATTGTAAGCCGGAGGACCTTGCAGAGGGTATTAGAGCCGTTAATGAGGATATCAAGGCCATCTCCAATTGGGCCGCCGAGTTAGGCCTTCTTTTAAATAATGATAAGACTAAATCTATAGTTATTGGCACGCGACGTTTTATCGCAAACATCATGTTTGAAGACCTTCCTTCAGTGGTTGTCGGTAATGTCAATGTCCCTTTTTCCACTGAGGTGACCTGTCTGGAAATAACTATGAGCAGAACTTTATCCTGGAATTCAAACACGACGAGGATTGCGAACAGGGTAAATGGCATTATCCACCAGCTGAAAATATGCAGGAGTCTTCTCCCTCAACAGTTGAGAGTGCGATTAGTCTCGGCGCTAGTGCTTCCTCATCTAGACTACTGTTGCCTTCCTTGACAAGACGAACGAACAAGATCTTGTTCTCAGTCGCTCTCTGAATGCATGCATTCGCTTTTCGTTAGACATCAGGCGCGATGCTCATATCACGGCTTATTATGGACAACTCAAATGGCTCAAAACAAAATTAGAAGGTTGTATTTCCTAGGGTGCGAAATATACCAAGTACTCAACTCACGTATTCCGAAGTTTTTGTTCGACAGACTTGCAGACTTGATGTCACATCAACGTGTTCATTGTGTCATCTGTGCGTGTGTCCCTACGTGAACCAAGTTCAGTAGGGTGAGCGGCTATATGTAAAGTCATTTCTAGCGTCTTCTAGAATGTTTGACACCAGCTTACTTTCGACAGTGTGCTCTTCTCTGTGTCACATGTATGCGAGTCTCTGTATTTACTGTGCTCTGCTCCATTATCTGTCTCCCACTACCGACATGAGTAGTGAATTCATATACTCCATTTAAAGGTGTATGAGAGAGCTTATGTGCTCATTTAAAGGTCTATGATAGAGTCTATGTATATTATGATATTGTTTACCTTCGGTGCTCATTTCAAGGCCATGATTATACACAAGCTCAGAGAATTTTAGTGGTATACGCAATGGTGTACATGAAGTATACATGATTACACAAGCTTCATGAATTCTAGTGGTATATGTAATTGTGCCTACGAAAAGCTCACTCATCAAGATCTGCGTCTTTCTCTCCTGTCTCTGTCTGTCGTATTTCTATCACACCATGGCAGCTCGTTGTGGGATATGCAGCAAAACAGTGCGAGGTAGCGATTATGTCAGTTGCACGGGTGATTGTGGGGTACTATTTCATACTTCGTGTGCAACAGAAAAATTTTCATTCGATCTATCCAGCCCGAACAGTGCCTCTGAGTTTCGTTGTGATACTTGCTCAATGCATCGGTCAACCAATTTACAGCGTACACCACCACGATCATACGCAACTACCCTCGATGATGATATGCGCCAGCTTCAATTATCTAGCACCTCGACGAACGATAAGCTTGAACGCATCCAGAACTCACTCATCTGTGTTCAAAAAAGTATTGCTGACCTCCGTAGTGATGTTTCTGAGCTGGTGATCTCTCACGAAGCACTGACAGATCGCGTAGTGTCTCTCGAAACTCATTCTGAGAACGCTCGACGAGTATCTGAGGACATCCGAATCGAGAACCTTTCACTGAAAGCTCAAATTGATGAGATCTCCAGACGCGTCTCCACTATGAGCTGTCAGTCGCATGAGCCTCTCTCCTCAGACAAGACCAACTTTCTGTCAAATCCAGCTGAAATAACCTTAACCGGAGTACCATTATCAGTCGACGATGCGCCACAAGCTATTGTTGAAAGAGTTTTTAGCGCTCTCGGAGTTACGAATCTACTATGCGATGTTCTTGAGATCCGTAGTCTGGATAAAAACATCAGCCGCTCAGCCATCGGTCAAGGTAACTCTACTTCGTCTACTTCCACACCGAAGCAAAGCGTGTCGAGATCGTATATTGTCACCCTTAAGTCTCATCAAATCAGAGACTTAATCATAAATAAAAAACGCTTGAGGAAGGATCTATCCATTAAAGACGTCTTCGGACTCGATCTGCATGGGGTCATATACGTCAACGAGTTTCTTCCCCCTGAGCTTTACAAGCTCTTGCGCGCCGCTAAGATCAGAGCTTCTGAACGCCGTTATAAATATGTTTGGGCACGCTCCGGATCTATATTTGTTCGCAAAGGTGATGGTCATCCGCTGATTAAGGTCAACACACATGAGGATTTGGACAGATTAATCTGACTAGGCGAGGCTAATCAAGTCAGTCTTCATCCTCAATCGGAGCAGCCTTGTTTGAAAATTGCTCAGTTCAACGCCAACTCTGTACGAGGTCACTTAGAGATCATCCAGTCAACCGTCATCGAGCATAAATTTCATATTGTCTCTATGTGCGAGACATGGCTTCATTCTTTCGTCTCCGATGATCTACTGCGCATAGATGGCTACTTCCTTATACGTAATGACAGGGAAGGCAAAGAGGGTGGAGGTGTAGCCTGTTTTATTCATAATTCTCTGAAAGCGAAAGTGTTAATGTCGTCACCGAGTCAGTTTTCAAATGCTCCTGAATACTTAATTCTTGAAATTACTGGTTCAGATTCTGCTAAGCTTCTCTTCGTATCCATGTATAGACGTCCAAAAGGCCTAATGTTTGATCATTTTATTTTGGAGCTGTCTCGGTTTACTCATGCTTACAAAAATATCATCATTTCTGGTGACCTTAATTGCGACTTGGCTAGCAGGAACTATGAATCATTTTATTTGCGTCAGCTTGTCTTCTCTCTATCATTGCACATTGTCGATTCAACACCTACGTATTATACAGCAACATCCGACTCATGGTTAGACGTGTTCATTATAGACAATGAAGAGAAAATACAATCTTTCGTTAAATCAGATGCGCCATTCATAGCTGGCTATGATTTTCTCGAACTCAATTATTGATTTGGAGGGACCCTCTTAAATGATCGAATTATGACGCGCCGAACTTATCGCAACCTTGATGAGCCAGGCTTTTGTAACTCATTGTTAAACTGTTTCCGGTCTTCAATACTTCGCGACTATGGCTCACAATTTAGTGCGCTGCCAGGCGATATCAATCTGTTAGTGGAATCATTTGCCACTATCTTTCTAAAATCTCTTGATTGTTTTGCTCCGCTAAAGACATTTCGAGTGTGCCGACCGCCGGTGCCTTGGCTTACGCAAGCCCTCAAAGATCGTATATCAGAACGAAATACTTTGTATACTCGAGCGTGTAGATCGGGAAATGTTCTTGACCTAGTGATTTTCAAAGAGTATCGTGACAGGCTCAATAATGATCTTAAACAAGGAAAAAATCAATATTATATGCAAAGATTGTCCACTATCACTAATCCTTATAAGTTGTGGAAGACTCTGACAACTCTGGGTCTAGCTAAAAGCTCGTTTTCATCACCACTCCGTTTTTTCGAACCAGACGTACTGAATGCCTTCTATGCTAATGTATCCAGTCAGCTGCCGCCCTACTCTTATCTTGACTTTCGTGCTTTGTGTTCGACTGTCCAGCCTGGTCAATTTATATTCAACTTTAATGACATTACATCTTGCGAGGTACGATCGATCATTGATTCTAATTCCAGTTCTAATTCCTTCTCAGCTGGTCCCGATGGTATTTCTCTTTTTGCAGTAAACAGATCACTTCAGGTTTCTTGTCAACTACTAACAAATATTCTTAATCTTTCTCTTAAGTCTGCCAAGTTCCCGGAGTGCTAGAAAAAAGCTTACCTGAGACCGTTATCCAAAATAAAGACTCCTCTATCTCCTTCTGACACAAGACCAATAGCTAATCTTAGTGAATTGTCAAAAGTACTCGAGCGACTAGTGCACAAGCAAATCTCAAATTGGGTAGAAAGAAACGAAATATTCGACCCACGCCAATCAGGATATCGTAGCGGGCATAGCACTCAATCAGCGCTTCTTCGAATATGTGATGATGTTAAGCGCGGCATCGATGAAAAATGTATTACCATCCTTATTTTATTCGATTTTTCTAAAGCATTCGATACAGTCCCTCACTTGCAGCTCCTTTTAATACTAAAAAGGATTGGATTTGCTGACACCGTGCTTGATTATTTTTTTTCTTATTTAACTGGGCGAACTCAAGCAGTAATTGATGACCATGGTAATTGCTCCTCTTGGCTTCCTACGACATCCGGTGTCCCCCAGGGTTCCGTTTTAGGTCCTCTTCTCTTTTCACTCTATATCAACGACATCGGATCTGTTCTTAGACACTCGCAACATATGATTTTTGCCGATGACACTCAGATCTATCTTAGTTGCCCTCCATCTCAATTAGATCACGGGATCAGATTAATATCAGAAGACGTTCATGCCATTGCGAGCTTTGCGACTGCTAATGGATTAAAACTCAACATCTCCAAGTCTAAAGTCCTTCTTTTGGGTAGCAACTCTTTTACGAGACAACTCGACTTTGCAACACTCCCATCCATCTCACTTAATGGAACTAACATCCCTTTTGTGAAAGAAGCAAGAAACCTAGGAGTGATTATGCATCAAAATCTTTCATGGAAATCTCAGATTCTACAAATTTCCCAAAAAATTAATTTTTCCATCTACAGATTGAAATTCCATCGTAATGCTCTCTCACAGGAACTACGATCAATGTTAATTACCTCGTTAATTTTCCCTATTGTGGATTAGTGTTGTCTTGTCTATCACAACCTGGCCGATGAGCTGAATACAAAGCTTGAACGTCTTATTAATAATTGTATTCGGTTTATTTTTGATCTTCGTCTTGACGAACATATTACACCATATAGGCGGCAACTAGGCTGGCTCACTGTAAAATCGAGACGTCTCTATTTCCTTGGCATATCTATGCGTAACGTAATTAATAATAAGTCTCCAACGTATATTCTAGAATTGTTTAGACCCCCGAGTATTGCTTCGGAACGTCCCCTAAGGAGACCTAGAGCAGTCATTAATATACCCATTCATCGAACCGCGGCTTACCGTGAGTCGTTTGCTCTTTCTGGCATCTAT
This sequence comes from Rhorus exstirpatorius, assembly GCA_963564615.1. Classification (NCBI taxonomy): domain Eukaryota; kingdom Metazoa; phylum Arthropoda; class Insecta; order Hymenoptera; family Ichneumonidae; genus Rhorus; species Rhorus exstirpatorius. Next base: position 5,380,135 of record OY751314.1, on the reverse strand, counting down.
TTTTGGGAGACGTTACCATTACATGTAACTTCGGCTCTGAGCTTGGAAGTTTTCAAGATACGTCTCCATGCATTCTTATTTAATCATGTAGATATAAATACTCAAGTGAATGGTTAGTGGGAACGATTCGATTTTGCGTTTATTACCTGATATTATCGCATTATTCTTAATATTTTATTTTTATTTCATTGTATATGCTGAGCTTAGTCGCTCTTTAATACTATTGTATTGTAATACTATTTTTTGTTACTTATTAAGATTTAAACTACTCTTATATATTCTCGTTTATTTGTGTATTTCATCGTGTACTCAACGTCTACTCTGGTAATCCATTCTTATGTACTACGTATTTACTCATGTATTCATACTTGCCAATGGCTTGCCAAGGCATATTAAACTACCAATCAATCAATCAATCAATCAATCTCTCTCTCTCTCTCTCTCTCTCTCTCTCTCTCTCTCTCTCTCTCTCTCTATTCTCTCTCTCTCTCTCTCTCTCTCTCTCTCTCTCTCTCTCTCTCTCTCTCTCTCTCTCTCTCTCTCTCTCTCTCTCTCTCTCTCTCTCTCTCTCGCTATTTAATAAATCTGCTCGGCTAGGGTATTTCCCTGCTGCATAGCGACGCGCTTTTGTTAGACCTTTGTCGAAGATTAGATCTCCGATATCACCATCCGACACTAGACCCATTGCCAATCTCCCTGATATGTCAAAAATATTTGAGAGACTTGTTCACCAACAGATTACGGCTTTCATTAATGAAAACAAACGACTTGATCCGAGACAGTCCGGGTACCGATCTGGATATAGCACCCAGTCAGCGCTACTGAGTGATGATGTTCGCAAAGGGGTCGGCTCGAGGGAGATTACTATCTTAATTCTATCTGATTTCAGTAAGGCATTTGACACTGTGCCACATATGCTTCTTCTCGCCAAACTGAAATCATTTGGATTTTCGATGACTACTTTATCATGGTTTTTTCATTACCGTACTCGTCATACGCAAGCGGTTGTCGATAAAGATAGAGTGATCTCCCATTGGGTACCGACGTCCTCGGGAATACCACAAGGCTCAGTCCTAGGCCCCCTTTTGTTTTCGCTTTTTGTTAATGACATTGGTCACTCGCTGAGCTACTCAGAGCACATGATATTCGCAGATGACACGCAGATTTACTTGACTATTCCCTCGCCCAACCTTGTTCAAGGACTTGAGTTGATTGCGCGAGATGCGACGGCTATTTCTAACTACGCGAATTCTAATGGGCTTAAGTTAAATCTGTCAAAGTCCAAGGTCACTATTCTGGGTAGTGATGTGTACGTCAGGTCTATTGACTTAAATAGTCTAGGACCGATTGTAGTGGATGGGATTGCTTTACCGTATGTAACGGAAACTAGAAACCTCGGTGTCGTGATGAGTTCTAATCTCACATGGAATAGTCACATAGCTTCAATCTCACAAAAAGTTCATTACACGCTGCACAAATTGAAATTTCATAAAAATTCTTTGTCCAGCAGCTGAGGTGTAAACTGATCACAACACTGATTTTTCCTTATATTGACTATTGTTGCCTTGTCTATCTAGATTTATCTGATGAGCTAAACACCAAGTTACAACGTTTGGTTAATTGCGCGATTAGATTTATTTTTGGAGTGCGAAGAGATGAGCATATCACCCATTATCGACGTCGTTTGGGCTGGTTGTCAGTGCGTAATCGTAGACTGTATTTTCTAGGTGTTTATATGTACAATATACGTTATGACAACGTCGCGTCTTACCTAAGCGAACTCCTGGTTACTGAAGATCTTACCCTGCGACGTTCATCTTGGCACCCAGCTTCAGCTTCCTTTTTTCACATTCCTCTTCATCGCACTGCTGCTCTAGCCAATTATTTCCAGTTATCTGGTGCTTACTTCTGGCATTCGCTTCCACCATCACTGACCACAGCAAGTTCACTACCTATCTTTAAATCACTCCTGTTCTCCTATTTATTTGCAAGGGAGTTTCCCTCTGCCCCTTGATATTTTACCCACGTGAGTAGGGTGTCGAGTTGACGGGTGTGACAGGTGTTGTTAATCGGTGCAAGTGTGTTGTTTAAATGTATATTTCTATTGAGTGTATTGTTGAATTGCTGAAATATTATGCTACCATTCCCAGCGCTAAACTTTATATGATTATCTCCATTTAAATTTAGTTTTAAAAGTTTTATGTTTAAGTATAATTTCATAGTCTAGAGAATTGTAATAGGCTATGATGATTATATATATTGGTTTCTTCTTGTTAACTATTTGCCCCTTAGTTATGACTAGGGCATTAATAAATACAAATCAATCAATCAATCAATCTCTCTCTCCATATTTTATATATACTGTAACGGAACGAAGCCCCCCCCCCCTTCTTTTTTTCTCGTAATAAACTAAGCGCTTTACCCACACAGCGACGTATCTACTGAGGGTAACTCCCGCGTACTCTAACTTACCAACACTCGCTAGATCACGATCGATAGAGATCAGAACGTGACGCATAGTACCTGACCAAGACACCGACAGTAGTGGACGAATAACAATAATAATCCTGCGCATGAGCAAACAAGATTCGCTGATGACTCACGGCCCCACCGCGGCCGCGACGGGTATAAAAGGCCGAGCAAACGACGGACGAGACCATTCAACCATTCCTTTTCCTACCGTTCACTCCCGAACACCTCTACTTCTAAGCGCTAGTATCAGCATCGCGTCTGACGCTAGCATTAGGACCTTCCTCTAAACCCTTCGCTTGCGAAGTGATCGTATTGCACGATTGCCTGAGTAAGTTCCTACCTAGTAGCATACTTAGCTATAGTACTCGCACTGCGTCGAGTGCATAGCCAAAGTTTCCATCCTAGTTAGTATACTTTACTATAGTACTCGTATTGCATCGAGCGCATAGTAAAGTTCCCCAGCTAACAGATGTGCTAACGACTCGACCCACGTCGAGTAATTAACCAAAGATATCCACTAGGGATCACTCAAGCCATCAAACCATACTTTTTACAGGAAGATCCGCTCTGTTTGTTTCGTGCTCCTGAGCAGGCCCGGCTCACTACCGTCGCACGATCTCGAATTCGTATTGGCACAGCGTCCAAAGCGAGCTAGAGAAAGTACGATATAACATAGGATAAGTTGCCTAGCGTATAGGTTTTTCTTATAGAAGAACCTAGATCTCGGCATTAGCAACTAAAACACCAAAACCTTGGATAAAACCATTTTTTCTTAACTTAGCTTCAGTAAAAGAAAAAAAAACAAAGTTTCACACTTCAATCTCGAGATTACCAAAGGACCAGTAATCCTCGATCTCAATAAACGTGTCCTCCTAAATTAACCTCTTTTTTATTAATTAGCCGTCTGGACCGGCAAAGTCCATAGAACTCTTTTGTTAATTAATTTAACAGCAAAACGATCAACAATAGAGTCACAATGCCGATGATGAAATAGTTCCGGCCACCATACCCTAAGAGTGAACATATTCTGAGGCAAACAAAAACAAACAACAAAAAGTAACACGTTAATGAATTGAATTGCCCAAATTACATTTAAAGAAAATAATTCCTGGGCTATCTCTTTTTGATGACTCGAGTCCAGCACACGAATCCAGCTCTCAGAGTGAAATAAAATATTCAAAACTTTCGATATTTAACACATAAAATCTCGAAACGTTTCAATACCTATTCTCCAACTTTTATATATACCTAACTTTTTCTTTAAGTGAGTGAGAATTCTCTCCTAAAATTTTTAAAATGTTTGTTAAGTTACCTTTATGGTTTTATTTATTTACTTTTTTCGGCCGAGTCTATCTTAGAGTCTATCGATTCTTAGTGTTAGTTGTCGATTTATGTTTTCTGCGTCTACTTCGATTACACGGCTTTGAACCTATTCATATTTATATATTTTTGCCAAAGGCTTGCCAAGGCATAATAAATTGACCAATCAATCTCTCCTGCATCTGTCGCTTAGACAGTTCGCCTCTTTCCCTCTCTCTCTCTCTCACACACTATTCTAACTTGTTGCTTAGTCAGTAAAAAAAATGTTTTAAATCGATGGAAAAGAGAATCACCGCACCACGCAATTATGAAGGAGTTCAAAAGTACTCGTATTAGCACTCAAAAATTTTTTCCGACATTCCTAGGAATAAAATTTTGATCGATCTTCACAGAAATGATTTGAAAAAACCGACATAATAAAAACCCGCACAGATACATTCGTTATACTAATCTCCGTAAGCCACGTTTTTATTAAATATTTTTGTTAGCACGAGCACGCACGTTAATCCTGAGAGCACATAAATTATTTAAACGAATAATATTTTGACCGATCGACGTTGCGAGAACGTTTTCCCGATGTTACACGATTAAAAGAACGACGATTACTGAGCTCTACAGCTGCTTGGAGACGCGCTTTTAGGGATAATATTTTGAAGACTTCTCGGCGCCCGCGAAATGCACCGTCAGCACCACATGCATGTCTCATCGTCGCTCAGGCTTGCTCGAATTCGCTCATCTTTATATTCGTATGGAGATTAATATAATTTATTCATATCCACGGTCTACTCAGCGGTCTTAGGACTCACGGTCTACTCACGGTCCCTCAGCTGTGACAGTCTCACGAACTACTGATGTTCTCCGATGCTACTTCCTTAACGCCAACTCACTACGTTCTCATCTCGATGCTCTCAGGGGACACCTCAACTCTTGTTCTAACTACGATTGCATCGCTGTTACTGAGACCTGGCTTTCTCCTTTGATACCTGACTCTGTTGTTGGCCTTACTAGGTATTCCTTACTGAGAAACAATCTCAACGTGCATGGAGGGAGAGTTGCCCTATATATCCATGAGACACTCAGTGCGTCTGTCATAGCTACTTCCGTCTCTACGGGAAGACCGGGTGGAATTGAGTACATTATGTGTGAGATTCGGGGGCGTGGGTCACCATCTGTCTTCCCGGCTGTCGTTTATCGCCCACCTCATGTTTCGTTAACCGCTCCTACGGACTTTGGTCTTCCTCACCCGGTGGCGATGGAGGGGATTAGCCATAAAATAATCATGGGGGATTTCAACGCCGATCAGCTCAGTGACAGTCATGATGCGAAATACGTCAGATCACTGCTACTAAATCATTCTCTTAAATTAGTCGGCCATGGCTTTACTGGCGTTTCCGGGGTGGCTGAGACTTGGCTGGACCACTGCCTGGTTGATGAGTCCGATGATGTCCTGTCCTGGGGGAAGTCCGACTTTCCCCTCGGTGCGGGCCACCGCATGATCTTTGTCCATCTTTCATTATACCGTATAACTCCGGTGGCGAAGGTCGTTACTATGTGGCGACATAGCAGACTTCTTGCCCCTCAGGCTCTTGCGGTGTTTGCATCAGGGGATTGGAGTTCGATTGCCAGTGACTCGGCCAGCGTCGATGCAGCTCTTGATTCATTCTATTCGCAATTCTTCGATGCCTTAGATACGGTTGCGCCAATTTCACGGGTCAAGGTGAACTTTTTCAAGCATGCCCCGTGGATGACGATGGAACTCAAGCTTGCTCAGCGAGCTCTACGCACTGTTTACCGACGATACCGTTGGAGCAAAGGGCCCAGGGATCTCGCATTCTACCGCCGTGCTCGTGACGACCTACGGATACGTGTAGCTGAGGCCCTCATCGCGTATTACCGAACTAGGCTAGAGGGTCTGTCACCGTCTGCTGTATGACATGAGCTTCGTATTCTTGGGCTCACAGTCGATCGCTGCTCACCTCTTCTAGCGGTGCGACGTGCAGGGCGTTCTTGCACGACTAACAAAGTAAATCCCTTGCGCGAAACACAAGGGTTTATATTTAATTTTGTTTAGGATAATTTTTCCGACAACGTCCCATACGGACCCGTTCCTTTAGATAGTTGGAAGAGTAAATTATGGTCAGGATAAATTAATTGTAAATAACTTCTTTCCCATCAAGAGTCCAATAATTATTTAATTAATAGAATTTAGAAAAGTCTCAAATATTATGTTCCAAGAATACAAGTTAGTAGTTCATAATATACAAGGGCTCGAATGAATGACTGAAACGCAAGACAACAAACTCTCACAATCATACGTAAGAACACATACGCTACTCACTGAGTTAGCAGCACGGCTGACAATATAGGCTGCCAACCTTTCGCTATCTCACTCTCTTGCTCTCCCGTGGTATACCGATGCTCGCTCGCTCCATCCTGTACAGGCCCGGTCATTGGCATACGCAGAAACTACAGCAATTCTTTGCGCTCACGTTACACATCCTTACACTCTGTCCTCGATTACTTGACAGCTCTCAGACTCACTCGTACATTGAACACTTAAAACTACACGACAGAATGTTCGTGGCGGAGATTGATTGTAATTTCTTAAACTAACGCAAATCGACTTATAAACACGACGCGTGCAACTCGGGGGCCTCTTAGCGAACCCGGTCGACTCACAACGGCGACCTCATGTAGGGATCGGGGAACTACCGTCCGAGAATTATTGCCGCTATGTGAAGCGTTTATGCGGAGTTACTCCAGAATCAAGCTTTACGCTATCGTGTGCATCTGGAGACTAATTTGTCCCAGCTTGCTCAACTGGCGTTCTGTCGATCGCCAGGTGAGAGAGCGGGGGCAAATTTCGTCAATTCAATAATCCTGCTGGCTCGAGTATTGCCTCGTACTCTCAGGACGTTGCACTGGCGTTTCATGATATGTGGACATATTGTAATGATAAGATATAAGCAATTTTTTAGACATCTTCAGTCAATACTCAACGGTCATCGCCCCGTGCTGCCAAGTCGCCAGAATGGTTACTTGGAAACATGGCACGTGACAGTAGTCCCCCTTTAACAATCGACGTTCTCGTCGATCCAATTAGAAGCACGGGACCTTGATACGTTGGTTCCCGAAGCTGTCAATGTTTACTGTTTGATATAGAAAAATTTGAATCGTAACAAAAGAAAAAAAAAATGATCTTGTGCTGCTGAGCTTGTAACCATAGAAAAGTATTGATAACATGGCTCGTAAGGGCCCCCCTTAAAATTCGACGTCCTAGTCGATAATCTATAGGACTTTGATTCTATAGGAATTATATTGACCAGTTTGCTCTCAGCCGCACTCTCGTCTGTGTATTACATACGTAACTTCGTAAATATTTACATACATGGAATTAAATATGCTCTTTTACTCACATGCATACTGACATACCTTATTTGTTGTCTCGCATATATATTTCATCAGACAATGACGATGACAAATGCTCTCATTCTTTCTCCTAATAAATTTACTCCATTAAGTTTCACTCGAAATTAACTTCCCCATTAACATTATTATTCTTATTCTTATTATCATTTTGATTTTTTTTAATTCATTTATTTATTTATTAAAAAAAATTTTTTATCGGGTGACCTGTTTTGGCAGCACACCGTCTCCTATGACACTTGCGTTTTCAGACTCGATATCGCGTTCGTTGCCTTCTGCTCTCTCGAGTTTCTTCCAGTTATGGCGGGAATCACGTATATTTTTTCTGCAATTCTCCAAGTCCGGAATATCCTTGTGTTGCTCGATGCGAGGTCGTTGACGTAAATTGTATATATATGATGTTCCTTGTGCTATTAATCTTTGACATGCATAGATGAGTGATATTAATACCAGAAGTCCTTGTATCGAATATACGGTGATAAAAAGACGTTGTTGCGATTCTTTTTCTCTTCGATGTGTTGCTATCTCTTGAATTTTTTTCTCGATCTCGAACAATGATTCTCCTTTTTCCTCATCTACCTACAGCTCTTTGCTTATGCCATGGTTTACGGTATGTTGTTTGTCTATTGACCATAATTAAAGGCTTTGATGATCGTTAAACATCGGTACTATTATGCTTATATTCAACGAAATATCCGGAGTATAAGAAAACTGTTCTCGACCCTTGTATGTTTGAATTCCGGTGAGTGGAGAATCACGGGTTCTCCCTATACAATTTGCACTTAGATGAAATACTACCGTGTCACTTAGTATCACGGTAGTATCACTGAGTCCAGGGCAAAGCACATGGACAGATTCTGGTATTGCTAGCGAGTATAGCCAGCCTCCCTGCGATGGTAAATGTTTCCAGGAGGGTTCATTTCGGGAGCGTACTCCTACATCACAGCTTCGATATGCTGACGAAGTTGGCCTCATAAGCATTTTTACCTCGCATTTCTCGGATGTGGAAACTTCGCTTAACAAGGTTTCCATGAGACATAAATAGGAATTTTCCACTCGCTTGCAAGATTGGATGTATAGGGCATCGGCTAGGAAGTATGTTCTCCTATCTGCTGATAGCACGATGTATGAAGTCATAGGGGCTATAAAAGCCGAATCAGTTCTATTTCCTGTTTGCGGTACCAACCGGGGATGCATTCGATATGATTTAAAAATATTCCGACCAAGTAAAGGAATATGCTTGATGATGATCAGGCGCCCTTCATGATAAACCAAATCTGCGTGCACAATTCTAGCAATTGATTCTAGTATTAGCTCACCATTATATACGACCCTTGCGGTTTCTTCGTCTAGATTCGTCTAGATCAGCTGCCCGTGAAGTTCGTTTATTCTCATGTACAGGTCATTGAGTTGAGCAGAATCCTTGACATGATTACCGTGGAGTTCTTGCAATTGTGATGTGGTGATATGTATTTGTTTACCTATCAGTTGAGTAATGTTCGCTTGGTCCGTGAACAGCCGATCTATTTGTTTGTTGATATATTCGGCATCATCTTGGTTCATCGTTCTAAACAGAGACTTACTTAGAGAGCCAATTATTCCCAGGTGTACTGTAAAATAACTTGCTGTTGAGTAATCTGGCATTGGTTTGGGGGATCGGGGCGAGGGACGCCGAAAAAAAATGTCCAAGTCCGTGGGTTATATTTCCGTCACCCTGGGGTGAAGTATCAATTAAAAACTAAGTTTATCCGTTAAGCATATACAAGAGTGAGAAAGGATATATGAGAGCGCCCCATGATCTCAAGCACAATGCTCGACAGCGATGATCGATGAGAATACGCGATCCTGATAAGAGACGACACGAGCCCACGAGTTGTTTCCATCCGAGATATAGAGCACGCAGATCACGAGCTGCACCGCGACGCAAGAGTTGTATCCGAAAAATATTGATTGATTCATGACTTTAATATTGAGGGAAACCGTATCACGATGAGAAAAAAGCCGAAGGTAAGATAGTAATACGAGAATTTCTGGATTGCTTAATTTGAGCCAAAAAACGTGCTTGTAAGACACGAGAGTTGCGATAAGAATGGCGACTGCCGGCTTCTCTTTGATCAAGTCGCTGGAAAATCCCGAGAGAGAGCGCGCGAGGAGCGCTGACCGAGAGGTGCTGCCGCGGGTGATTTGAGCGCGAGAATTCAAAATATTTTCCCGACATTCTGCCCGCCGTGGGGACAGAGTCGTCACTTCCGTTGAGGTTCGTCCCGTGCCGAAGGTGAGTCCGCCGTGTCTGAGATCCCAGGTTGAGTTACGACCCGCGTGAGGCCATCCTTAAACGGGTGAAGAGCTGATACTCAAGCCAGAGACCTTTCGCCGACCATCGAGTTCAAAAGAGTGGAAATCGCTGTCGGATGAGTTACCACTGATTGAGCCGACCTTCAGGTACGTCCAAGAGAGAGGGTTCCGGGATAGTGGTGAGCGCATGTCCGACCAAAAAGTGACCCGGGGTGAGAGCTGAAATATCCTCTGGATCGTCCGACAATGCACTCAAAGGTCTCAAGTTGAGTACCGCCTCGATTTGAACCAAGAGAGTGGAAGTTTGCCGAAGGTGAGTAATATGTCTTGAATCGTCCGCCAAAGATGATGTTTGACCGATTTGACGGCTGCCTCCGACTTCCCACCAAAGTGTGGCGACGCTGGAGGGTTGAATAACCACGTCGTCCCGTCGTTGGCCAAGAGTTAACCGAGTTCTCCGAATCCCCGTAAAATCACCGTGAGTAGCCGCTGCAATTTCGCCCACGTGGGTGGAGTGCCCGCGAGTGCAGTTCACCGAGGAGCATCCGCGATGATGAGACTGGTGTCCAGGAAGTCCCGAGGCAGAATAACTAGGTGCTGGCACTCAAGATCAAGAGCCGATTGAGATTGCCGCCCGCCATTTCGAAGAGTACCATGCCGATCGAGGTAAGGAGTGAATTTACCCAGGAGGTGATACCTTGATAAAGAAACGCCGTTTGAGCGTGTGTAAGTCCGAGAAGAACCATACCGATTGGAATGCCTGAATCCAGTGAGCTCGCACCTGTTTCAGGTCGACGACGGTGGTTGATGAGATGAAGATGCCGCGTGAGACGCCCTTGAGAGGGAGGATAGCATGAAAACCGAACGCTGTAACGTGGAGGCGCTTCCTCAGAGTAGAATAGCGTGAAAAATGATCCCCGTGAGTAGGCCCGACCGAAGTTTAAAAATGAAGCAATAAGTAAGATTGTTCCTTGAGTACAACCTTGGAGGCGGAGCACCACGCGAGGGCTAGCCAATGTTTCGCCGATTGAGTTACCTATTGTGGTTCCGTCCACCGGAGAGGATGAACTGTGAGTTGAACCGTAGTAAGGCCACGAGAATCGCAATTCACTGAGTTTTTCTTCCCGGACACGAAGCGCCGTGCCACCTTCGGGACGTTCCCCAGTCCAATTGTATGTTGAACATAGAGAACGAGCCGAGTCAGGACAACCGCTGCGGGTAATTCCAACCGAGGACTAATAAGCCGGTTGAGAAGAGCGACCTTCGTCTTAGCGTTGACGAGGGTGACCGATGAGATAGGGTCCGAGGAGTTTAAATTTCATGTTTCAACGAATCATATTATATTAGGAAAAAGGATTCGTTCACAATTTTCATTTGCACATAAACCTTTATCCATGCATTACGAAATCTCCTGAAATCTTTGATTTTGGTCCTTGTTAATTGAAAAGGAAAACGTTAATTAAATAATGCGCTTGCTACGCTTTTGGGGTCTTTTGTTGGACTTGATGTTGAATTTTGGTGTCGCCCCTCCTTCGTAGGCGAGAGCTCGGATTTGCATGTCAATGCGACATACGCCTTCTGAATCCCAGGACGCAGTTGGAAACGATTGCTTCTCACGTTGCGGGTGACGTGTACCCAGCCCGTGAGACAACGCGTTGCTTGATTTCTTTTTTCCTTCGACTATGAACTCGGCGTATTTTTTAGTTACATAAACATTCGGTTCTCTGAATTGGATACGATATACACATCCGGCCGATAACGGACCGGGCATGTTCTTAAAAGTTTATTTAATTTTTTGGTCGTCGACGGTTGGGTGGTCCGTTGAAGTCTTTCTTCCATCGAAATCCCTTGTCTCGGCCATTGGTAATTTACTGACCACTAGCAGCACTCCATACAGACCATCTATTGATTTCCTCAAGACGTTGTTCCCAAAAAAAAATCGTAGCAAGGCTCGAACCCCTCATAAATTTGGGGAGAAAAGAAAAATGAGACGACAAGAAAAAAATGGAAACACGAAAATTCTTTTCTCTCCAATTTCTATTCATGCAGATCTTGACCTAGTCTTAAATGAAATTGAACATTTAAATGCAATAATCTATAATCTAACGCCACCTGACCATCACCGCTGACCTAACCCAGGTACCCATACTCATTCTTGATTTTAATTTATCGTAGTAATTTGCATGCGTGCTTTCGGGACCTGATTTGTAAAGTCTTTCACTCGAGGAAAAGGGAAAAAGTGGATCACCAGGTTCCTTAGATTTTGGTTGCACTCTCTCTCTCTCTCTCTCTCTCTCTCTTCCCACTCTCTCTCTCTCTCTTTTGCGCACAACGAGTAAGATTCCACAGGGTGTTTATGACCATAGAGTTTTTGGGTCACGCCCCATGTCGGTGTCACATACGCATTGCCTTTCGTCGTGCACAAAGGCCCACCACTTCGAGTAATCCGATGCTCTTAGCCAAAATTTTCTTCAGCATCGACGGATGTTTTTCGTCACGCCCGATGTTGGACATTTTGTTATGAGAAGCGGCGATATCGGCTTCACCATAGCGTCACCTCTCAATAATTCATGATCACTTGAGACCATTTTTTGTGCTTGCCGCTAAATTCAACGCTTCCTGGTGGTTAAGAGAGAAGAAAAACTTTCCTCTCGGGTGACTGGGTCCCTTTCCTCATATCCAATTTTATTAAAAAATTGTCATATAAAAGCAATCTCAAATCGATGAAAAAGTCCCGAAAGTCGCGGGACGTAACAGTAGGTTAGGAAAACTGTGAAGCCTTCCGTCAATTTATCTCAGCAAGTGAAGCGTTTACAGAAAAAAACGTCAGGCCAAATCAAAGGGAGCAGTTCAGAACATGCTTAGATCTAAAAACAAAAACGCCCGCACGCAGAAAGAAGCAGTATCGAGGGAATATTGCAGGAGCGACAAAAACGAGCGTGCGAAAATACTCGCAGAGAGTGAGAGAGAGAGATTGATTGATTGATTGATTGATATTTATTATATGCCCTAGTTTAACTGTGGGGCAAACAAATTACAAGATTAGACAAAGTACTACACTAAGAACAACATTGAATAATCACATGAAAAAGATTACAAGTAAATATCATAGAATAAGCAATTAGTGGCTTTATGAGAGAGCAAGCTAGGACTTGAGACCACAACAGAATGAACTAAAACTCAACTAAATCTATGCGCATTACACAATGATCGACGTTAGTCAGAATTGACCATTGAAGTTGATATTCAAGTAAAGAATACATATAGTCCTACAAAATAATGTAACAGTAGATAGAGTAGTAGAGAGAGAGAGAGAGAGAGAGAGAGAGAGAGAGAGACTGACTGACTGACTGATATTGGTTTTTATTTATATAAGTGGACAAAAATTTGGGATCTGGCAAACCAGGTTCCACCGACAGACATAATACAGATGACAATGGCAATGCTCTTTCAAGATGTAATGAAGAATGAACTGATGAGAGAGAGAGAGAGAGAGAGAGAGATGAGAATATTGAAACCAATAATAATCATGTGTGCCACTCTGACGAATCCCCCGTCCTCACCTCACTCAGCCACATATGAGTCTTGCGTATCTTTTGCCATTCTCTAGGTATCAGAAAATTTTAATTCATACATCAAAATTTCTTCAAGCAGCCAATATATAAATTAAAAAAAAAGGTTTATTATAAACATTTCAATAATTTTAAAAGATGAAAAAACATTTAGTCCTAAAAAATAACGAGAACAAAGTATCAACTATAATTTTATTAATCGGACCACTATGGTGAGCCCTCAGAACACTTCCCCCACCGCCTCGCCCCACTGCTGCACTCAACACGCTCGAAAGAGGCATCAACGTGGGGAAAAGTGGAGGCGATTGTATATATCATTAATTTGATACTTGAAAATCCAAAAGCTGCAAGGTGGGTGGCCAAACCCTACACATCAAATCACCACCCATTATTGTGAATGGGTGGTGCTAACTGGTTGGCCGCCTGCCACAAGATGTTGTATGTCGCGTCTATCCGATTTCTGCCTCAGCTGATATGTGTCGGTCGAGGTCAGTGAAGATCCCTCGAGTCAGAATCCTTCTTAAAACTTTACTTATTATGCTGTATATTTAATAAAAGCATAAAATGTTATGCAGAGTAGCACTTGCAAAATTCAACTTTGTCAATTAACGTTTGCGAGTGGACTATGTACAATATTTGATGCAAATTTTCTTGTACATTATTTATTTTGCTTTAATAAAAAACCGAGGCCGCTTACGTCACAAATTAAATATCAATTATTTGCCACCTGGATTACTCAATTTCGTAACCCTAATCGAATTACAATGCTGTAGCGTACACTATGCTATGAATTATTAAAGAAAAACTATTAATATATCGATCTTCATCCGATAGGAACAATTCAAGAGCCAACTCGTGGATCAGGCAACAGTATTTAAGGAGAACTCTACTGGACTCCTCAATAGATTCTACTTTGACGGGCCGTTCACCCTGGACTGGGAAACAAAAGGTGATATCTCTCGTGTTACTCAGCCTATCTTGTATTCTGCATTTCAATTTCTAAAATATTTCTCGTGTGGATGATAAAAATGAAAATTTGGATTTTTCTAAAGAACGTGAGACCAAAAGAAACTTACAGCAAAGACGAACGTACTATGATATATACATACTGAGCGATAATGTTAAAATTTTTTTTCTTTCTACTGAACGATATAAAAATCGGAAGAGCCTTTATCGGTGTTAAGGGGGGAGAGTACTGAAATTGGAATTTTTTTTGTTTGTATATGGATATTTTTCAAATTTTGACTACTTTTATGAAACTTTTAAACTAGAAACTGACCAAAACTCAAGGTGTATAGGTCAAATATTTTGTGTGTTATAGCTATTTTTCTAATTCTAAAGTATACTTCTTCAAAACGATCCCTGCGCATACAGTGTTATCGCAAAGGATTTAAATTTGTTCCTCACACATATACTACCGTAATATAAAACTTTGTGGAAGGAATTTTCAAATAGACTTTATTTGGCTATTCAAGCTATTACCAATGGAGAGGTATTTTTTTAAATTATAATTTGTCGTACATTATCTACCAGAAAATGAGTTCCTTCCACAAATTTGAAGATAATGTGCCCTAGAATATGTGTTTCAAAGGGAAAGTGATGAGACTAAAACCAATGCGCAGGAGATTTTTTGAATACCGAAAAATACAATTCCGAGATTAACGCGATTGAATGAATTTTTCTTGAAACAATTCCTAAGGAGCAAAAAGTGAATGGGAAAGGCTTAATTTTGTTCTGTAAAGATTCCTAACGAATAGTAGTTGATATTGGAGTTCATTTATGGCCATTACAAGTTATCACCAGTGGAAAAATTGTACAACTCACAAGAAGAGAGGCGTACATCCGGATGATGGATTCAGTTCAAACTCCTAAAGGTTACTTCTTGGGGCAAAAAATAAAACCTATGCTGTTCAATTCAATCTCATAGGCCTTTCTTCTCTGTACGACCTCAAATTTGTGATATTATTGAGCAATTCATCGATTACCTGCGATGATCCAATATATGTCATGATAATTGAACCCAATCACTCATGTTGATAAAAAGCGGCTGATTTACAATAAAAACATGTTTCAGTTTTACACAATGAAATTATCACAAGTCACATCTTTAAAATGCACACATTCTAGCGAAAGACGACGATGTCAAGTCTTTGTCGCTACATCGGATTATCAGGCTCCTTGACCGGCTTGTCATTATACAATCATTCGGTGATGTATTTATACAATAAGCGGTAAGCTTATTTGATTAATATTTACAGCTTACAAATTTTAAATAAGTGTAACGTGTCGCAAAACCCATCTGACACTTGCGAACCAGTGATATCCAACATCAGTTTCACTATCACTTCATTGACAGTATTGCAGATTCCGCACATTACTACAAATAAAACATGAAGCTTTGGGAAATTATCATATAAATTTGAGAAAAAATTACACTTTTCGGTTTCAAAAGTTTTCTCAGGTTGTTGGCGGTTCATAGTAAATGATTTACATCGTATATGTATATATGTGAGAAAATCAATATTCTATAAATTCAGGAGTAAACATTGCTGTTCATTTCATGTTTTAGAAATCAAATTTCATCATTGGTACTTGGTTCACGATTCTCGAATTGCTTTAGATACACAAATATAACCCGAATTTGCAAAAAGAAAGGTTATAACAGCATAGAGCTGGCCGAAAGACGACAGATCTTACTTTGGAATCCGCACACCAACTTGGCTGGTGGCAGCACTCTTGTTGCGGAAACGAAGGAAACGAGATAGCCGTACAACTTTTTTTTTCTGATCGTTTGGTGATCTTTGAGTGGAGATTGGTGAACTAATTAAAACATTCGGTGGTCAATAGTTTTTTTTATAAATGAATAATCTAAATTTTAACGTATTGACCGTGAAACGTTTTAATTAGACCACCAATCATTATCAAACGAGTTTCTTTCAATTCAAACGTGACCATAAATTTTTTCATTATTTATTTGAAAAAAAAAATTATTCACCGCGAAACATTTTCATGAGGCCACCAATCATCACCAAACGATTTCCCTTCAATATAATTAATTTGGAAATAAACTAGAAATGAAATAACGTATTTATCAGGCTAGCTTGAAAACACGTAGACATTTGACAGAAGTCGTGAATCAAGCGTGTATCTTTCGATAAAAGCAATGAGTATAGGATAGGATAGAGTGGAAACTATCATAAGGCCGCAATGAGGATATACGAATTTCAGCACCATCTGTGGAGTCGAGCTCATGAACCATACAGAAAAGGCAGTAAAAGCGCCATGTATTGTATATATAATAAATCCTAGCTATACTTTTTGAATAAAAGCAATATTAAAAAAAAAATACAGATGGGAAAAGTATATCACAAATTGATCATTGCACAAGTTATCCACGACACTGATGACCGATGGAGGCGTTAGTATAGCAAATATGACGCGAATAACGCTTTCTTGGTTTATGGGGCTCAAAATCACCTTAAAAAATTTTTTTTCACCATCATGATATTTTTAATAGATAGAGGAAGGTTTCAAGGACATTTTTCCCACAAAAACGATAAATCGATTTTTTAGTCATTTTGCTCAAATTTTTCAGTACTGTCCCTCTTAAACTTAAAAAAAAAAAATCCAATCTTATTACGCCTGGACATTGAACAAAGTATAGGCATGGCGACAAAAAATAAGATAATCATAAAAAAAACATGTAGATGATCCCGGATGGAAATTTAAATACGGGCCGGGTCAGGCTGTGATCAGGCTATCCTGCTATCCAAGTCAGGCCGTGGTATGGCAGCCTGAGAATGGCCTGACAGGTTTCGTAACGCATAGTCACAAGTGGCCGTGGTCAGGCCAGCGTGATCAGGTCCGTACCACGATGCCATATCATGGCGCATCCAGGTTAGCCATTTCTTTATTGCTACACGTGGTATTTTTAGCCTGTCCCTATGGTTGAAATGGCAAAATATATTTATAATTTAGATTCAGAATATTTTGTTCTGAATTTAAATGATAAATATTGTCACTGCACTCTCCGGTTTGCCGGACGTTATTTCCGGGCGAGCCCGGGTTATTTTCAAAAAAAAAAAAAGGAAAAAAGGAAAATCTCCCTACGTAAGAAAGAAGTAGACAAGGTCAAAGAATACAGAAATTTATTACTGGGAATCAGGCGACTCGCCCACGCGACAATTTCGAGCGTGGCAAGGACGCGTGTTAAACAAGAATTAAAAAAAAAAATGAACGCAAAAGAAAAGAAAACTGGGCTAGTGATTTTTGGGCGCCAGTCGATATTGATCGACAAAATTTATAACTCTAAAGACTCGTGCAAAAGAAAAGAACAAATGATGGGGGGGGGGGGGGGGGGGGAATTCCAATTTCTCAGGGTCGTTGATTTCCCGGCGCGCGGGCCTCTTAATAATTACCCACGTCGGGTTTTCGGTAATATTGAAAATAAACCAAACTCGCAATTAACCAGGGGAAACTACAATAAATGAAAAGAAGAGAAAATGGGGACGACGGGCTTGAAAAATCGCGGAAGTGTAGAAGGGAGGGTCGCGCTGCGTCACCACACGCTCACGGTTTTTATACAAGAAGAAGGGTATTTTGTCGCGAAAAATGTTCAAAGGGGCAGCAGAAAAAAAAGGTAATGGAACGGGCTTACTTTATAGGATGGCAGGACTCCACACGTACTCTCGCTCGTGATGCTAGTCGTGGTTCTCGACACCGACAATGGCGATCTCGACCACGTGTTCGCACTCTTTCACTTTATATGGCTCGATACAATATTATTCTTCGCTATTACTCTTGACTCTTTACTCTACGCTCGCTCTCGCCGAAGTGACGAGCTCGTTCTCTTCTTCACCGGGACAGCTCGTGGGAAAAGGATTCGGGAAAATTCGGGTAAGATCAGGGTCAAGGGCCTGCGCAATATTAATATGGGTCATCGGGGGATCGATAATCGATGGCTTATTGGGCCACCGAAGTCGCCGTCGCTGGCGCACGCGCCTTCGATGATGGATTGCCCGGCAGGTGCTGTCGACGATGGCACGCGACGATCGACTCGGCGACAAAGATCGTAGGGGGAAGGGGTGAGGGCTCCCTGTGGACACTGGCTCTCTCGATGGCGTAAGACTTGACGTTGCGCGCTTTATGCTGATTTTTCCAATAATCCCACTCGCTCGATATACCGACCGAGCCCTCGTGAGTGTTCGGCTTTTCTTGGTGTTCTATCCGTGTGAGGGCCTCGGCGCGGCGGTGTGAGTGGGACTCTCGGCGAAGACTGTGATAATATGCGGCGTTGTCCTTGTAGCTCGTTCTTTTTCGCCGTCCACAGGGTTTCTTCTAATGCGTTTTGTCGGGGATTTGTGGGTCGACGGGATTCTTAAGAATATTATCGGGTTGATATGGGACTACGGAGATGGTGAAAGAAGAGCGACGAGGGACGACGGGGTTTCGATAACTGTTCAAGGCGTGATGATTCTTATCCTATTTTACATTTTGCGGGTATTGACGGCGTGTGGTGACGGACTTCGGCGAAGCGTATGCCTCGCCTGTGACGCAGTGTCACAATATATAGCCCTTTTAACCAGGGACAAGCTGAAAATACTGAAGCATTGAGGAATTCATTAATAAAGTGGTTTGACATATTTGTTTATTGAAAAATAATCTATTTCAATTTTCATCACGAGCCTTTCTCAAGGTAATTATAAGTATCTATAATTATATACAGTAATATAATTATAAATATATTGTGTATATATTATGTATATATTATGTATATTGAAACGTTAGAGAATTCTAGCAGCGAATATTTCGACGTTGAGTCACGCTATCCTGAATGTCTCTCTCGTTTGTTGTCACTCGAGAAGCGAGTGACAAATTTATTTTTATTTTTGTTTGTTTACTTCTTCGGTCAGTGACCGAAAGCAGAGTTCGAGTACTGGACTCGGAAGGAGAAGCCGGGAATAAGTGGATTTTATTTAATGTTACGCAGGCGGAAGCCCCAATCAATTTAGGTGTTTTTAGTAATGGCCTCAGAGTACTAACCACGACTATGAGCTACCAAGCTACGCGTTGGTTGACCCTTCATCATTGGCCATTTATAATGGATTAGGGGTCCAAGTTCGTCTTAATTCGTGAGGCGAAATTAAGATATTTATTTTACTATCGGGAAGCGATAGAAAAATACCAGGAGTTAAATTTTACTTTGATTTTTATTTATGAATTGTCGCTTTGCAATACGACCAAAAATAATAACCAAAAGGAGAAGCCTAGAGGATTATTTCACCGGGGGAAATTAATGAAGGAAATGAAGCTAAGTTGAACAGTTAAGATGATCATTGGATTGTTTCCATGATTCGTTTCGGGGAAGAGGATAGTCCGGTTTTGATTGCTCGAGTCTACACGTATTCGCGTCGTCCCGTCGGCGTGATGTATGTGTAATCGAGCTTGTCGTCGAATTTTGCGTCGGTTCACGTCGCCACGTGTTATGATAATATTTAAGACTGTGCGTGCTCGAAGAGTCCGCTTACGAGTTGATATGAAGGGTTTTCCAGCAAAAGATACCTCTCGCCGTGATCCAACTTCCAGCAGCAATAGCTGGGGCTTCACACGGCTTGAGGGGCCCTACCTACATGTGAGAGGGTTTCTGAGACGATCACCCGTCTCAAGATCCAACTTCTGGGCGCGATGCCCAGGGCTTCACCTGAGACGGGTTCCCTAGTATCTGGAAATCTTTATTTAAAAAGAGTTGTCGATCGATTCGTCTTGATAAAGACGAATCGGTTACGTTATGTTCGTATCGCCTTGGAAAAGACGATTCCACGGAGACTATCTCGGTCCGTCTTGAAAAAGACGAATCGAGTGTTGAGACGCGAAGATGCACGCGTTGTTGTCGGGTTGGCCTCGAAGTCCGGGAAGAGGCGTCGGGTCTCTTCTGGCTTCGAGTTTTGGTAGAGAGTATGTGCTCGCTGCGAGAACGTGCGAGCACGCGAATTTCGCCGATTGGCGTCTGTCACGCGTACTGCTCACCGAAATATATTTATCGAAATGAGGACGAGTCTTGCTCGTCTTGATCTTAAATATGTTATCACGATCCATCGGCGCCGCGATTTCATTGGCCGATGGATCCGTGGTAGGGCATTTTCACCGCTTTTCGGTGCTCTCGTACCTAACACGCTCGTGACGTATCACAATTCCTCGAAGGATTAAGTTCTATTTTGGTCCTTCGAGGAATTCCGATATTTGACGAGAGTGACGATTCGTGGTTCTTGTCGGTGGAAAATCGTTATATTTTCCGTTCCGTTACAATATATTATGTATAGATTATGTATATATTATTTATATATTATGTATATATTATTTATATTGAAACGTTTCGTGATATTCCTCAATTTTGATGTTGAAGGAATTCACGATTTTTAATCTGATTTATGTAATGTTATGATTTTTTGTTTGTTCGTCTGTCGTCCCGTCGTTTCGTCCGGGCGAACAGAAGGTTCGACACGGGCCCGAGGTCAGTGACGTTTTATGTAGGAGAGAGGTTTGCCGAATCGATGTGATAAATTTTACTGGTTTTTCGAGATTGCCTCAGATTGGTTGTTATCGGTATTTCCCATTGGTCATGTATGACCTGGGGATAACGTGACCCGTCATCATAGGCGTGTAAAAAGTGGGCCACTTAAATGAGAGGAGAACCTTGAGAAGCAAGGTCTCCTTTGGGGCACGCAAAATTTGAATCCAGCGGCAACTGGGCAATAAGGAATTGAACGGGTGATGAATAGGTGTGATTAATTGGGACTGCAATATAAAATGAATCTAAGATGTTAAGGAACAGTCTGCGTTCGTATGTCTGAATCGAATCGTCGTATTGTCCTCGTTCGTCCGTCAGTCCTTGTGATCTCGATTCGCGAGTTATGTGGCGCGAGACTATACGGAATGTTTCGAAGCTCGGTGTGCTTTGAGACGCGACGTCTCTCTATTGTTGTGCCTGGTTGCCCGTGTGAATGTTCGTTGGTGTTTGAGCGTGTATGCGTGTGTGTGTGTGTGTGTGTTTTCTCAAGTTTCACGGTGTTTCCAATCGGGAAGCGATTTGGAAACACAAAAATCAATTTTCCGTTCTAATTCGAAAATTAATATCTCTTTGTCGGCTGACTGAAATCGATGCGTTTAACCAGCGTCCTGGGAGTGGAAGGCCACTCACCCAAATTTAAATGATCCTACCAATTCTCAATGCGTTTACTCGTGATATAGACAGATGGTCGGAAAGATTCAAGAATGATGATAATTTAACACAAGGATAAGTGAAGCTTATCACTCGTGGAGGGTTTTCTCAGCAAAGCGCCTTCTTCCTTGTTCCCGCCCTCAGCCACAGTGCTGAGGGTTTTTCCAAGAAATCCGGTTCCCTACCTCGAGGTTATTATTCTGAGACGATCACCTGATTCACTATCCAACTTCCCGACGCAGTGCGGGGGCTTCAAGCAAACCAGGCTCCCTATCACCTGAAATCTTTTATTGAATAGGAATGAACGAGAGTTGTGATTTGCTTAGTCTTTAGAACGACAAGCAAGTACATTATAATAGATTCGCCCTAAAAAGGACGAATCAACGATGATCTCGATGAGTCTTAAAAAAGACTATTCGAGATAAATGAAGTAGCCAGATGTCGTTCAGTTCGTAGTCCTTGAGGCACGATGTGATACGAATGCGTTGAGAATCTCGAAGAGTGTTGACTCGAAGTGGATATTGAAAGTAGACGAAATTACGTCGTAGAGAAAGAATGTCAAGAAATCGCTTGACGCGAATAATGCTCACCGATAACGTTGATCAAAATGAGGACGAGGCTTGCTCGTCAGGATCTTAAATACTTTTCCATGAACAACCGGCGCCGTGATTTGATTGGTCGAAGGTTTTGTAGTAGGGCAATTTTGCCAAGCTTCTAGATCTTTTGCACACGGAACGATGGTGACGTCATGGGCTTCTTGGAAGGAGAGATTCTATTTTGGGATTTCGGGGAATCGCGAAATTGATCGAATATGGATGTAAACAATGGATGTCGAAATATGCTATATTGTAACGGTAGAGTGCCTAGTCGGTCCCGTTACAATATATTATGTATATTGTGTATATATTATATATATATATTATGTAATATAATTATATACTGTATAATATATATACAGATTTCTGTATCGCTGTCCATTTTTAGAACTTTAGAACTGTCCATTTTTAGGACTGCGAAGGGCTGCGAAGATAGAAAATGGACAGCAATACAGAAATGCATGAGCATCTTCTATCTCCGCAGCCCTTCGCAGTCCTAAAAAACTGACAGCGATACAGAAATGCATGAGAATTTTCTATCTTCGCAGCCCTTCGCAGTCCTAAAAATGGACAGCAAAGGGCTGCGAAGATAGAAAATGGTCATGCATTTCTGTTTCGCTGTCCATTTTTGTATCGCTATCCATTTTCTATCCTTCGCAGTCCTTCGCAGTCCTAAAAATGGACAGGGATACAGAAATCTCTATCGCTACAGCAATACAGAGAGATTACACCAAGCCATCAATCTGAGCATGAGGAATATTAGCATTCACCACCCCACTTGCGTAATCGTTCAGTTTTATTTTCTTCGGCGCACACCACATTTTGTTGGATAGGCTCTCCGTCATCGTCTGTAGTCGATTGTGAATCCGTATTGTCACTTTCAATACCAGATTCACTGTTGCTATTTGCTTCACTGTGCGTATCCCCTTCTTCATTCGCATCTTGGGAATAGCTGGTACTCGCCTCGCTGTGGTTATCCTCTTCACGAGTTTCATTCCCATGCTGATGAGTGGTGGATGGCGTCACTGTATGTTCAAAAATATATAAATTTTTAATTGGCAGATCGAAGAGAAAATCTTAACCTAACATTAAATACATTCGATTTAATACATTAAAATACATTTTCTGCTTTCATTAATATACTTTAATAAAAAAAAACATTTTTATTTGTGTAAATACAATATAAATTGTATCAACAAAACAAAATAATTTTTTATTGTACATATAAATATATATTCATTTTTTTTTTCAAAAGAGGTTAAACATACCTTCCATCGGTGTCGATTCTAGCTCATCGTTTTCACGGGCTCGAGATCGAAATCTTTGAACACGAATATGAGTTAATAGTCGTTTCCGTTCTTTCGAATTCATGTTATTTTTTAAAATTGAGTACACTGTCCATAAATGGGTGTCGAGATTTTTATATATTTCCGAAATATACTAATTCAGTCACAACACACGTTGTGCTTGTTGCTTCAGTGTAGTGGTAGGGGTAGCGTATGTGTCACCACACACTGCGAGCAGAGAGCGCCACCAGCGCCACCAAGGCTAGCCTGAGCACGGCCTTAGAAGGGCCTTCGAAGAGAGCCATACTACGGCTCTAATAAGGCAAATCGCATCACGGCCTGTTCATTTTGCCAAAACTTTGCCTGACTGTGGCTGGCCTGTTCATGGCAGGCTCACGGCCGAATCAAAATTGCCGTGGTACAGATAGCTATGCCGCTCCCTGGCCCGAGCCCGATCATGAATCCCGCTAGCCTGAACAAATTTCCACCCGAGATGTGTCGAAAAGGTTAGTCTATTATTTTTCCATAGTAATGTATCGATCATTTGTAGATAGATGGGAACCACTAAAAGGGGATAATATATTTGTTTCCATCAGGAATGTCACTGAAACAGGAAAGAGGCACGGGATCTAAAAAATAAGTCGAAAATACACAATTTTATGGATAAATTTATCTTCCATCGTAATAACTATTTTGCATTTCACTCAAACGCTGGAAATTGGGTGAAAAAGTTGTATAGGCACGTACTGAGTTCTGTTTAAACTTGTGCGTACCGATTCTCGAGAAGAATTTCTTTTTGAGTATGCCAGCAACAACGTGCATAAAATGCATACTTTTCGAAAATAATTTTTCCCATTCATGTAGATTAGAGACGTTTCTGACCTGTTGTTCTTATGGTATTGTTATTAATTTTTCCAAATGTTCTGCATTGGTATTAAATGAAAATGAATGACATCCAAATAGCATAGATATATTTTTGTCGGGTTTGAAAAACTTTCTGCTCCGTGCTGTTGGTTTTCTTTTAAGTTTTAGTCTTACGTTCAATAATAGTGAATTTGAAATAATTCTTTACAGAACCGAAAATATGAGCATAAACTCAGGTTCTTATGGGAAAAAATATCCATTTTATATTCGTACCATTTTTCATGAAAGATAGTTAATTGGTTGGTAGATCGATTTAATGAGAATTTCGACGGAAACTTTGATCACATGCTGTATTTTTAGAAAAATCTTATTGGGTAACGATTTCGCTGAAAAATTAATCATAATTAATCATACAATATACTCGAATTGTAACGAAATCTGTATATCGATGAAAACCTTAATTTCGTGTTAAATCACTCAAAAATAAAATTATCTCCAAGAAGTTTATGCAGTTACCACTATACCAGTTCTTTCTACTATCGTCTTCTGCCACGAGTATTTCATCGAAAATTATCTTGTATAAAATTAATACAGTTCATACTATCGTTTCGGTGCAACTACGTGAAGATTGCGCGCTGCCAAAATTCGTGAATCGAGAAGGTCTTTTCACACCTCCACTAGTTACAACAATAAAAACGAACAAATCTGTCAAAAAAACAGTCCGACCAGAAGAAGTCTACAAGATTCGAACTCTACCGAATAACAACCCCACAAAAAGACGAAATCTCCAATATCTTCACCAAATTATTGTTGCGTAAATAAAGCCTCCACAAAGCAAGCCTAGCTAGTAGCAACCATCCCATCGAATAACTCGCTGGGATTAAAAGCTCACCAGAGAATATGCAGGGTAATCTTTCTTGGGATATTAGAGACACCGCTAAATCGGTACCATTAAATCCAGTGAATAGCTATCTGCAAACCTTCAATCGAAAAGGTTCCTGTTAGTAGGAAATAAAAAAAAAACATTTTTTCCTGACATGAACGTAAATATAGACAAATCTGGCCACCTGCTGGAAATATACAAAACACGGCATTTATCAATGAATGACATGCGCGTTAGGAAATGGCGAACGATTTTTCCACGAGTGAACAAAAACTATTTTTGCCCACTAATAGAGCAAACAGCCTCTAAAAAATCGATTTCTCGTTGTATTTATTGACAGTAGTCATTGTAATTCTACATAAAGGATTGTGAATCATTTTAATCTTGTTTAGAATT
This sequence comes from Rhorus exstirpatorius, assembly GCA_963564615.1. Taxonomy (NCBI): domain Eukaryota; kingdom Metazoa; phylum Arthropoda; class Insecta; order Hymenoptera; family Ichneumonidae; genus Rhorus; species Rhorus exstirpatorius. Next base: position 5,354,807 of record OY751314.1, on the reverse strand, counting down.
TCTGATTTTTCAATATTTGTTTTTGTTTCCATTACTCAGGAGTTTTTTTTTAATTTTCAAATAAGATTTATTTCGAACTTTTCAAAGTTACAATCACCAGTGTGTGACGGTTCAGCATTACATACTCGTACAAGTAGACAACAAGGATGAGAGAAAACGTAACGTAGTTATAGCACAGTGGTCAGCGCACCTGGTCACGAACAAGACAGACTGGGTTCAAGTCCCGCACCACTAAATATACATTCTCTTACTAAATCATCGAGGACCACCATCAACATGAATGTTCTCTTCCCTCTTCATCATCTGCTCGATCATTACACTGGAGTCAGAAGTATTTCAGAGCAGCAACATGTATGGAGGCAGTGTGTGTCCTCCATACAGCATGGTGTATGGCGGAAACAGATATTCCAAAACAATAGCCCTGGAACCAAAGTATCACTCCGCGGGATTAAAAGGAGTAGAGGGAAGAGCCTTGACGGGGGAAACAGGTTGCGTAGACGTCTACTACTTCACTAAAATCTCGAAACCGTACACCCGCAACTCTTCAGGATCGACGAGGAAGTGTGGTTCGGCGGCGGGGGGGGGGGGGGGGGGGGGGGTGGTTCAACATGACAAGTCGGTCTACAAGGGGTCCCCTAGCCCACCATTCTATGGGGTTTTACGGTTCAGTCCTTTTCTACTGGTGAATGAGAGGGAGGTGCCTACCTTACCCACAGAATTCCGCTATTTATTGCAGGTCACTGTTTGCCCCATGAGATCGGTCTGTTTTATCGAGTTATTGGCGTCTTTATTCCAGATTGGGTGTTATTTTTACCTGCAGAATGCAACATGCCGGTAATGTGGGGCAACAACCGGCACTGTATATTCTTGATAGACTCGGTAATGTATTTTATATCGTTCAGAGTTCTCCCGATAGACTCGGTAATTTATATTGCATCCTTCAAGGTGCAGTACCATATAGAGCCGGATCGCCGTATCACGGTAAGATGGAATGGAACGTAGATGAAATGGAGTGGATTTTACGAGTACGTTCCGGCCCTTTGAAAACCCTACCATCTCATATAGCAAAATTGCACGGAAAGACGGAAAGGAATAGATTTATATTTGTGTTATTCGGCTCCATTTATCCGTTCAAATAAAGCTTTTGTATCAATATATATAATTTATTCATTTCTATTTTACCTGAGAGTAAATTTTGTAACTATAATTAATTATTTCATGAAATAAGAGTGACCTTCCGGCATTCCGTTCTGGAGCTTTGGTACATATTGGATGCCAGGGTATGCAGATAGACGGAACGGAAAGCTGAGCATGTATTTTATACCTACATAAACATAGCATTCAAATCAAGATTGCAAATTGTAAGAGACTCGCATGTGAATATACTATAAAGTTCATCATGAATCTTAAAGTAATGTTATTAATGTTGATTCGATTATTAACGGACTCTAAAAGTGCATCAATTTCTCAGAGAGAAATTATTTACGATCGAATACCAAAAATGTATATTATATACCGCTTACTGAAAAAACGGGAAGAAAGAAAGAAACGTAAATACTGGGTCCAACCAATATTCCGTGAATAAATGAGAATCTTACAAGGCGCAAGCGATAACGTGATCCCAGAGATGTTATTGTCAGATACGGACCGTTCCGTCAATTACTTTCGTATCTCGCCAACGAATTTCGAAGAACTGCTTAACCTGGTTGGGCCTCAAATAACAAAACAGCGGAGCAGGCTTATAAATCCTATACCACCTTGCACAAGATTACAAGTCACCGTGAGATATTTGGCATCGGGGGACAGCATGGCAACCTTATCATATGCATCCCGGATTGGATCTAATACTGTGTCTAAAATAATCTCTGAAACGTGCGAAGAGATATGGAACGTCTTAAAGAATCGAGTCTTTCTTCAGGCAAGCGAAGCAAGTTGGGAGAAAACTGCTGAGGATTTTAAAACAAAGTAGAATTTCCTGAATTGCGTTGGGGCCATTGACGGAAAGTAAGTTTGGATTCAGGTAAAAGAATGCACCGTTGCATGTATTATCACTTCATCAGGTGGTAAAGAAAGGTATGATTACATTGTTGTATTTACGTCCGATGATTCTGTCTTGTGTTCAAGGCTCCAAGTAACAGTGGCTCTTCATTTTATAACTACAAAGAAACACACAGCATTAATATTCTTGCCATCAGTGACGCAAACTATTGTTACACTATGGTCAACATAGGAGCTGCGGGAAGGTAAAGCGATGCAGGTGTGTTTGCGAATAGTGGTCTACCCGGTCTTTTTGAAACAAACTCTTTAAAGCTGCCACCTGCTACACGCCTTGAGAACAGCAACAGAGAATTTCCACACGTATAAGTAGGAGACGAAGCATTCCCATTAACATCGTATCTAATGAGGCCGTACCCTCGAAATGGCAATTTAAATATGACAAAGAAAATCTTCAACTACCGATTGAGTCGTGCAAGAAGAATTGTCAAAAGTGCATTTGGAATCCTTGCAGCAAAATAGAGGATTTTCCAGAGGCCAATTATTGCTTCGAGATCAACAGCTAAAAAAGTTATTCATGCAGCAACTGCGTTGCACAATTTTTCAATAAAATACAAAGAAAAGTTTCTGTCACAAGAGAGACAATATTGTACTTTAAATGCTCAGGAAGAAAACTCAGTTATTACCGGTCTTAGGAACATCAACAGCAGATGCAGATCTCGTCAGGTTGAAGCAGTTAGGGTTAAAAATACATATGCAGCGTACTTTGAACATGTGAATCCATTGTCATGGCAGTGGGAAAAAGTCCTCGACAATGACTTTTAATTGAATAAATAAGTAAATGTCGATCTTCAACTTCGTTTCAAAACTTGTTTTCACCTACCTTCTTCTAGTTCATAGACAGTCTAAGCGAGATAGAACCTCAAAATTTTAGTGACTCCGAGTAACGTCGCACAGTTACTATGTATATAAGGATCATAAAATATTTTTTCACTTATTATTATAACGAAAAAGTTTAACACAATAATATTGGTAAAAATGGTCAAACTAAATTAAATATCCAGATATAACTAAACTCAAATATTTGGATACGGACCTAATAACTGTTGATGTATAAAAGTGAATATAAGAAACTATAGTTTTTATTGGATATATTGCATTATTATACGCTCGAAAGTTTGGATACACCAGTCGATATTTCTTGCTGTACTAAAAGTTAGATAGCTCCGTTAAAAAAAAGATGACCAAATTTAAAAAATGGTATTTTGAAGGGGACAAATTCAGCTCTGTTTTGCTATTTTGAAACAATTTTTATGATTTGTTTTCGACCCGGTACGCACTTTTGGGTTCTAGGTCAGAAAGTCCCAGAACATAAATCCCCTGCAGTAATATCCCATGCAAAAAATCCCAAACAAAAAAAAATCCCATGACAAAAATATCCCACAACAAAAATATCCCACGACCAAAAAATCCCACGACAAAAACATCCCATAACTAAACATATACTGTCACATTAACATATCGCCGATAATTATCTTCATTTACAACGTAGTTTGCAAAATAGAATATATAAGTTCCAAATTTTAAATCTATCAATTTTTATGTGTACACAAAGAACGATCGCTTACAATATTTTTAATACGAAACTTATTACAAAATTAATATTCGAGGTTATGCGCAACTCCACGTAAACCCTGGCAATTTGTGCAACCACGTTTTAACCACCCAAACGACCGGTCGTATGACCGTCACTATTACGGTTACTTTTTAACGAAAAAACGACCACCGTTAACCGCAGATGCAACCGGTTAAACAACGGTCGTACGACCACTTCATGGTAACCAGATAAGATAACAATGGAACGGTTACATGACCATCAGACGACGGTCACACGACCATCAAAGGACGGTCAAACGACCGTCAAACGACCATTCCCTGGAAACTGACAATTTCCGGGCAATTTTTTGCAATCACTTTTTAACCACCCTAGCAAGTTCGGAAACCATCAAACAGACCACAAAAGCTGACCAAAATGGCGGATGGTCGTTTTGTCGGAAAAACGACTATCCGACTGACCATCCAAACTGACCAAATGGACCCAAAAAAAGTGGACCATGGTCAGTTTCGTAAAGTGATCAGCCCGTGGTCACGTGACAATTAAAAATGCCTATGGTCGGCTTGGTGGTCAGCCCGTGGTCACGCGATAATTTTATACGTTCCATCTTTTTCGTTGCAAGTGGGGTATATGAATGAATAACTTCCTGTAATTCGGGACAATGGATATTCTGGGTATTGGGCACGGGATGTTTATTGTTTTAGCTGGAGGAGATAAAGGATTATGCAATGTACATTACCAATTTACAGTTGTGTAACCACGATAATCACGACAGTTATTACATATATAACGAGGATTTTTACTGACAAATATATTGTCACGGCACTCTGCGAGCTGCCGGACGTTATTCCCGGGCGAACCCGGGGTACTAGAAAAAAAAAGGAACAAAAAAGAAAGGGGAGTCTATCTACAAAAAAATAATAAGTAGGCAACGAAAAGTATACCGAAATTTATTGTGGGAACTCAGGCGACTCGCCCACGCGACAATTTCGAGCGTGGCGAGGACGCGTGTTTAACAAGGATCGAAACAAAAAAAAATGAACGCAAACAGAAAAAAATGGTACTAGTGATTTTTGGGCGCCAGTCGATATTGATCGACAAAATTTCTAACTTTACTGACTCGAACGCAAAAAGAAAAAAAAACGGGGGGGTTACAATATCTCAGGGTCAATGGTGTTCCCGGCGCGCGGGCCTCTTAATAATTACCCACGTCGGGTTTTCGATAATAGTGAAAATTAATCAAACTCAAAATCGAACAGGGGAAATCGCAATGAATGAAAAGAAAATAAAATGGGGACGACGGGCTTGAAAAATCGCGGAAGTGTACAGGGGAGGGTCGCGCTGCGTCACCACACGCTCACGGATTGATACCAAAAAAAAGGGTATTCTTGTCGCGAGAAATGTTCAGTGGGCAGCAGAATGAAAAAGATAATGGAAAGGGCTTACTTTATCGCGGGAGGGATTTCCACACGCTTCAATCCTCGCTCGCAAGGCTACTCGTGGTCCTCGTGGCCAATATGGCGGTCACGCGTGTCTCGTTCGCTCTACAATTCTTTCACGCAATGGCTCGATACAATTATGATATTCGCTGTGGCTCTGTAATCTTTCCTCTACGCTCGCTCTCGCCGAAGTGACGAGCTCGTTCTCTTCTTCACCGGGACAGCTCGTGGGAAAAGGATTCGGAAAAATTCGGGTAAGATCGGGGTCAAAGGGCCTGCGCAATATTAATATGGGTCATCGGGGGATCGATAATCGATGGCTTATTGGGCCACCGAAGTCGCCGTCGCTGGCGCACGCGCCTTCAATGATGGATTGCCCGGCAGGTGTTGCCGATGATGGCACGCGACGATCGACTCGGCGACAAAGATCGTAGGGGGAAGGGGTGAGGGCTCACTGTGGACACTGGCTCTCTCGATGGCGTAAGACGTGACGTTGCTCGCTTTGTGCTGATTTTTCCAATAATCCCACTCCCTCGATATACCGACCGGGCCCTCGCAGATGTTCGGCTTTTCTCGGTGTTCTATCCGTGTGAGGGCCTCGGCGCGGCGGTGTGAGTGGGATTCTCGGCGAAGACTGTGATCATATGCGGCGTTGTCCTTGTAGCTGATTCTTTTTCGCCGTCCACATGCTTTCTTTTAATACTCTTTCTTGGGGATTTGTAGGGTAACGGGATCATTGGGGACATTATCGGGTTGAGATGGGACTACGGGGATGGTGAAAGAAGAGCGACGAGGGACGACGGAGTTTCGCTAATTGTTCGAGGCTTGTTAGTTCTTATTCTATTTTACATTTTGCGGGTATTGGCGGCGTGTGGTGACGGACTTCGGCAAGACGTATGCCTCGCCTGTGACGCAGTGTCACAATATTAACTGGATGGAGAATAGGGCTACGGATGTGCATGGTCCTCAATTGAACCGCGATCAGTGAGGATTTTGGATCTCAGAGTGGGATAGGTTTCGATGAATATTTACGTTTATTGTTTCGGGGGTAACAGAAGATTAAATCAATATAAGAATTACAAATTTTGTTATCATGAGAATCATAATATAGTTATTCCAGAGGAACATCCTTAAAATTGAAAAGTTACGTGTACGAAAATGTTCTTTATGAAATAATGGATTGTACAACACATTGATATTCGTAATTGTAAAAAAAAAATTATTGAAATGTAGTGCATCACCTGGAAAAGAAATAATGGCCGACACTACGAGTACCCAATTACGATATCTTGTGCGCGAGTATCGACCGCCGGGAGTTACGACAACGAGACTTAATGTAAAGGAGATTCATGGAATAATTTCAGAATTTCGTACTTGCATAATCAAACTATTATAGTTTTTAATTATTTTGCAAGAAAAATTATTCTACACAAGGGAATGTATTTTTTCTTAGTAATTATGCTCACTCGAACTTTGAAATTTTCAATAATTGTTAATCGTTTAAATATTTATACTTTATTCAGCCAAAAAAAAAAAGATTGACTTGAAAGTTTCACCTCACCGACGGTGTGTGAAATAAATCCAAAATACGTCGCCGTTAGCCATTATATCTCAATTTTACCACACACTGTTTGTAGTTTTGAAGGCTTCCGTGATTTATTGATACCAAACATTTTTTCCGATAAATATCTCCTTATCTACATGTAAAATCTTTAATTTTAGTACGATCACTTATTCTAGAATAATCGTGTTCCCATAAGTATCTTGACATTAAAATCTCGATTGTTGCTTACAAAGTTTCCATGGTTTCAGGTTTATTTCACTTTTCGTTTTTACGTATCGTTGCCAACAGTTTGGCATTTTCAATGGCTAAAATCCTCGTCGAAAATTCCCCGGATGATACCTTGCGTTATTCAGTAGTCTTTTTATCCTTTTTATACAAACGTTGGGTAGGCGAGTATCCTCGACGTGCAGTCGTTGGGTCCAATACCATTGCCGGTAATAAATTCTGTAATGTATCCATAAGTTTTGGAAAAAAAAAATTAGATATACGAGTAGTCGGGTCATGTATGTAACAAGAATTTCCTTTTCGTAATGTTTCGCATTTAATAATTGTTATAAGTGACATTTGTTTCTAATTCTGAATGCTATAAGACGAATTGAATATCTTTTTTATCAATACATAGAAGAATACAAAAACCCGACATCTTAAAAAAAAATTAACGCTCACCGGTTTTCTCGATTTTACGCTCAATCTCGTGAACATTAATCGGTCTCCCAAACGTTCGGCAGGGCGATGGCGTGGAGATTGTTCTGGTTGCTGACAATTACTGCCGGTTTTTCAACATCATTGGTAACGGCAAAGGCGATGTCCAATGAAAACTCAATCATTTGAATGTGCCGCGTACCAAACGGATTCCCGATACAAGATAACCGTTCTACGAACAAACCACATACGATATCACCATTGCGAAGAAACTCAACGATTTCCACGTTATTACCGAATCCGAGATTTCGGCAAGAAACAAATTCATTAAAAAATTTCGTTTCCTTCCTTCCTTCTCGACGACACCTGCAATCAATATCCTTGAGTAGTAAAACGAATTATAATATAAATCTTTACTTTGGTTTCTATCGCTTAACGTTTTTTCACTTGTGGTCTACCGGCAGTGACCAATATTGAATATTCATCGTTGATCGCTGCCGCTAGACCGATTCACACTACGTACAAGCGAAAAACGGTAAGCGATTCAAACCGAAGTGAAGATTTATATTACAGTTCGTCTCATGAGAATACGCATTAGGGTTATAGAAAAAAAAATCGATATTCTTTTTTCTCGGAGCTTCATCGAAAAACGTTAGAACATTAAAAAATGTAATTTTCCCTAAATTTAAGATTTAAAAAAAAATTTGGATAGTGCTCAAGCGACTTTTCGGTTTTTCTGCTATTTGTTGAAAATCGCGACGTGAAATTTTTTTTTTTTTGCTCCCATAGCATAAAGTGTTCGTATTTAGCAGAATCATTATTTTTTTTTCATTTTAGTAATCTGAATTTTTTTTTTCCAGCTACTTCAAGTAATTTATTTGCTGCTTTTTCGGCTTTTTTAGCTGAAAATCATAAAATTAACAATAGTTCAGCTACAAATGTCAATTTTTTCTTTTTTTTTTACATAATAAGAGGTATGTACATTAAAAAAAACATTTTTCGCTCCAAATATTCATGATTCATGATTTTCAATTTTCACGAATATTTGGAGCGAAAAATGTTTTTTTTTATTAAATGTACATACCTCTTAATTTGTAAAAAAAAAGAAAAAAAATTGACATTTGTAGCTGAACTATTGTTAATTTTATGATTTTCAGCTAAAAAAGCCGATAAAGCAGCAAATAAATTACTCGAAGCAGCTTGAAAAAAAAATTTCAGATTACTAAAATAAAAAAAAAAAAATCATTCGGCTAAATACAAACACTTAATGCTATGGGAGCAGAAAAAAAAAATTTCACGTCGCAATTTGCAACAAATAGCAGAAAAAACCGAAAAGTTGCTTGAGCACGATCTAAATTTTTTTTTTAATTCTAAATTTGGGGAAAATTACTTTTTTTTTGATGTTGTAACGTTTTTCGATGGAGCTACGAGAAAAAAAATATTGAATTTTTTTGAACCACCCTAATACGCATATTATGTGCAAGGATTAATATTATTCGTATTATTCCTATAAGACGAATACTAATATAAATCTTGACTTTAGTTTGTATCGCCTAACATTTTTTCACTTGTGGTCTACCAGCAGCGATCAACATTGAATATTGAATGTTGGTCGTTGCCGCTAACCCGATTCGCACTATGCACAAGCGAAAAAACGTTAAGCGATGCAATTCAAAGTGAAGATTTATAAGAAAATTCGTCTTATGGGAATACGCATATTAATTGCAAGCATTAATACTACAGTACTACCTCTCTAAGAAAGCCCTCGATAAGAGAGAATTTCCCCGCCGTTCCGCTTTAGCGCATTTAATGGCTTCCCCCACCCAGCTCGAGCTGTCCAGTGTACCCGAGGCCTCTCGAGTTTGTCGCGGACAACTCGATAAGAGATCGCGAGCGATTTCAGCAAATCGCACGTCGCACGGTTGTCAAATGAATAATATTCCTTTGTATAACAATCTCTCTCTTATCGAGTTCGAGTGGAGTGGTTATCGAGTTCGAGCGCGCTAACCTAGCGGTGGGGGAAGGCTTCGGCGACGAATTTCTCGAGAATTTCTTCTCCTAACCGCCCTAGACCGCTCTCTTAGAGAGGTAGTACTGTACCCGTATTCTCATAAAACGAATTGTAATTTAAATCTTCACTTTGGTTTGCATCGCTTAACGTTTTTTCGCTGGTGGTTTAGCGGCACAGACATATATTGAATTTTCAATGTTGATCGCTGCCGCTTGACCGATTCGCACTACGCACAAGCGAAAAAACGTTAAGCGATGCAAACCAAAGTGAAGATTTATATTACAGTTCGTCTCATGGGAATACGCATATTATGTGCAAGGATCAATATTATAAGTATTATTCCTACAAGACGAATAAAAAGGGGAGCAGTAGCGCAGTGGGTAGCGTGCTCGGCTCGCACGCAGTGGCGCGCGATGTGGCCGGGTTCGATTCCCACTGTCGGCACCAATGGAAAAATTTTCTAAGTGCTTTTTCTGTGACCCGGTGGTTCGGAATCCACCTAAAAAAAAAAAAAAAAAAAAAAAAAAGTAGGTCCAAAGGAAACCAGCGCCTTGGTGTGGTGACCGAAAGGCTGGGAAGATGTCTCGGGTTCGATTCCCGATGCCGCAGCACGGCTGATGAAAACACAACGGGCTCGGACGTAGCTCCAGAAACAGGATGTACGAACTACGACTGCCTCTGTCCCAATGTGCTGACATCTAGCGTGTGCAAGACGAGCTCCGGCAGCGAGAAGCATTGCCGTAGCACAGCAGATGGTAAAAACACAAACGGGCTCGGACGTAGCTCCAGAGGCAGGGCGTACGAACTACGACTGTTTCTGTCCCAGGTGTTTAAATCTAGCGAGTGCGCGACAAGCTCCGGCAGCGGGGATCGAACCGGGGACAAACGGATACGAGAGGAGACCAAGGGTAGATGGTGTTGGGAGCCCGCAACCCTCAGGGGAGTCGGTGTAAGAACTCATACCATACCTACAAGACGAATAATAATATAAATCTTTACTTCAGTTTGCATCGCTAAACGTTTTTTCGCTTGTGGTCTACCAGCAGCGATCAACATTAAATATTGAATGTTGGTCGCTGCCGCTAACCCGATTCATACTATGCACAAGCGGAAAAAAGTTAAGCAATGCAAATCAAGGTGAAGATTTATAAGAAAATTTGTCTTATGGGAATACGCATATTATTTGCAAGCATTAATACTATCCTTATATTCCCATAAGACGAATTGTAATTTAAATCTTCACTTTGGTTTGCATCGCTTAACGTTTTTTCGCTTCTGGTTTAGCGGCAGCGACCAATATTGAATTTTCAATGTTTATCGCTGCCGCTATATAGACCGATTCGCACTACACACAAGCGAAAAAACGTTAAGCAATGCAAACCAAAGTGAAGATTTATATTACAATTCTATATACACGTAGTATTCATGCTTGCATATACTATACTATACGTATTCCAATATGACGAATTGTTCTTGTACAATATTTTGTGGCGCTCTTGCCACAAATGTCGAAAATTAAAAAAATCACATTACCTTTTCGTACGTCGATGAATGGCACCTTTGCAGACCAAGTCCCGTGTCCGACACCAATACCTTTGTCACACGGTATCACTGTCTTGTGCAATGATCTGCAATGTCTGGTCCACCGAAGAGAATCTGAAAAAGTCACAATTGAATTATTATGAGCAGCGTATAAGCGTATTCCGCTAATTATTGGTTGAACACAATTGTAATAACGAGTGCGCAGCTTATGTACTTGTCTATATATATATATATATATATACTGTAACGGGACGTTACAACGAGATCGTGAACAATAATCATAACAACTTATTATTTTCGCCAAATATCGGAATTCCTCGAAGGACCGAAATAGAATCCGATCCTTCGGGGAATTGTGATACGTCACGAGCATGTCAGGTGCAAAAGCACTAAGAGCTCGTTGAAATTGCCCTACCACGTAACCATCGGCCAATGAAACCGCGGCGCCGATGGTTCGTGAGAAAGTATTTAAGAACGAGACGAGCAAGACTCGCTCTCATTTTTGCCATTATCGTAAGGTGAGCAAGTACCGTGTTAAGCTTTGCCTTAACATGTTTATTCCCAGCGCTTCTCGCTGTTTCACTCTCGCTTGAAAGTCGAGAACTTTCAACCGTACTACAGCTTGAAGCTGAGACTGACCCGACGTCTGATCAACTTCGAGGACAACCCGACCAGGACGAGATATTCATTCAGTCATCACCCTCGACGTGTCTTTTTTTAGACAATTAGAGAAATTCACCATCAAATCGTCTTTCTCAAGACGATTTTCTCATAACGTAATTGATTTGTCATTTTTAAGACAAATCAATAAACAACTCGTGGTTTAATAAAGATTCCAGATACTAGGGAGCCCGTCGAGAGTGAAGCCCTGAGCACTGCGCTCAGAAGTTGGATCTCGAGGCGGGTGCTATTCGCAGCATCCTCATAACCCCTAGGTAGGGCCCCTCGAGCTGTGGAAAGCCCCGGTCACTGCGACCGGATGTTGGACCACAGCTAGAGGTACCTCTTTGTAGAAAACCCGATTGTTTAAATAACGTCAACGTGCTCTTCGAGCACGCCGATCAAATCTAGTAAATTCAAAACCACGTGGCGACGTGTACCGACGCAACTCCGACGAATAAACCTCAATCGTGAATCTCTCTCACGATTGAAACGAGACCCTGACACGTACAAAACAACGATGAACAGAGTCTCCTTTTCTCCTTTAACCGTGCGACACGTTTAACACATTTCACTAAATTATTCAATGTCAGATCAATTCCTAAATTAATTACCTTCTGTATCACGTGCCTGTAATTTCCTTTCTTTTATTAAATTTCAGTCGTTTTGCTAACGACATCGTATAATCTTAAATTTTGCTCCTTAAATATTTCGCGTCGCTTCACGACACAAAATAATCATTTTATTTTCGCTTCTCGATTATAAAATACCGTGGGCCCAAAAATCCATCTTGAATGGCCAATGATGAAGGGTCAACCAACGCGTAGCTTTTATAGCTCACCATCGTGGTTAGGACTCTGAGGCCATCTCGAAAAGCAAATAAAATTCTTAGGCCTTCTGCACGTGTAGCAAAATAATATCGATCCAGTATCTCATCTCCGGCTTCCTCACCGAGTCCAGCACTCGAACTCTGTTTTCATTTACACCGACAATCTTAATCCCACTACAAATTCCTCCCATTGTTTGAGAAGTCATAAATTAAGAGCGAAATATTGTATTGCGTAAATTACGCAATAGAATATTCTCGCCGGCAAATCTCAAACGTTTCAATACATATATCCACGCACTCTCGCCACAGAATGTTTTTTTCAATAATGCATGCAGATCTGATGTGCATGTGCTGTAGTCCACGAAAAAAAATTCAAGCGTGTACGATTGTTACATGCCAACAATAGATTACTTTAGCGCGGTGCCAAGTGTCGTGTGTGTGTGCTTGGTCAAGATGATTTAATGAAATTATTTATTATAGGTTAAAAACTGTTCAGTATTTGCGATGTTAATTTCTTACCAGTTATTTTTTCTACGCTTACGAAAAGCGAGAAATATTCGGAACTTTTTTCAACAACGTATTACGCAGCGTGTGTGTGCGCGTAATACGAGAGAGAGGGAACAGTTATCGCCGGGTGACACAACCAACAATTATTCACTGTAATATTTTGCATGTCGTAATTCGTAATTCGGTTTCGCGCACGTTTCTTTAACACTCACGTTTATGCATACGAGGCGGTACATAATTATATTTTATTCACGTATAAAATACTTCTTTTTTTCTTTATTGTCTCTAAGCGGGACGCACCGAACCCGGCAAAAAGCGCGTACACGCATAACAATAGCACAACCACGTGCATCCACTTTTTTATGAATTTTCACCCGGCAGCCAATCGCAGTTCACATTTATTTAGGGGGATGGGGTTAAAAAAGTGTATACAACGCGAACATACCTATTGCCAGCGAACGATACTTTTTTTTCGACCAATTAAAAGCGTGTACAGGGCCGTAGAGTTTACGGGATAGCACCCGATGTGTCGTAATATACATTTGAGGTTATTCGCGGTAAAAGTCATCGAAACATACACATTGAATGAATATTTGCATTGTTACGTATCATCTTATAATAATTGAATTGCACATTAAAATGAAAACATTGAGGAGGTCCGTCATTGAAAACCCAAAAGAAATTAGATCAATTCAGCTTACAAGAAGTATCAGGCCTCCAGGTCATGTATTCTGCTCAAACATGCAGATGTGTTTCGTTCTAAGAATCAAGCCTCTCATCCGTAGTTCCATCCCATAGGTCTTTTGTAACTCGCTTCATGACATAAAATACCATTTCGGGCTGATTATCGGTCCCTCGTCGTTACCGCTCTGTACTGATTCAGTCAATATATGTTGTCACGGCCGTTTTTAATTTAGCCGGACGATAATCAGGCGCACCTGAGCTTCGTTGCGGATAGAGTCGGGAGATAAAAAAAAAACGATCTAAAACCAGAAAATAAAAAAATAGACAAATTCCGGTTTATTCGATAACAAAAAAAAAAACGGAAAATATAAATTAGATTGTTGGGCGCCAGCCGTCACTCGAACGACAATTCTCGTACTCGATATAATAAAAAAAAAAAGGATAATCGCAAAGAAGAATAACAGAAGAAAAGAAAAAAAACAAAGAACTGACCTATTAACTCGGGGGATTCTCAGGGCGGGTCTTTACCGGCTCGCGGGCCTCTTAGTTATTGCCCGCGTCGGGCTATCGACCAGGGCGATAGGAATCGACCTCGAATGGACAAAAAAACTGATACGCAATAAAGGACAAAAACTCGATTGAAATGGGGGTTCGCGATGCGCCACCACACGCACGAGATTATACAATACAAAAGGGGATTTACAATGAAATTTGAGATGAAAATCACGAGGGTAAAAGCGGGGAAAATGGAAGCGACTCACTCTTCCCGATCCTTGACTCGACGTAGCGCTCATCCGAATAATCGATTTGCCGAAGCTCCTCGATTTCACACTGACGAGTTGCCGAAGCTTCACGTCTAACGGTTTTCCGTAGCGTCTCGTACAGATGGGTTGCCGTAGTTTCTCGTAACAGGTTAATCAAAAATTCGCTTTCCTCTCTCACTCTCTCCTTCACTCTTACAGGGGATTTTCGCTATGTGGCTCGATATAATGAAAACGTGACTACTATCTCTAGCGCTCGCGTCAAAGTGATTCTTCTTCGTCGTCTCTATGCTCGTGGGAATTGGGAAAAAAGGGTAATTTGGGGGAAAGGGCATGTGCGACGGGAAACTGGGTCAGAGAGGGATCGAGGATCGATGGATTATTGGTGGCTTGGGAGCTGACGTCACGAGTGCGTTGCGCAGGACAGCAGATCGATTATCGATGATCCGTGCTGTGCTGCCCTCGGTGACCCGTGACGCAACTGCCGCTCTCCTGGCTGATGGCTGTACCCGGACGACGACGAGGGTCCTCTCTCTCGGCAATTATTGGCCGTTGGTGGCTCACAGGGCCGGCGATCTTCATGTATTATTTTCTGACACCACGATTCCTCGCCTCGCACGGGATAATTCGTAACGAGGGAGTTCACGGGTGCCAAACGATGTTCCTGGTGAGGGTTGAGGTGAGGGCCACGATCTCACCCGAACCCGTCGTTTTTATCGAGGATTCGCTTGATTACGTGGTGAATTCCCTCACCCGCCGTCACCGTGCTGCTATTTCCTTATCTTTCCCTGTGGCCACGGCGATGTTGTTGGGTTGCCTCCTGGCTCGTCGACCGGGTCTCCGATGGTACATTTCTGTCGATCCTGGTGTTACATCCCCACCGGCATATTTTTTCGATCAGAGTCTCCCTCTTTATTACAGTCTTTCAAATACCGACCTGAAATTAACGACAGTAGAACATATGGTAACCGATAAAATAGATCTCACCAAATAATCATTTCTTGTACAATCAATCATTTCTTGTAATCGATCAATCTCGGAAAGACGGGAAGAACCACGAAAATAACATATATTTATATTCAAAACTAGACGAGAACAGAATCTCAAGACCACCCAATATCTAAACTAAATAATCCAACTCAGTTGTTACATTTGGTCCCCAAATGCACCAAAACTAATATCAGCACACGACCCTTTCCCGAGAAAAGTGGACACATCCTGCTATAAAACTATATTTTCAACATACAAGCGAAAAACCCCGCATTTCTCGAGACTATTTGCTTTCCCACGTGCACGCGCCTCTCACCAGAAGAAAACGGCGACATTCATATGATAATCGAATATTCTTCGTCTTGCAACTGAAAAAACGTTTCCCTCTTCCGAGGAAAACGCCAGCATGTTTATATCTCTAAGAAAATATACGTAAAACAGACACAGGAAACTCGCAACGATCACCAAACTTTCTCAAGGAAAAAAACCGCCCTTAAGTACGCCCACGCGGCATCAGCTTGACTCCTCCCTTGCTCCACTTGGACCAACGAGAACAAATCTCCCCTACCAAACCCAAATTTTCTATCTCCCTAAACTCCATTCACCAAGGTTATAAAAAACGGAACTCTCCAAAAAGTCAAGCACTAAATTTTTATGATTTGACTTCGGTTCACCCTTACGACTAGCTTTTGACGACTTCATTACGTTCAGTCTTGGTCGAAAATAAAACTCGCCATTTCCGACGAACAGTCAAAATTCGAAATCCAGAATAAAACACTAAACTCATAAGTCCGTTCGAATCGCGCTCAATTTAACTAAACTTCGTGCGCGCGATTCCAGTGTCTGTTATTCGAAAATATCAAGTGTATCAAACATTGTGCATTCATATTCAAATATCTTGGTCTTACCAACCAAGATCATCGACAATTATAAACTGAATAAAAAACGTTCATCTGTTTAATCAACAAATCTTCGCAATCATCCACATCTTTTTTCCGGCAAATCAGCCACGCGTAGTGGTCGCTGAAATACCCAAAAACATTTATATACTATTGGTTCCGGTATCGAGTAGGGAAAAAGCTGAAACCGCTCCTATCAGACTCGTCGAACTCGCGTATTGCGGGTTACAAGAGTTTCTGCTCTACCGACGCTCTCGGGACGTAACATCTATTAGTATAATAAATTTGGTGGCAGCGGTGGGATTTCAGCGCGATTTGTGCGGAAGAAATCAGTGAGAAAAAAAAATCATAAACAAAAACACAATTTCGAAAAGTGCACGATACGTTTTTTCGTGTGTGAAAAAAAACATCGTAGAAAAAAAACATTAACATCGAAAATCTCAAAATAATTTTTTCACGTGTGTTAACATAACATCGAAAGTCGCAAAATCTTTTTTTTGTTTGTGGAAAATATCATAAACAAGACATTACACGCCGACAATCAAAATTTTTTTTGTCGCGTGTGGAACAAAAATATTATAAACAAAAACATTAATACCGAAAATCGCAAAATTATTTGTTTTCTGCTGTGAAAAAATGGAAGTGTGAAGAAAAAAAAAGAGAAAAAAAATCCACATAAAATTCGCGCGTCATCGATCATCGTCACCGGAGCCTTAATCGTCATCAGGGACAACACGACACCGAGAACTTCTAACAGCGTGCTCACCAGCGCGTATCTCGACAGCGCATCTCCGTAAGCAGCAGGTACCGGCAACGAGTCAACAACGTCTACGATCGAAAATATCTGTATCTCCTATCAGTTTTTCACCGTAACGTAAGTCGAAATTTTATATTCACAAATGGCAAATGATAACGATAATATGATCATCGACCACACCCTCCGCGGAAACGCATATCCAAATAATTCACAATCGCGTTATGATTTTAAAGAATATGTAAGATCAATGCCTGAGTTCGATGGTAAACCAGACGGTATTTCAGTATATTCATTTACTACAATGTGCAGAGAGGCACGAGAAATTTTGCAAGACGCGGACGAAAAATTCGTAGTTCATCAATTAGTAGGAAAATGCAAAGGCGAAGCATCGCGACGAGCAACCAAAGCGTCTCTGAGAACGGTCGATGAATTATCCAATTTTCTACATTTACATTTCGCGAGAACAAAATTATTATCAGGAATGAGTAAAGATTTCGGAGAATTAGAGCAAAAATCAGACGAGGAAGTTATAGATTTCAGTTACAGAGTATCAGAACTTTTGCAAGAATACATAGACGGAATTAATACGAGCGCAATGGTAGCAAACAAACAAGCAGAGGTCGAATAAGCCACGCGTCAAGCAATTGACGCTTTTTTATCAGGTCTCCCAACACACATAATTAGACAACTAAACACGCACACATTCGAAACACTCCAAGCAGCAACAGAAGAGGCGAAACTAGTGGAAGAGTTATGTAAGAAATTCCCGAACTTCATCAAAAATCGTCAAGGTAAAACATGTCTGCCCATTCAGGGAAACGACGTACAAATTCGTCATAAACAAAATCTTGAGAACCAAAGGTCAAACAGTAATTTCACACCGCGTGATAATACGCGAAACCCCTACGAACAAAATTTTGCAAATCGAAAACCAAACAACATCTTCGTACCACCCACAGATTTTACTCAGGGATACAACGCACCAACCCCATACAGACAAAACTTCGGTAATCAAAGACCAAACGACAATTTCGCACAACGTACAAACTTTATAAATCCAGCGCCTCGAGTAGCACAGATCGCTAAATTTTGCGGCTATTGCAAAAGAAACAATCACAACTTTGACGAATGTTTTTTCCGAGCAAACGCTCCAACGGACAATTATACCCCGTTCACACAAAACAGACAGCCCAACAATTTTGGCAACACGAATACTTTCCAAACAAATGCCCCAAATACGCTAGAATGCAATTATTGCAAGAAAAGAGGTCACGAAGTACGCGATTGCAGGAAGAGAATTTTTAATAAAGCGAAGCGATACATACAGAATCAAGGGATCGGCGCTCCTCTCCCCCAGGCGGGAAACGAGCAAATCCCCCGTCGGGATACCACCGGCGCGGGGAATACGCATGCAATGCCCCAGCTTGCCGAGACCCGAAAGCAGTAAATCAGGAATTAAAAATTTTGTCAGCAGAGTGTAACATAAATAATGTCTTTCAAAATTATAACTCACCATGCGTAACGATAAAGTCAAAAGAATTTGGGCACCGGGAAACGAAATTCCTAATTGATTCAGGGTCACAATTAAATTTAATAAAAATTAACGAAATTAAAAATCCAAACCGAATCAATAGGTCAATAATTTACGAATTAAACGGTGTTTCAAAAAACGACAAACCTTTAACGCTGGGACAAACAGAAATTTATATCAACGATTTGATCGGAAAATTCAATATCATACCAGAAGACTTTCCTTTAAATTACGCGGGAATAATTGGTTCGGAATTTATGCACGAGCATGGAGGCAAAATAGATTACGAAACAAAATGTGTAACGATCAACGGAATCGATTACCCCTTTTCAGACCAAGAAAGCATTTTACTACCTGCAAGACAAAAAACATTGATGTTCATTCGAATAAAAAATGATAAAATTAAAGAAGGCTATGTACCGCGTACAGAAATGCCGGAAGGTATTTATGCAGGAGAAGCTTTGGTGACGAACGATAAAGGTATAGCATATCTTTACGCAATCAATACCCTAGACAAGGACGTAAGAGTGGTGGTGCCCGTAGTGCCTCTATACCCATTTGAAATGAGTGAGGACGTGGACGAGGAGAGTACACAGAACGAGACGACTGATCACGCCGACAACCTTCGGACGCGAGGGACGACGGACCGTGTCAACAACGTGCTTAACTTGTTACGCCTCGACCACTTAAATCCGGAAGAGAATCGTGCGATACACGCTCTTGTAGACGAGTACGCCGACCTTTTCCACGTCAAAGGAGAACCTTTGCGCGCTACTAATGCTTCAATTCATAAAATCCCAACGGTAGACGATGTACCTGTAAACACCCGCCAGTACAGATACCCGCCCTTCCAAAAATTAGAAATCGAAAAACAAATAACTGAACTCTTGGATACCGAAATTATAGAACCATCAAAATCACCATATAATTCTCGACTTTGGATCGTACCAAAGAAAGCCGATTCAAAAGGCAATAAACGTTGGAGGTTAGTAATTGATTACAGAAAATTAAACGAAAAGACAATTAAAGACGGATATCCTTTACCATTAATTACAGACATTCTAGACCAACTCGGTGGTGCAAAATATTTCTCAACATTCGATTTAGCTTCAGGTTTTCACCAAATTAAAATGCACTCAAAAGATAAAGAAAAGACGGCATTTACGACACCTCATGGCCATTACCAATTCAAAAGAATGCCATTTGGATTAAAAAACGCGCCAGCATCTTTTCAACGATTGATGGATATCGTACTTCGAGGAGTACAGGGTACAGATTTATTCGTATACCTGGACGATATAGTAATTTATGCACGATCCTTAGAAGAACACGCGATAAAATTCAAACAACTCGCAGACCGATTGAGAGGAGCAAATTTGAAACTCCAACCTGATAAATGCGAATTCCTTCGTACGGAAGTTAAATATTTAGGTCATCTTATTTCAGAAGAAGGGGTAAAACTCGACCCAGCAAAAATAGAAGCAGTAAAAAAATTTCCAATTCCAAAAAATCAGAAAAATATCAAAGAATTTCTCGGTCTTGCAGGATACTATAGGCGTTTCATAAAAGATTTCGCAAAAATTGCCAAACCACTTTCTGATCTCACGAGTAAAAACGTAAATTTTGAATGGCATTCACAGCATCAATTAGCTTTCGAAACATTGAAAGACAAACTATGTGAATCTCCAATATTACAATATCCAAATTTTGAGAGACCTTTTGTCGTGACAACGGACGCTTCAGGCTTCGCCGTAGGCGCCGTGTTATCGCAGGGAAAAATCGGAGAATACCTTCCAATTGTATACGCATCTAGAGTCCTTAACAAACACGAGAAAAATTACTCAACTACAGAGAAAGAAATGGTAGCAACAGTATTCGCATTAAAAACTTTCAGACAGTATCTTTACGGTAGACCATTCACCCTACTAACCGACCACAGACCACTGATATGGGTAAATTCGATGAACGACCCTACTTCACGCGTGATGAGGTGGAGGGAACGGCTAAAAGAGTTTGAATTCGACATCCAATATAAAGCAGGCAAACAAAACACAAACGCGGACGCTTTATCGCGAAACCCAATAGATAGAAAAATAGCGTTTCCAATAAAATTTAAATGGCGTACGAATCCAGACTTAGGAGGGCCGATAATTCGGCCGGGGGTAGCTCGTCTCCGCTCATCCTCAGACTCGGAAAAACCCGAAGCGAAGCAAACCAGGGGTTCAAAACCCACGACAGACTCAGACGCAAGCGTCGAGGATAGCGAGGAGGAGAGCATCAAAAGAAAGACAGGTAGCTCAGAGGAAAAGAGAAAAAGCAAAACAGAATTCGTTAAATCATCAATCTCTTCGGAGGATTTTAAAGGCTTCACGCTAATGAAATGTCGCGAAACTAAATCAAACTCAGACGATTCAATGGGAAGTACAAAAAACAAAATAAAAATCACTAAATCATCAGACTCTTCGGAAGATTTTAAAGGCTTCACGCCAATGAAATGTCACGAAACTAAATCAAACTCAGACGATTCAATGGGAAGTACAAAAAACAAAATGAAAATCACTAAATCATCAGACTCTTCGGAAGACTTTAAAGGCTTCACGCCAATGAAATGTCGCGAAACTAAATCAAACTCAGACGATTCAATGGGAAGTACTAAAAACAAAATAAAAATCGCTAAATCATCAGAGTCTTCGGAGGACTTTAAAGGCTTCACGCCAATGAAATATCGGGAAATAAAATCAAACTCAGACACTTCAGAGGAAGATTTATTGGGATTTGCCCCATCAGTCGAGCAAAAGAGGAAAATTGAATTTAGGCCTGTTAACGCGGGAAACACGCAAAAACCACGCGCAAACCAAAATTCAATATCGGAAAATCAAATAAAAAGTAATCAAAGCGGAGACGATAGGTCTGATCAACCTGACGATCGACGCATGGCTTTAAAAAGATTGTACGAAAACTCAAATGAGACGACGGAATTTGTAGGCGATGGGAAAAGGAAGGTGTTAAGGAAACATAAATCTAGCGGCCACAACTACACCTCTCCGAAGATACCCTTCCCAAGTAAACATCCTTCCTCACCAGTACGAGGTGACAAAATTTTGCCAAGCGAGAAAACTTTAGAAAAAGATGAGACTCTAAAGAAACAAGAAGTTGGGGAAAATGAGACGATTCCAAAGGAGCAGAAAATTGAGGAACAAAAAATTAGGGAAAATCAGAAAATTTTAGAGCAGAAAATTGGGGAAAGTCAGAAACTTTTAGAGCAGAAAATTGGGGAAAATGAGAAAATTTCGGAAGAGCAGAAAATTTTAGAGCAGAAAATTGGGGAAAGTCAGAAAATTTTAGAACAGAAAATTGGGGAAGGTCAGAAAATTTTAGAGGAGCAGAAAATTGGGGAAAATGAGAAAATTTCGGAGGAGCAGAAAATTAATGAACAGAAAATTGAGGAAAACCAGAAAATTTTGAAGGAACAGAAAATTAGGGAACAAAAAATCGAGAATAATCAGAAAATTTTGGAAAAACGGAACATTTTGGAACAGAAAATTTTGGAAAATCAAAAACTTTTGGAGAAACGGAATATTTTGGAACAGAAAATTTTGGAAAATCAGAAACTTTTGGAGGAACAGAACATTTTCGAACAGGAAATCGTGGGAAAACATAGACTCTTAGAAAAACAGAATATTTTGACAGAGAAAATGTCGGAAAGTCAGAAAACCCTGGAAAAGCAGAAAATTTTAGAACAGAAAATTTTGGAAAATAGAGAAATTTTGGAAAAGCGGAAAATTTTGGGAAAGAAAGAAATTTCGGAAAGTCAGGAAATATCGAAATATAGACGAATTTCGCTTCCGTCTGACAATTGTCGGACTCCGCGCTCGCGAAGGACAAGACAAAAAGATAATTTTCAAAGACTCTTAGCAATCGATTTAACTAAGAAAAGAGACTTGGCTTTAGCGAATCTCACCCTATCTCCAACAGCACGAGTATATAAGAAACAAAATATAAACGAGTCGACAAATAGAATCAATGACGCTAACCAATTAAGTACACGAGCAAAAGAGATACTGAACCAAGATAATATAGAAGTAGTGGACATGGAATTAGGTAAAACAGATTTAGGTCAAATGATACACACATCAGGGGACGAAGGCCCGCAAATAATTGAGACACAAGCACAAATCCATGGTATTCAATCGTCCACAAAGCTGTTCAATGATACGGTAAACGAAGACTTCGAAAATATGTCGGGTATACAAGCAACAGACGTACCGCCGTTGAGCGACAATTCACCCGACACAGACAGACCAACACAAACTCTACAGACGAACCTACACACATACGGCAAAGACCACAAGAAAGGAACCACGGTCACACAGACACAAACAGTACGACAATCCACGCGACAGCGCAAACCGACTACCTGCGCGTGCTGCACAGACGGAGCAGGTACACACGCGGGAGGAAGAATTAAAATCACAGAAAAAGAAAAGGAAACGAGAAAAGACAAAGACACAGACCTAAACCGACCGCGGGCGCCGGGGAAAATAGTGGCACGCGCCACAGCCCCCACCCCAACCCTTGAAGACATAGAAGAAATACCACAAAGTGAGACACAAAACTTGACTTTGACAAACAACCTTGCTACTTCCAACGACACACAGAACGAAGTACAAAACAACATGACGATCAACAACTTTTCCATGCCGACGCCTAATAGCGTAAAAGATACATCAAGTTCAGATCAAAGCAACACTGAAACCGACAGTAGCAGTGACGAAATTAACAGAGATTCAACAGATATAGACATAAACGAGACAACATTTATAAACGACATTAACTTAACGCATGATAATGAACATAGAACAGTAACCAGCAACATCAAAGAAACCAAGGACTGTTTGGAAATGAGAAAAGACAATTACATATGTGTTATTAACGCAGACGGCACTGTAGTAGGTGAAATAGGAAAATCTGTAGAGGAAAAATACTCATTAAAAGATATCAAACCACCCAACAAACTCACACTTGGACAGGCGATAAAGACGGGAACATCCAGAAAAACCGTGTTTGCATTAACAATCAGGGAACATAAAAGGAATAACCTACATGAAGCAAACGTTAAGAGAGCTTTTAAAAACCTGAAGAAAATCATGCTAGAAAATAAGTTACACTCCGCAAGCATATCCCAAAGTAAAAGCGGGATAAACGTACTGGCATGGGCTAACATAAAAAATATCATCCGCACGACATTTTCTAATACACCGATAATAATAACAGTATGTAAAGGGAAAATCACAGTGCCACCAGTGGAACTGAGACAGAAAATTATAGAAGAAAACCACAGTTCACCCTTAGCAGGTCATAAAGGGATTACCAAAACTTAAAATAGAATAAGAGAATTATATTTTTGGGACAATATGAAAAAACAGGTAGAGGACTTCATAAGAAAATGCGTCAGTTTCCAAAAGAAAAAAGTCGTCAGAATAAAGACAAAACAACCGATGGTAATAACAGACACATCTGCGAACGTGTTCGATAAATTGGCCCTCGATATCGTTGGACCTTTCGAAATATCAAAGAATGGATATAAGTACGTTTTAACGATGCAAGACGATTTATCAAAATTTATCCTCACAGTACCTCTAAAACTTGCCACAGCGGAACACATAGCAGAAGCATTAATTGACCGTTTCATTTGCATATTCGGTTGTCCAAAAGTAATACTAACAGACCAAGGTTCAGCATTTATAGGTCAAGTAATGAAAAGAGTAGCAAAAATATTCAAAATACACCAAATTAAAACAACAGCTTTTCACCCTCAATTAAATGATTCATTAGAAAGAAGTCATCAAGTATTAGTTGATTATCTAAAACATTACGTTACAAACAAAGATTGGGATAGATGGTTACAGCCAGCAGCTATGGCATACAACACGAGCGTACACGAGGGTACAAAATTTAGCCCGTATGAGCTTATTTTCGGTCACACAGCGCGCATGCCATCCGAATTCCCGGACATGGACGAAATCCCTACGTACGACGAATATGTAAAAAACTTACTAGCAAAAATGATAGAATTGAGGAACACAGCAAGATTAAATTTGGAAAAAGCAAAATCAAAATCAAAACAATATTATGATAGGAAAATTCATCCGGTCAAATTCCAAGTAGGACAGGATATTTACTTAGTAAAAAACCAAAAAGTGGGAAAATTAGATGACAATTATAAAGGTCCTTACAAAATTACGGAAATTTTTCCAGATAGAGACGATATTGAAATAGAACTTGGAAAGAACAAACGGAAGATAGTCCATTGCGACCGCACGAAATTAGCACATTAGAATGCAAAACAAAAAACGTCGAACGCCGCAAATTTCCCTCTCCAGAAAGAATATACGAAACCGGTAGGTGTACCATCGAACAGGCCGAACAGATCCTAAAATACAATTATATTAAATTTAAATAACGTTAGTTACAATAAAAATATATCATACAATTAACATTAAGACTATCAAATAAGAAAAATTACATAATAACGTTTATAATTTTTTTTCGTTCTTCTTTTTTTTCTCTCATCAAAATTTAAGACAATTATAAGAACCTTAGTAATTACATACCTTTTTTATACACAAAAAAAAAGAAACAAAAACTTTCGCATATGTAACGCGATAATAAAATTCTTGCTATATATAACGTTATTTTATATATATTTTCAGTAGCGTAAAATTTGTATTAGATTTTAATTAATCCAATTCGAAATTTCACGTCGGTATATCATTTAATCAAAATCGAGCGTGGGCGCTCGAATCTTTTAAGGGGGGAAGTGTTACATCCCCACCGGCATATTTTTTCGATCAGAGTCTCCCTCTTTATTACAGTCTTTCAAATACCGACCTGAAATTAACGACAGTAGAACATACGGTAACCGATAAAATAGATCTCACCAAATAATCATTTCTTGTACAATCAATCATTTCTTGTAATCGATCAATCTCGGAAAGACAGGAAGAACCACGAAAATAACATATATTTATATTCAAAACTAGACGAGAACAGAATCTCAAGACCACCCAATATCTAAACTAAATAATCCAACTCAGTTGATACATTTGGTCCCCAAATGCACCAAAACTAATATCAGCACACGACCCTTTCCCGAGGAAAGTGGACACACCCTGCCATAAAACTATATTTTCAACATACAAGCGAAAAACCCCGCATTTCTCGAGACTATTTGCTTTCCTACGTGCACGCGCCTCTCGCCAGAATAAAACGGCGACATTCATATTATAATCAAATATTCTTCATCTTGCAACTGAAAAAACGTTTCCCTCTTCCGAGGAAAACGCCAGCATGTTTATATCTCTAAGAAAATATATGTGAAACAGACACAGGAAACTCGCAACGATCACCAAACTTTCTCAAGGAAAAAAACCGCCCTTAAGTACGCCCACGCGGCATCAGCTTGACTCCTCCCTTGCTCCACTTGGACCAACGAGAACAAATCTCCCCTACCAAAACCAAATTTTCCATCTCCCTAAACTCTATTCACCAAGGTTATAAAAAACGGAACTCTCCAAAAAGTCAAGCACTAAATTTTTATGATTTGACTTCGGTTCACCCTTACGACTAGCTTTTGACGACTTCATTACGTTCAGTCTTGGTCGAGAATGAAACTCGCCATTTCCGACGAACAGTCAAAATTCGAAATCCAGAATAAAACACTAAACTCATAAGTCCGTTCGAATCGCGCTCAATTTAACTAAACTTCGTGCGCGCGATTCCAGTGTCTGTTATCCGAAAATATCAAGTGTATCAAACATTCTGTATTCATATTCAAATATCTTGGTCTTACCAACCAAGATCATCGACAATTATAAACTGAATAAAAAACGTTCATCTGTTTAATCAACAAATCTTCGCAATCATCCACATCTTTTTTCCGGCAAATCAGCCACGCGTAGTGGTCGCTGAAATACCCAAAAACATTTATATACTATTGGTTCCGGTATCGAGTAGGGAAAAAGCAGAAACCGCTCCTATCAGACTCGTCGAACTCGCGTATTGCGGGTTACAAGAGTTTCTGCTCTACCGACGCTCTCGGGACGTAACACTGGGACGGCTGTTCGGTGGTGAAGGGTTACGTGTGGCAGAGGGAAAGAGGGGAGGGTATTCGAGGGTCAATGGCATGGGAGAGGGATCAGCTGTGCTGGCTCGTAGGCTAGGGATATGGGACTTCGTTGGTGGCAGAAGGGGGAGAGAGACGACGCTTGACGAAAGTAAGGCTTCATATCTGTTTCTCGCTGGTTATGATTATTGGTTTCTCAAATTAATGTCCATGGGAATGGTTTGCGTGTGGTGACGGACTTCAACGGGCATTTGGCTACGCACGAATGTGACGCCGTGTCACAATGTATATGTTATTCAATGTCATTAAATTTAAAAAATAAATAAATATGTTATTGAAACTCAGTCAGCCGATCATAGGAATAAATATTCCATGTGTTAATTTACCGTATTCAATGTTGGTCGCTGTCGCTAGGCCAAGACACACTAAGCGCAAGCCAAGAAAGGCGAAGCGAAAATTCATATTACAATTCGTCTCATGGGAATACGCGTAGTATTCATGTTTGGAAATTCTATGCGTATTTCCACAAGACATATAATATAAATCTTTGCTTCAGTTTGCATCGCTTCGCTTTTCTTTGCTTGTGCGTAGTGTTTATCTGTCTAGCGTGGCTAGTATGCGTTGCATAGTGTGTATCGGTCTAGCGGAGAAAAACGAAGCGAAGCAAACCAAAGCGAAGATTCATATTACGATTCCTCTCATGGGAATACGCATAGTATATGCAAGCATGAATACTATGCGTATTCCTATGAGACGAATTGTAACATAAATCTTGATTTCGATCCGCATCGCTTTGCTTTTCATCGCTTGCGCGTAGTGTGTATCGGCCTAGCGCAGCGACCGACATCAAATACGGTAAATTAACATGTGAAATATTCATTTTCACGATTGCCTGACAACGTTTCAATAACATATCCAAGTTGACTAGATCAGTACAGAGCAGTAGCGACAGACCGATGAATTGATTAAAAATGTTATTTTATGTTATATAGCGAGTAACAAAAGGCCTATGGGATGGAACTACGGATGAAAGGCTTGATTCTTAGAACGAAACACATCTGCAAGTTTGAGCAGAATCGATGACCCGGAGGCCTGATACTATCCTTGTTAGTTGTACTAGCTTTTAAGCCTTCGGTGATACTAGTGTCTACGATTAATGTCCTCCGCAGCCCAAAACTTTGGCTGCAAAAGTTTCGCAGTCTGTCAAAATTCAACCGAAGAGCTGCAAACTTCAAGAATTTATTCGGGATCATGTTATAAGCAGAGCGACAGAGCAAAATTTGAAGAATATCTACAAATTCCGCAATTTTTTTTCTTCATATCATTTATTATAACTTTTCTGGTATTTAATATTATAAACCAAATTCATGAAAAAAAAATCACAATTTATTCTTCAAATTTACTTCTGTACTAGCTTTGAAAACATGATTTTGTATAAATTTTATAAGTTTCGAACTCTTTCGTTAACGGTTGAGACACAGGAGCGCACAGGAGACTTTCCGCATCTGAAATCAAGGGACTCAGAGGACTCATTATAGTTTCCAGCCTCATCAAAGAATTAAAAGCTGATTACTCCAAATGAAAAAAAATTGACTGGTATTATGAATTGAACTTTTACACGGGTCACGCTTTTTTTCATTCTTCTGATTTTAGCTGGGTCTGGGCGGCGCACGATTATCTCACTTTACAAGGCGCCACGATAGTTATATATTTAGTAGATGCGGTACTGCTATAGAGGTATGGTGGGGGTAGCGAAGTGACAGTGCCGGAGATGCAGCTAGCGACAGTGCCGGAGGTGACAGTGCAGGAGCTTTTACTGTATATCGTTATAGTATCCCTCACTTGAACACTCAAGTAATTTTCGCATCGTAGTAAATAAAATACGGAATTCTATTCGTTTTTTAAAAACATTTATATAGGTATAATGGAGCTTCGCTTGCGATCTATCGATGAAGTGCACCGCGCAGTAATTAATCCGGTATGTGAAACCTACAACGACGAAGAATCATACGGAGAGATCGACAATGTCGGGAATCAGTCCCGTTTTTTCCCATCATTAAACACTATTGAACTAACAATTGCACATAATTTTTCTTGTCATAGTGTTCCTGAGACGCCATTATTCATCAAAGAAATAATAATTAATAATTGAGATTCACAGTAGTTTACGTTATTTTAAGTTTACCGAGAAATCCGAGTTTTTTCAGAAATTACTTAACTTTACATGTTTGAGAAATTCAACTTTTTGAAGCGAATCGAAACGAAATATTTTTTTTAGGTTGTCGGAACCCTCCTATTAAAATAATCGGTGTGGAATTTTTATTTTCTTCGAAATTTACAGAATTGACAATTTTTTTCGCGAAACAATGAATTTTCACCAATTTTCCACCGTATATTTTTGCATAAGTGTCATAACTTCTGAACAAATCATTTTTTGCGCTTGCTAAGCACGTATTCTTGTTGGGCCGGATCTGGCGTTTCGATTTCACTACAATTAAACCTAAAAATACGTATTTGTTAACAAATAACTGGGCAATGAAATTGGTCGGTCTCACAGACCGTATATGATGGCCTAGGGTACCAAAAATAGGTGTGACGTTCTAGGATTAAATTAGAACGTCGCCCATCCCTAGTCCGTTCATAGTATCGAGTTGAACGTTTTTTTGTTCACAATCAAATATTAGAGCTTTGTTTCTGGAGATACCAAATGACGACTAAAAAATTCGACATATCATTGTACTAGAAAAACAAAAAATATTTCCATGAAGCGACTTGACCAAAAAAAAACTCAGCCTACAAACGAATTAGTACACAAAAACTCAATTCACTATCGGCTTGCTTTAATAAAACTTTAATGAAACTGGACACACTGCTAACTTGATATGGAAAAACTCGACGCATTACTGATTCAACATGCAAAAACTACTGCGGCATTCCGACACAGAAAAACTCTTCCTTGGCGCAACTCGCTACAGCAAAACTTTTTAGTGGCGCTGATCGGCCGGCTCCAACTTTACACAGTTTAACGGACCATCGTAGCGTCTGTTGAAAGTTAGATCGGACCTAGTTGCGCTGCATAAGAGATTTTCCTGCGCGGAGTTCTATCATTGGAGGACATTTCTTTGTTGAGATACCACGTAGGAGACTTTTTGTGCATGGAGTTGGTGATGCGTCGAATTTTTCTATGCAAAGTTGGTGGTCTGTCGAGATTTATTGTGGCAAGTTGATGGTGCAACGAGTTTCTCTTTACCAAGTTGATTGTAGGCCATGTTTTACTGGATTAAGTCCCTGCATGGGAACGTTTTTCTGTGGCAGCTTAGCGATGTGACAAATTTTTCTGGGCTTAGTTGATTAGGCATACCTTTTTTTCTGTGTAGAATTTGTTGAGCTAGTTAGCTTGACATTCAGATACAATCTGTGCAAGGAAAGCAGGGCCTGCGTAACATTGTACGACAAATTCTATGTTTAAAATTGTATGCATAGACCATTCAAGAATTTAAAAAATTTAGAACAGCTCTAGCTCATCAGTGATAAGGAACGCTCGATGAACTTTTTAAAGCCCCGATGAACCTGTCGAAGGTCGAATCATCTGACATATATCCTGATGATATTTAGTGTATACAAGTTGCTTGATCTTACATAATTGGTTCTCCGACCACGTAATAAAACGCCTGTTATGTACATTAAAAATCGGATTTGGAAATTTCACTTGCAACTTCTTTGAAAATAACGTATCCTTGAAACTTCTCGAAAAATAAGCCACATGACTTATTTTTGAATGCATGTGACTCAGATCTGTTCGCATAATACCGTGAGATTGTGGGGGAAATAAAGTATGACGTCTGAATGCGCAGGTTCATTCAAGTTTTATTGTCTATGCGGAGCAAATTGTATAAATTGTAATTAAATTTTTTAAAATTACAAAACACAAGCGTCATTTGTAATTAACCTTCTTTCAATAAACTATTAGAAATGTGATTTTTAATTGAAATTTTTCAATCACCCATTACAAATGCCATTTGTAACTGAAAAAACTTTAATTACAAATTACGAAAGTAATGTATTCAATTAATTACCACGAATCGATCAAACCTGTACAAACGCGCAATGAACAGATCCCCCGGCACATCAGTCGATACCCAGAGCCGTAATTTTTTATTAATTTTTGGATTAGATTTTTTTCCGTATTCTGCTCCCAATGGACATGTGGTGGTGTGCTTCGTAGCATCTGACCCCCAGGTCAATTGGATCTTATTTCCTGCCATCCAGGTGTCACTGACGGTGGTTCTTCAGCACAGGTCGACGGGCATGCATCACCCACCATTCTGGAATGGCCTCGCGCTTCGTAGTCCTTAAGCATCAGGTCATCGAGAAGGCATTATTTGATGTCCATGCCCTGCGCTCCGTTGTTCGTGGAAACCAGATCGACGGGATGAGTTTTTCGCCGACCAGGTATCACGCTCCGTAGTTCTTGAGTTCCAGGTCAACGGGAATACATTTTCCGGCATTTAGGTCCTAGCTCTCCGTAGTTCTAGACTTCCAGGTAACGGGAATGCGTTTGCTGCTGTCCAGGTTTCATGTTTTGTAGTTGCCGAGTTCCAGGGCAACGGGAATGCATTTTATGCCGTCCAGGTTTAACGCTACGTAGTTTTTAAGATCCAGGTCAACGGCCAGGTAATACGCGTAAAACATGGAACGTAAGACCTGAACGCCCAACACTTCGGTGTAATCGACCGGGACGCCAAAAACTACCATGCGATCAACTTTGATGCCAAGAACTATTACTCAATTGACCTGGATACCAAGAACTATGGCGCGATTGACCTGTATGCCAATATCTACGGCGCATTCAACCTGGACGCCAAGAACAATAACGCGATTGACTTCGACACCAAGAACAATGGCGCCATTAACCTGGACGCCAATAACTATGACGTGATTGACCTTCATACCGAAATGCATTACGCGATCAACCCAAACGCCAAGAACTGTGATGCGATCAACTCAGCCGCCAAGAACTATGACGTGATTGACCTTGACACCAAGAACTATGAAGCGATCGATCTGGACGCCAAGAACTACGGTGCGATCGACCTCGACACCAAGAACTATGATGTGATTGACTTAGACACCAAGAACTATGACGTGATAAGCCTAGACACCAAAAAATATGTGCGATCAGCCCGGTCGAATAATGTGCCTAGTGATGTTGGATTAAGGGAAAAACTTGGGCGGTAGATTCATCAAGATTTCTCGGCCAAGAATTTTGTCGGTTGATGTAATATTCTGATCTTGTCTCGACTCGTTAACATATTTCGAGATGAAAAAAGTCAATATTCGAGACGAGAAATTTCTTGTCTCGTCTCGTATTATGAAGAAATTTCTCGTTTCGGCGGCATCTCCATCGCGACTACCAAAAAATTCTAATGGCCGGTTTCTTCACTACTGGTTAAGTTTCGGATAACTTTAACTGGAAGATAAACTGCTGGTTAACTGAAATTTGGTTTTCTTCACTACTAGTTAGACCGTATCTGAAAGATATCTGTTAGATAAAGTTGTCTATCACTTCGACCAGTAGATATGTGATTTATCCTATGGATAAGTAGGGAGTAGGGGCTCTAGTAGCGGAAACAATAAACAGAGGCTGGCTACTTCCCGAAAAAAGGAATTATAAAAGTGCAGTTGCTATAGAGACGTAATAAATGTTAGATGTTTTTCAACTGTGAGTTTGTTAAGTTACTTGTCCCTATTCTCAAGATCCTCTAATTATCACCCAGTACCTATATATAGTTTATCTCACAAATTTTGGCACGAGCAGAGCAAGAACAACAACAGATGGTCTAGCCTATCTTTCTGCTCTGGGATATAAAACCCAGTAATATAAGCCAATGGGATATAAGCTCAGTAAAAACGGAGCAGCAGAGGAAGAATCTAATACTTTTCTACGCAACGACGGAAAAATGAACGCGATGGTGTTGGATCGTGTGTTCGATATAGATATCCTCTCTGAAAGCGACGAGGAAGATGAAGAACCAAACATTCGAAGACCTCATCTTATGAAAAATAAACCGTCGCATTTTAAAATATGGGATGATTTCGATTTTGTTGTTCGATTTCGTTTGAAGAAACAAACCGTTATGCTATTATTAGCGAGAATCTCAAATCAATTACTAATTATATGGAATCAGTAAGTAAAGGTTATAATCAATTTTTACACGAGGTACCAGAAGAGCAGGAGTGCTCTGAATAATGAGTTCTGCAATTGTGTCGATGTAATATTCATAATTGCAAGAAACTTAATATTGATTTAATTATATTATCATTGCATAACAAAGTTTTCAATTCCAGAAATAGGGCTCTCTCACCAATACAGCAGCTCCTATTGGCGCTGAGATTTTATGCTACGGGTAGTTTCTTGCGGGCAGTTGGTGACTTCTCTGGTGTATATATTTCTACGGCTCTAGAATTGTTAAAAAAGTGTCGATGGTAATAGCTTCGCTGCGACCAGTAACAATTATCATGCCGAGGGATCAGGAAGAGATTCAAGCTACTCAACAGGGATTCTATAGAATGCATAAATTCCCGCGAGTTATTGGTTGCGTTGATGGTACACACATTAGAATACAATCACCTGGTGAGTGAATATATATAAATATATGTCGCATTCCACGTCAACTCAGGCACCCCGTTTTTTTTTTGCCTCGAAAAAATTATTCAGTATGAGCATTTGAAAGGACAATATATCCATGATATTGTACTAAAATTTTATCCTCCCACTATTGTTGGTTCTCGAGATAATGATTAATGAATTCTCAATTTTGTAAAAATCATAACTTTGTAACTACTGATTGGAAAAAAAGAATCTTTTTCATTTTTTTGCCCTTTTCGAAATAAAATATGTCATCATCGGATAAAAGCTCATTAGACAGTTTTCGGGGTAAATTAACAAAAAACAATTTTTCCCTCTTCACTGATGCTTTGTGCTATTTTGAAAAAATCCTGCGGAGTTGTGTATTGCCCCCCTCTATCATGAAAAAAAATAGTGAGTGGATTTTCGATTGGCCCTTTCGTAGAAAAAAAAAAATCGAAAAATTTTCCCGAAAACTGTCTAATGGGCTTTTCTCCTATGACGGCATATTTTTTTTCGAAAAAGGCATAAAAAAAATAAAAGAGATTCTTTTTTTAATCGTTAAAATCTGATCAGCCGTTAGGAAGTTATGATTTTTACAAAATTGAGAATTTATTAATCATTATCTCGAGAACCAACAATAGTGGGGGATGAAATTTCGGTAAAATGTCATGGATATATTGTCCTTTGAAATGTCCATGCTGAATAATTTTTTCGGCATAAAAAAAACGGGGCAGCTGAGCTGACGTGGAACGCGACATACATATGTATTATCAATCTGGTATTTTTGTGAGCTCGCAGGTTGTCTTTCGATTTCTGTTCTTAAAAAGCATCATGATTCCAATTCTGAAAGTCATAAGAAATATTAGAAATGCATTGAACATCATTAAAAGCAATTATGGTTGAATAAATCTTTTAGAATTTCCTTCAAACAGATTTTTTTTATCTATGGTCATTTCGATTTTTTGATAGTTGGAGGTGGAGAGAATGCTGAAGTTTTTAGAAATAGAAAAGGATACTTCTCCATCAATGTGCAAGTTGTGTGTAATCACGAGTTGAAGGCTACAGATATTGTTGCTCGGTGGCCTGGGTCTGCACATGATGCAACAATCTTTACACACAGCAACTTGCATAATCAAATGGAACTAAATTAATTCGACTCAGGTGTATTACTTAGTGACAGCGGATACCCCTTAAGAAATTATCTTCTTACACCAGTCAGGAACCCGAGAATACCGTCAGAGGAATGTTATAACAATAAGCATATACGTACCCGAAATATCATCGAATGATTCTTCGGAGTTTGGAAACGCCGATTTCCCGTCTTAAGTATTGGGATGAGAGTAAAACTTGAGACAGTTCAAGACATCATCGTAGCAACAGTAGTTTTACACAATTGGGCAAGAGACCAACAAAAGGAAGAGTCACCACAATTGGACGATAATATAGATTGTGGTTTTAATATTAACGCTAACCTTGGTCCCAACGAACCAGAGCTATTGAGAGACAACGCCACTAGACAAGCTCTCATTGATGATTATTTTTCAAGGTGAATTATTTACAATTATGTTATTAAAAGTAATGCAATATTGAGTTGTGTTGTATATATTCTCATTTATTAATTCCAGGTTGCATCATTGAAATAAAAATCAAAACTGCAAATGAAGATTTATGTATATTTAATATTTGCAAGAAAAAATGGATCATAATTTATATAATTTTGTACATATGGTATGGTCCTTATTATATTATTCGAATACGTTGTAATAAAAATAAATGCAATAATAACATCAATAATAATATTGGCTGAATAACTATGGGCTACATACTACCTAAGTAATGGTTGTAACTGGTGTCACTATATTCTGCATCTCTGTAATCATGAACAATATTTTTATGGTCTAACGATTTTACTTAATTTAATAAATTTCGATTTTTATATATAAGAAATTCACCCATTTTCGTCATCTTGTCTCGCTTGCAACCTTCTGAGGTTCTCTTTTTTTATTTTCAGGTCCGCCTCCAAATTTTCCGTCATCAGCTTGTAGATTTGAGTTTTCATGGCTCTCTCTTCTGTTATAAACTCTTTTCCTACGTGTAGTACGTCCTTTTTTAAACAACTTAAGTCTTCATTACTTCCAGTTTCCACATTTCTTTTTTTTTTTCCTTTTATGTATAAATTTGGTCGACCGTTTCTGTACAGTACCTAACATTCATACAATATACAATTTTGTAATAGATGTAAGATATCAATGGCTTGTCCACTATAGTTACCTTGTGTATTGATGTCTGACTGTTTGGGATTACTGCTTGAAGTATTTGCCGGATTTAAAGTATCTGGATCTACAGTATCATCAGTCACAGGTACATTTGTAGAAGTATTTGTCTCCTGACCATTATTCTGGGATTCATCTGAAAGCTTATTTTGCTATGGTATTTCCCCAGTCTTATCCAAAAATTCCAAAAGATCTGCAAGTAGTAAAGATATTTACGCACAGTTATGATAATATAATTTAGTACTTATTACTCTAATAACGGCCGGAGCACGCATACAACAATACATTGGAACACATTCATAAGTTACGGTACAATATAAAATATTATATAAGATATAGATTCTTCAAGGTAAATTAACGTAATTCTCACCATTATCATCAATATACTCCAGTTGCTCATGTATAATGGGATTTGGGTCTGAAATAATACAAAACATTTTGTTTGAAAATCTTCTCATCAAGAAATGAATTGAGTACGAATGGCTTATATATTAAGGAGGTACGACTATTTCTGTGAGCGGGGAATAAGCGGAAACGTAGGCGCGGGTGAGCGCGGCGAGCGAGGGGCATGCATGAAACAAGAGAAAGTTGGAGTTCTGACCATTTCCAACCGGAAAATTGAAGCTTTTTTGTGATTTAGCGCTTGAATTACACGGTGAAGAGTAATTTTTCAATTATTTACAATAACTATTATATCCGATCTATCAAATTTCCGTTTTCCAACGAGTGTAGTTGGATACGCGAGCAGCAAAACCACGATCACCACACTTCTGGTTAACCGTCTCCATAAGACGACGTGCTTCAGTGACTCCAACTGCTCGACTTTGCAATTTTATCACGAAAAAACTGAACGGTCAATATAGCTCAAATATTGGCAATAGGTGCATAAAGTATTCGTCAAAAAAATTAAAATTTCAAGTCCGAAAGTTGGATACGTAGCAATGATCGTACTTCCTTAATACATAATGTGTGAAGTTTGAGTTATTTAAAATATATTACTTCGAGCAACATAGCTTGCCTGAATTGTCATAGTCAAATCTTGATGATATGCCCAGCATACCTAATTGGGTCATCGACAATACCTTTTCCTCGAAGGCATCTAACCCGCTGCATTCGGGGACTCCACCTCCTGTTTTAGTTTGCTCTTTGCGCAGAGTGGCACATTTCTTCCAGAGGTCCCGGGAAAAAATGTTTATATATGAGTCAGGCATGAACCAGATATGTTCAGATATGATAAGATATGAACATATCTGGTTCATGCCTGATTTATGTATGATTATATATGATCATACATACATTTATGTATGATTATATATGATCATACATAAATTTATGTATGATTATATATGACCATACATAACATCATATATGCACATGTAGATCATATATACTTTTATGTATGATTATATATGATCATACATACATTTATGTATGATTATATATGATCATACATAACATCATATATGAATATAGTTCCCATATAAATTCATGTATGTTTATATATCAACATACATAACTTCATGTATAATCGTATATGATCATATGTAGCATTATATATGATCATATATAACCATGTATAGTATTATATATGACCATGTAGATCATATATACATTTATGTTTGATTATATATAAGCATATAACATTAGATATGAACATGTATATATCATATATACATTTATGCATGATTGTGTATGAACATACACAACATCATGTATAATCGTATAGGATTATACATGAAGTTATGTACGTTGATATATAAACATACATGAATTTATATAGGAACTATATTCATATATGATGTTATGTATGGTCATACATACATTTATGTTTGATTATATATGACCATTATATTATAGATGAACATGTGGATCGTATATAAATTTATATTTATGGACTATACAGCATAACAATATATATAATCGTTTAGGATTATATAAAACATATTATATATGATCATATATGATCATATATGATCATATATACATTTCACAATCAAAAGCGGATGAATTCACTCTTTCATTTTCAAAATCCGACCCCAAATAAAATGTTTCTCATGAAGTCCATCAAAATCTGGAAAAAAAATTATTTTTATAAATATAGATTCATCCGTTTTTGACCATTTATAGATCATTTGGCATGATCATACACGACTTGGTATGATCATCCACGACTTGATATGATCATCCATAACTTGATACGACCACACTGCAAATCCACGTGTGTTATGTTACACGCAAAAGATGTGTAATTTTTTAAATAACACGTGTAAATGGCATAATGTGTTTCAAAGCAACACACATATGCGTGTTGTGCTACTTTTACCCGCATTTTCTGTGTAACTTTACACGCACGGTCCGCATTAAACCTTTACACACTTTATGATTCGTGTTAAAATAACACATTTATTGGTAAATCACACATTTTGCGACATTTTACAACTATTATTATCATTATTACATAATAAAAATAATTATTAAACAACATTTACTATTAAACAACATAATAACCATAATAATTATTAATTACCATAATTATATACCATAATTACCTTATTACCATAATAATTATTAACGTAATAACCAACTTAATAACCTATATAAATAACATAATAAAAATCATTATTAAACAAATCCATTTGTTAATTAACAATTGAATAAATTTTTTCACTGCATATCACCTTTTTACTGAATAATATCACGCGATTCTATCCAGCCATATTACATAATAACAATTATTATTAAACAAATCCATTTGTTAATTAACACCTGAATAAATTTGTTCACTGTATATCACATTTTTACTGAATATCACGCTCTTCTATCGAGCCCGGTGAGACAGTGCTTTTTCATTAGAACTCGTATACTAATATCATTTAAATACAAGAAATTCATAAGGAATCAATAGCGTAGTGGTAGAGTGTCGCTCGTTAGGTAGGTCGTTAGGTAGGTCTCAGGTGAAATCTCAGGTAGGCTCAAAATTAATTTCGACGGAAAAACGTCCGGACCACGAAGCCGGAAACACTCGTAAAAAAAAAATTCTCAAAATCTTTAATTTTTTTTTTAATGATTATTTAAGGATCGAAAGTGCTGAATTCGATTACTGCGGAGGATCGTGGGTTCAAGTCCCGGTCAATGACTTTTTTTTTTTTTTTTAAATTTACAGGATTTTCGAAAATAATGGAATAACAGTTTTAAGCTCGTTCATCGATCATTCCTAATAGCTAATTCATAAATAATAAATAAACTATTACTACTACTAAACGCTTGGATTCGCAGTGCATACATGACTTGATATGATCATACACGATTTGGTATGATCATACACGATTTGGTATGATCAGACATGGCCACTTTTCTAGCATGAGTCATACATGACTAGTTATATATGATCATGTATGATCAGATTTGATTATTTTTTCCCGGGGTTCTTCTTTATAGTGTCATATTTAGCTTTTAGAGTTTTAACCGATCTATCGAAATTTCCGCTTCTCGAGTTGAACTCGTCACAAATACGCATCCATGCATCACTTTTGTCTTTCCACGTAGTCGCGTCAGTTCTTATATTTTCTATTGTCGATTTATATTTGCTAACTATGTCTATGAGCAAGTCCACTTCTGATCTCGTAAAATTCGCGCCTCGCTTGTCTTTCACTTTATTTTTCTTTTCGATCTCTGTATCGTCTCCCGTATTACTTTTCGCTTCGATCTCTGTAATCAATTATATATCATCTTTACCGCGAGGTTCCTTGTTGAATTTGACGATAATATTTATTAATCTTACTTACCAGTCATTATACAATATCAACATAAAATTTCACAATTTTGAGGTTACACCACATTGACCACATCCACGTCAAAATACCAAACGAAGTTAGTTGAAATATGGTTGGATAGGTCGATCTTTGTGCAATTGCGACGTTGCCATATTTTTGTTATACGTGTTGGCTGGTTTTCTATTGACAGGATACCTAACCCATGCCAGGTAATGAAGAAAACCAAACTGCAGCTATCTTAAGGATAAAACTTATCCAACAGATAGCTAACCAGACATTTAACCAGAAGTGAAGAAACCGGCTATAAATCGTAAAAAAACATAATTCTCAATCATTGCCCTAGCAGTTTGTGCGACCATGCAAAACACCATAAAAGCGACGGTGTTTTTGTGCAAAATTTATACGGACCAAACCACTGTGGAAACCACGGTCCCGACGGTCCCATTTTTTTTTAACGGAGCTTACGGCATGGTGGTTTGTACAAGTGGCAACCGTTAAAACGACCATTAAACGACTGCTCGAGTGTCAGTGCTCGTTTTACGGCGGTTTTGCCAGTCGTTATTTTGAAATCCACTTTGCCGTAAGCTCCACTCGGAAAATTGGGACCCCTGGGACAGTGGTCTCCGCGGTGGTTTGGTCGGTATAAATTTGGCACAAAAACACCGTCGTTTTTAGGTGGTTTCGAAGGTGGTTTCATGCGGTCGCTCAATACGCTAGGGTGTATACTCTAGACACTATTGAGTAACTATTCAAAAAATTTACCGCGGAAACGATTTTTGAAAAACGAATTTCCGGGCAATGCTGCGCCACGAGAGATAGTATGTGACGTACGCGAGACGTACCAAGCTGCCACCACTCCGAACCTAACCTCATTGGTGCGACAGTTTTCGGTGCTACAGTCTTCGGTGCGACAATTTTAGTTGGAAAGTTTTGGTGCGAAAACTTCCTGCGAAATTATTGTACATCCAACATAATTAATAATACGCTATATCTCCTATTTAACAATAGCTACAGCATTTATTTGGGTACTGATCGAATGAGAAAGAAAACCATTCGTGTTAATGTCACTGCCAAAGTCCGTATAATCAACGAAGATAGAGTCCCTCTAGAAGTGTAGTTCTTATGGGCCGCTTGAAGCAAAGCTTTCGGCGACTCTAACAGCCGTATGATGGCTCTACCGTCGATCGATCGATACGCTCCGCCTACCAGCCTCGTGTTTCTGGCGGATTGCACGTGGTGGAGAGCCGCACTGCTTCCCCTTCCGCGATCTCATATCGCGACTCCCTACCGCGAAGGTATTTATTATAATTCGAAAGTAAATTTAAAAAATCAGGGAAACCCGTAAATATGCGAAAACAATAGATTCTTCAGTAAACCAAGTAAGCCCAATGGCACCCAATTAAGGCGGGACACAATTTATATATTACCATCTGCTATCTATTTTCAGAATTGTAGTATTACGGAGTACGTAGAGTACACCGTACAAAAATGCAAACTTCGTGGGTTCGATCCTCACATTATGTGTGTTTTTTTTTTTTTTAAATTTCAAAGCCTTTTTTATTAACCTTTGTTAAGTCCAGTTATATCTGTTTGACGGCATAGGTAGGTTTCTATTCAATTAATTGAACTCAATTTTTACCACAATACTTACCAGAGTAGTACCTCTACCGCACTATGTACGATTTTTTTCAAAATTCTAAAATATCGAAATTTGGCAGCAAGTTTGCATTTTTAAGTTTTGGTAATGAACAAAAAGCATTTTTTTTTGTTGCGTGCGAATTGAAAAAAGTACAAGTCGAATAAAAACAAATCCAACGTGATGAGATAGAAATTCCGGAGTGCATGGAAACATATAGAGAAAATGTGAGGTCAAAATTCTTCAAATAGATAACATGCTGTTAAAAAAGGCAGTTCAGTTTTTTTTTTCGAGGAGCTGCTTTGTTGAGAATTGGGAGTTTGAATGAAATTTTTTTTATTTCATAATCTGGTAGCTTCGGAAAAAATATTTAGTACGTATTTGTTATTTTTTTATTTGAAATCAAAATTGCCGTTAATATAACAAATTGAAATATATAACATTATGACGTCACACATGTTACGCTAAACCTATATGCAGGGTGTTCACGATAACTTTGGCAAAAATTACAGGGTGGGGAGAGGACCCAAAAACAAGGATTTTGAGTATTGGAACCCATGTCCGGAAATGTACCCATACAGAGCTATGGCCATTTTCCAATTTTGGTTTGCGCTCCCGTTGCGTACTCGAAACTCGCCTCTATCAAGTGTGCCGCGTGTAAAGGAGATAACAGTCATAAAAATGGCAAGTTTTGCGTCGACATGGTGGGGTCTTAATAACATAAACAACGGAAAGAAAAACAAAAACATCATAATTTTGTACTAAACTCAACAAAAACATCACAATTTCGTACTAAACTTGAAACAAAACATCTCAAGGTTTCATGGAACTTAACAACAGAAACTGAAAAACGGAAACCAAAACAAAAACATCATAATTTCTTACTCAACTCATCAATTTAATCATCATTTAAGTTTTTACTAAACTTAAAAAGGGAAAACTTAACGAAAACAACGTAATTCTTAACTCAACTCAACAAAAACATGTCAAGGTTTTACGCAACTCAACAATGGAAAACGAAACGGAAAACGCGATTGACAGAGGTTTCAGACAAATTGTTCGAAATGCTGTCCGTTGACCTCAATGCATTTCTGAATGCGTGCCCTCCACGATGCTCGCATTCGTTCGAAGACTCCAACGTCCTGCCGAATGAACTCTGCGGCCATGACAACCCGTGCAATTAAATCTTCTTCTGAGGGTACCGGCGTCTCGTAAACCATTCGTTCCATGGCACCCCACAGGAAAAAATCCGGAGGCGTGAGATCTGGAGACCTTGGTGGCCAGGCGATAGGCCCACCACGCCCTATCCAACGATCTGGGAAAACTTGGTTCAAGTGTTCCCTGACAGCCAACTCGAAGTGAGCTGGACACCCATCTTGCTGCCACCACATATCGCGTCGCAACTGCAGGGGTAAATCGTCCAGATACTCTGGTAATTGTTCTTGCATGAAAACCCCGTAATTCCGCCCGTTCAATCGAGCAGGCATAATGTAAGGCCCTAGCAAATGGTTTTCCAATATTCCGGACCATACATTCACAGAAAATTTTTGTTGATATCCCCGCACGTGCACGAGATGCGGGTTTTCTTCAGACCAATAGTGGTTGTTATGGGCGTTAAACATGCCTTCCCTAGAGAAACTTTTCTCGTCCGTCGAGCAAATGAGCGACAGGAAATCGGGATTCTCTTCAATGCGTGCATTCAGCCACTGGCAGTACTCAAGACGCCGAGGGGGATCTTCAGGCCGAAGATGTTGCACCTTGGTGAATTTGAAGGGGTGTAGATTGTGGTCACGAAAGATGTTCCACACTGAACCGTTGCTGCAACCCACTTCGGAAGCGACCTGACGCGTACTCGTACGGGGATTGGCTTCGACACGCTCCACTACATCTTCTACAAGTCCATTGCGGACTGGACGCTGCCTTCCTCTTTCTTGGTGCACCTAACAAACGATTCAACTTCTTTGGATAGCAAATCTCAAAACAAAAAAAATCGGGTTGTAAAGAATTCGACACCTACATGAAGTGATCCAGTTTCACGAAGCGTGCGATCAACATTCGTAAAAACGCTGCGGTGTGGTAGGTTGCGTCCAGGAAAGCGTTGGGCAAACAAGCGCTGGGCTGCAAGTGCGTTGCCGCCTGTAGCCCCATACGTCAGATGCACGTCGGCAAGTTCCGGGAAAGTAAGCTGGTTCATCGCTTATTACATAAATCTCTGACACACTAAGCAGAGCTTGGACACTGCTATCGCTGCGAAGCACAGCTTCGTTCGGTTCAACCTTTTAACTTTTGAGCGCACTTGAAGCACTGATAAAGATGCGTGGTGTAGTGTTGTCACCGGCGCTACTCAAGTAAAAGCAGACGAACAAGACAAAGCAGAGGTGGAGCAGCGTTAGAATGTAAACAACAACAACTGATCGCGGTATAATCTTTTTCTGCCGATTACAGTGGTCGTAGCTCCGTACGCGTACTTGGGAATTCCGGCGAGGGGCGTCTCACCGCCGAGGCAAATCCTTAGCAGCGAATACTATCAACTATTTCATTAGATTTCGATTCTTGAATATGGTTAGATAAGGTTTCATAAGGTATGCGAGAATTCACGTTAATGCTTCTACGATTTGTATGAAACCTTGAGATGTTTTGTTTCAAGTTTAGTACAAAATTGTGATGTTTTTGTTGAGTTTAGTACAAAATTATGATGTTTTTGTTTTTCTTTCCGTTGTTTATGTTATTAAGACCCCACCATGTCGACGCAAAACTTGCCATTTTTATGACTGTTATCTCCTTTACACGCGGCACACCTGATAGAGGCGAGTTTCGAGTACGCAACGGGAGCGCAAACCAAAATTGGAAAATGGCCATAGCTCTGTATGGGTACATTTCCGGACATGGGTTCCAATACTCAAAATCCTTGTTTTTGGGTCCTCTACCCACCCTGTAATTTTTGCCAAAGTTATCGTGAACACCCTGTATATATCAAAATCCGTGAAATTGAATTGCCTATAACAGGTGCATCTGTCATTTTTAACGAAAAATGAAAAATACGTCATTATTTTTACTTATTCTACATTATGCGACCCAATGACTGAAAAAAAATTTCATTCATACTCCTAATTGCCTATAACATGTGCATCCGTCATTTTTAACGAAAAACAAAAAATACGTCCTCGTTATTTTTATTTACTCTACATTATGCGCCCCGATGATTGAAAAAAAAAATTTCTTCAAAACTCCCAATTCGGATTGTTTTTTTAAATCGAGACGACTTCAAATTAAAAATTGAAAAAGAGAGAAGATTAGTGTAGATTGAATCTCGCATATTGCTTTTGTTATAATTATTATTGCTAACTCTATGAGGAGTTGGTTTTCCTAATTTTTACTTCTCCGTAGAGGGAGTATGAAAGAAAAATCGTGAATTTTGCATATGTTTTCGTAAAAACGTTGTATATTACAATTAAGAAGTTTCCAGGGCATTAAACAAATAGTTTCGTAAATACAACCTTTACAAATTTCCCAAAACCGAAATTTCAAAATGATAAGAAAATTAAAAAATGAGTTGGCGTTGGAACTCACGAAATTTGATGTGTAAACATTTGAGCTCGCGTCAGTTTGGTGTGGGAAAATTGAGGTCGTGCATTGGTTAAGGAGGTACGACTAGTTCTTTGGAGTCAAAAAAAAGTCTAAATTCATTTTACCCACAGCTGTTCTGATTTATGTTTATTTGCATTGATTATTCATATTATCGATAATAATGTGAAAAATTTTGTGGTAAATGATTAATTTATTGCGCAGGAACTAATAAAAACTGAAAAATTAGATTGTCAACGACTCGATAGTAGTCTCCATCATAATAATAATGACATGTCTACCACAAAAACGGACTAAAAAATATTTTAAAAAATCAGCCGAAAACCTATTAAAATAGACTTGAATTACCTCAGTGGAATTAATACGATCGGCAGAATGATAATTATACATATAATTGATACGTGATAAATAATAAAACTCCATAAATAACATGATGGAATTTGAAGTAAACACTTGGCAACGTCGCATTGGCGATGCTATAAGTCGGTATACGTGACCAACGAAGATGACTCTATCCTCGTTGCTAACATCAAA
This sequence comes from Rhorus exstirpatorius, assembly GCA_963564615.1. Lineage (NCBI taxonomy): Eukaryota > Metazoa > Arthropoda > Insecta > Hymenoptera > Ichneumonidae > Rhorus > Rhorus exstirpatorius. The sequence continues at coordinate 5,309,824 of OY751314.1, read as the reverse complement.
ACAAAGCTAGGTTATGTTCGCCGAAACCCATCAGCTGTTACTCGCGACGTTGCTAAGTCTGTGGGTGCTATTTGATCGTTCTGACCATTTACAACCGGAAATTGAAACTTTTTTATGATGTAGTGCCAGAACTACACGGTGAAGAGTAATTTTTCAATTTTTTACAATATCTATTATATCTAATCTATCAAGTTTCAGTTTTTCAACGGGTGTAGTTGGATACGTGAGCAGCAAAACCGTGATCACAGCACTTCCGGTTAACCGTCTCCATAAGACGACGTGCTTTAGTAACTCAAACTGCTCGACTTTGCAATTTTATTACGAATAAACTAAACGGTCAATATAGCTCAAATTTTGGCAATAGGCGCATAAAGTATTCGGCAAAAACATATAAAAATTTCAAGTCCGTCAGTTGGATTCTTCATACTAGTCGTACCTCCTTAATCTTAGCCCGTACCATCAGCTATCAGCTGTCGAAACACACACATTCACGGGCTCTCACACGGACCACGGTGCGCGCTGTACGCTGCTCACGCCTGCGCGGCGCCGATGTCCTATACATAGAAGTGTTGGTTAGCCCCCACCGTGTGGCGCTCTCACACACACATTCACGCGCTCACATAGACACGGATCTTACGATGACGCTCGAAGTCCCAGCTAGCCCCTACCGTAGACCGAGCGCTAAGATGTTTACACATCAAAAATTCATGTGTAGTCAAAAATCAACGAATTCATTTCACATGACAAAAAAAAACATTCCTTAAAAATTTGTTAAATAATGTTTGTATAAAGAATTTATTGATAACTTTTTGGCATTATTATTATTAAAAAGTAATCTTCTTATCGTCTTCATTGTGGTTGAATTTTTTCCGATTTTCATCTTATCATGAAGTATGCAATATTGTCGACGAAAGTCACTTGGTTGGGAAGGTACGTCCGATACATCCTTAAGTCATTCCACCCAAATTCAATACCACTTATTCTTGTATGTCCCCTAGGTCATTTGTGTAAAAAGTTACGACTCGATAGCCCCAAATTTACGAAAGTTCGAGCGGGGACATTTTTAGAAAATTTCAAATTTTTTAAAAATCTGAACCCCTTGAGCGATTCTAGCCAAATTCAATGCCAATCATCCTTGTTCCCTAGACTATTTGTGTAAAAAGTTACGGCTCGATAGTCTCAAAATTACGAAAGTTAGAGCGCGTACAAACATTTCTACAAAATTTCAAAATTTTATAAAATTTTTACCCCTTCAGGAATTCTTACCAAAATGAATATTAACCATCTTTGTTCCCTGGACTATTTGTGTAAAATATTCGGCACGATAGCTTCAAATAGACGAAAATTAAAGCGATTACCGCTAGCTTTGAAAATTTTCAAAATTTTATAAATCTTAACCCTCTTAACCCTTTCAGTCATACATTTTTCTACTCAATATTTTAGCCTGAAATTTTTTACTCGGCGGTTTTTGGGGTCGCTGATCACGAATTTGAAGCCAGAATTTAATAATTTATAAATCCAAGATGTCGGATCCAATATGGCGGATGAACAATTGTATGAAATGAATAAACTTTGATAAGCCGGGGCGGAACTTGTTATTTTGGTAAAAGCAGAAAATAAACAAAAAAGTATTTAAAAAAAAAATAAACAATTAAATAAGGATAAAAAAATAAAGAAAAAAACAAACAAAAAAGCATAAAAAACAAACAAAAACGAACAAAAAAGTATTCAACAAACAAACAATGCATGCACCGCAATAAGAAAAATTAAATCACCGCCTTAAGCCACAATTAAATCACCGCGTTACAAAAACCGCCCAAACCGTTAAAAAAACAAAATCGTGCGTAGACCAGGCACAAAAAAAATAACGAGGAAAAGTGTTAAAAATTATAAGCACGGAATATGCAAATTACAAAAAAAAAGATTTCACATGAGTGCGAGAGAGATAAAATGCCGGTCCCAAGTGGTGAGCTGGACTCTCTGCGCGATACCGAAACTTTAAAATTTTTTGTATAAAAAAATGTGATAGTATATGACAGATGCAAAGTGCGTGCTTAAATAATAATAAAAATAAAAAATGAAAAAAAAGGATCTGGCAGGACTTGAACGTATATACAGGGCATTGCAACCCCGGTGCCGTATCAATTACACAAAATACTTTATTAGTATATAACGCAGTTTTGTGATACACAAAGTGCGATCGCCCTGTATTTCAATTAGGTTGGGTTTGCATGGTTTGGTTAAGTTTAACTAGCAATTAAAAAAATTTAATTAGCATGGTAACTGGTAGCCTACAACTAAAAGATTGAGAAAAAAAAATTGCTTCGTAATGAGCACATGTGACTTTCACTGTAGGGGTACCAAAGGCGGCGTATAAAGACCCCCACTTCGCGTATGTTTTCGATCTGGTGCGAGAGAGAACGCACCGTTTCCCCAAGTGAGTGTGAGAGAAACAGCACGACATCCCCAACTCAATGCAAGAGAGATGGCATGACATCCCCAACTCGGCAGGCGGAGCGAACACACGGATACAGTCGTGAGCATGTAGAGTGCTGTACGTGAGCCGCACACCAGTAAAAGTGACGCTAGCGACATCTTACCGTTGGGGATATAGCTCGTCCGAGTTCCCCAACTTTTTTGCTTCAAGCGACCCATAAGAACTACACTTCTAAAGGGACTCTATCTTCGTTGGTATAATTCATTAATAATTAGGAAAATAAGTTTCGTCATATAGATATAATCCCGTGTAGAAGTAAGTTCTAGTTTTGTTGCACCAAGCTGATGGTGCATTTAGTTTTTCTGCACCAATTCGGTTATTGGCTGAGTTCGTCTGGGTCAAGGCACTTCAGGCGATTTTTTTTTTACAGTGCAATGATGTGTCGATGTTTCTGTGGTGAGTCGATTTTGTCCATGGCTTTTACGACTACAATTACGTGGATAGGTTGAAGTCTGCGTCCAACTGGTATCTGTACAGCCGAAGCTCTACAATTTCATCATTACGAAAAAAAACATGAAGCACAATATTATGAACACACAATCGAATAGCGATGATTATGATTTATATATCTCAGCGATGGTGCTTTGTATGAAGAATAGAATATTCATTGTTGTTCGCACAGACCATGCGATCACTCTAAAAAATCGGGAGACCTCATTGTTAACATGTTGAATGTACGGAACATTTCGGAGTTCGCTAAGCTTGTTAAAGATCTACTGAAATGAATGGAAACGATTTTTCGTGTCCTGGTTCCTAGATGAAGTCCTCTGAAGTTCTGAAATAATAAAACCATTCTACAATTGTACGAATTGTTTTGGCCAAACAATTTATTTCGTGAAAAATTGTTCAATTCTATCCAGAGCATACTGATAACCATTCGAAGCTTTTAAAGCGAAGTTGAATACTAAATATTTATCTATGTGTAGAATGCTTTGCGAAATAAAGCACAAAAAAAACACCGTCAATGGTATCCAAAACCCCGAGACTAGTAAGTTTTCTTGCATCGTTTAGTCTATCTTTACAAAAATATGTCAAACTCAAAATTTTTTCGATAAATCCTTACAAAAATATGTCGAGCACAAAAAGTTATGGAAAAAATTGAATTATAAAAAGATGTCAAACGTAAAAAATTGTTACAGAAAACATGTCAAACACGAAATTCGTCAAACAATTCGTCAAAAAAAAACAGATGTCAAACGCAAAACGTTGTCAAATATATTTATATCATTCATCTCACGGTTGCCAAGTACATTCAGCATCGTTTTTTTTTTATGCTGCCGATTAAACGTTTATAATTAAGTCAAAACGCAGGGGGATCAGTAGTGCAATTGTAAGGCGCCCGGCTCACACGCAGTAACGCGCGATGTGGCCGGGTTCTGTTTCCACTGTCGGCACCAATGGAAAAATGTTCGAAGTGCTTTTTCTGAGACCCAGTGGTTCGAAATCCACCTAAAAAATATAGGTCCAAAGGAAAGCAGCGCCTTGGTGTGGTGACCGAAAGGCTGCGAAGATGTCTCGGGTTCGTTTACGGATGCCGTAGCACGGCTGATAAAGCACAACAGGGTCGGACGTAGCTACAGAAACAGGACGTACGAACTACGACTGCCTCTGTCCCAAAGTGCTGACATCTAGTGTGTGCGAGACGAGCTCCAGCAGCGAGAAGCATTGCCGTAGCACAGCAGATGGTAATAGCATGAACGGGCTCGGACGTAGTTCCAGAGGCAGAGTGTACGAACTACGGCTGTTGTGGCTAAGGGTATATGGTGTTGGGAGCCCGCAATCCTCAGAGGAGTCGGTGTAAGAACTACCAAGTAAGTCAAAATGCCAGAAAACGTCCTCAATCGGGATACGGACGGGGCAACGTGTCCACAAGCTAAACAGGAAACGGATCTATTCGCGAAACGTAAAATATGGCATTTCGATCCACACAGAATTAAGGTAATCGGTACAAAAGGTACTACGAAACCAACGAAAGACGATGCGCTGTGTTCTAACATAGGTTACTAAATATTTTTTACTATGTTATTTTTTTTTAATATATTAACTTCACGGCCAAAGACGGTCAGCCAGCAAGAGTATCCTTCTTTTACCTGAGGACTACAAAAAAGGGGACCAAAGATCATCATCCAATTTATTTAAGGGGGGGTAGGGTTTTGAGGGTTCAAAAAAAGTGATTTTTTTTTATTGCATATTATGAAAGTATAGTAACTCAAGAATGTTGTCTGTTAATAGGAAGTCAATCGGAGAAAAACTCACAAAGATATAGCTTTGGAAGTAGGCGTGTCTCGAACGACTACCTGAGCTGAGCTGAACTTTAAACGCGTTTTTCTTAAATCGATGTTTTTTGAGTCGGTGCACTCTGTATCTCAAAATCTATTCAACCGATCGTTCTCAAATTTTTTACAGTATTTCCTTACATAATTTATGAGGTAACCCTGTTGATATTTTTTTGTTTTTGATTTTATTTTTTTTTATTATTAACAACAATAGTCATGAATTTAGGCCAAAAATCGGTATTTTCACTTTCAAGTCTTGTAAAAAGTTCAAAAATTAAAAAAAAATGGGAAAACTCGACAGAGATACCTAGAGGGACATAAAAATTAAAGGAAAAACTTTGGTTATTTCATTTCAGATGATCCAGTGCTGAGGTATGACGTGCACCGCAAAATGTATTTTTTCTGAGGCGCCTGCGAAGAATTGCTGCCATTCGGTCAATTTTCAATATTTTTCAACCAATATTTCACAGAATATAGTTCAATTACTACTCTTTAATGTACAATAATCAGAAATAAATTTACATTCACCGTACGCCCAAAAAAAGATCTGTAAAAACCTGTTTTTTTCTGCCTTCAAAACCCCCCCCCCCCTTAATTTCACTTTCCTAACTTAGTTCTCAATCTCTCTATTATCGAGTGACGAAGGTTATTCTCCACTACTTATGGGAATTTCCTATAATCTCCTTCGACCGTTTATTATAAAACCAGCAAATAGCTTAATTTACCGTATGATTATTCTTTCAAATTCGTACGTCTACTCCTCTCTTTTAAATTGCTTTACAGTCTACGTCAAACAATCCCCTTTTTACTACAGGTATAAATGGTCATTTTTTCTTGTAGCATTTAATCCATAGTTGTAGGGTAATAATAAAAATTACCGACGCTCGTGCTGACAAATCGAGAAAAATCCCTCAAACATCATAGGATTTCCTAATTGAAGTATTCCACGAATAACCGAGAATAAATAACAACAGGCCATTGAGATCACTCATTCACGTTGTTGTGTATAGCAAAAAGTCAATATAGAAAGTGTTACCGTTCGCGCGCAGTGGAGCGCGCTTATCAACCAGACTATTAACCGATACCTGCCGTGTAGTCAGTTGCATAATTTTTGGTGCCTAGCGCGATTCTTTGACTGGCCATATCTAGCGAACGCTGCTTTGAAGACCACGTGTTCTTTGGGTCAATTTACTGAGCTCGTTCCCCTTAATCGACACTTTAAATTTGTGCACTTTGTTCTGACTCGCCCTGTATATGCCATGCAGGATGCTTCTTATTCCTGAATGTTTATTTCCTTTGATCCCACTAATTTTATAATTTTTGTATACACTTTATATTGGTATCTTAAATAAACATTCAGGTATTCTGTTCGAATTGGTCCAATGCAACTATTTGGATCCTCATAAATATAAAGTTATGTTTGAAATTTTTTATAATTCCTTCATCATTCATAGAAAATAGGAATGAAATTTCTAAAATAATATTCAATCTTGTAGATGCGTTGATTTGGTTGGATACCTTCCGGCATCAGCTTGAAATTCTACGTGAAACGGAAAATCAATTAAAATTTGAGCTTTCGGTATTTGGCATTACTCAACCACTATCTCTCGAGCTGAATAACATAGAAAAGGTAACACTTTTTCTGAAAACAACTTACGATGATTACTTGAAATGAAAAACAATACAAAGATCCATTTAAAAATTTCAATTAAGGATCTAACGGCTATCGAGCTCGTCTGGGAACTGACTAAGGAGTGGAATGTAGCTTGGGAACAATACAAAACGGAAAACTTTTGGAAAATCCAGATCGAAGACGTCGAGGCCACTGTTAACAGTTTACATCGCAAATTAACGAAAGTTTGGAAAGAACTAAACGATAAAAACTGGGAAATCGTTGAAACATCAAGGTGATGTTTTGCCGATTACAATTTTTATAAAACGAGAGAATTAAATATTTGATGTTTATAATTTTCCATTGTATATAAGTCATCCCCTCAAGTGATTAGACAGCGTCATTCGAAAATGGTTTCTTTCTTTTTCTGAACTAGATATATTAGTATCCAAGAATAGAAATAAGAACTTGATTCTTTGCTTTTAGAAATCGATACAATCAATATCATTTCTCGAATTCACGACGTTCTTACTATGAATTAAGATACATGATAGCATTTTAATATCAAGTAATTTGAAAAATTCCAAGAACGCCTCCCGCACTTTCATGTATTCTATAGAAATCTTGTGTGTGAATCGAATACACGAGAGTCCGTATGTTACGAAAATTGACACTATTAAGTCCGACCATATTTGGGGAGGGGAAGCGACATACATTAAATGCTACGCACTACAGTCATGAAGATGTGAGGGCCAATAGTTTTCCAGTCTGACGTGTTAAGGCCACGTCATTTTGACTGAAGATTAATATGCTGAATCGTTATTTCATCGAAAGTTTTATTCACGAACGTAATTTTTACACAACGTTATATCAAGGAATCGTTGTTTTGTCGAAAATCACATTTGTGAATGTCATATTTTCAAAACGTTATCTCGCCGAATCGTTGTTCGAACGAAAGTCACATTAGCGAAAGCCATTTTTTCGAAATATTTTTTTGATGAATGCCATTTTACCGAATCGTCATTCTGCAGAAAATGATTTTTTCGAAACGTCATTTTGCCGAACCATCATTCTGTCGAAAATTGTTTTTTCGAAATTATGATCCACCGTCAGTCATTTGTTGAAATATAATTTTTACTAATTTAAATCAGATTTGAAAACATATGTTAATTATTTTGATTTATTGTTTATCGACGATATTATATTCAGTATATGTTCAAGATTTTGTTGACGATTGTTTATCCTTAAAACAACTCTTCGATGTTAGTTGATGAATAACGTTTCGAAAAAATGATTTTGAACAGAACGACGGTTCGGCAAAATGACATTACGAAAAAACAATTTTCGGCAAAATGACGATACGGTAAAATTAAATTCACCCAAATGACATTTCGAACAAATGTCGTTCGGCAGAAAAATAATTCGCAAAAATGACTTTCGTTAATGTGACTTTTGTTCGAACAATGATTCGGTGAAATAACATTCCAAAAATATGAGATTCGCAAATGTGATTTTTAGAAAAACAACGATTCGTTGATATAGCGTTTCGTAAAAATTACGTTCGTGCATATAACTTTCAGCGAAATAACAATTCGGCACTTTCGTCAAAATGATATGACCCCGACGTGGGGTCATATCATATGATTGATGTGATATGATTGGTTACATAGCTCGGTGCATTCACGATTTCAAATATCTGACAACGTAATAATAGCCTTATCTTTGTATGTACATATATAAATGCGAATTTTGTTAGATATAACCAAAGTCTGGCCTCTCTCGTCAAGCAAAAGATTAACATTTTCTTTCACATGCCTACCCAACAAGTTACACTTGTATCGCGCGGAATATACAAGCATATGTTTTTTATATGGGTATGATAATCTATTTAATGAAGTTATCGAAAGAAAATGTATATTTTCATGGTCAGTCCAGCAATCGTAGGTTTCATCCCCCTCTCTCTTTCTTACTCTCTCTCACTACCTCCCTATTCGTTTTCAATGTTCCTCGCAACAAGTCAATCTCTCGCGACCAGCGGGAGCTTGGATGGCTTTTCGTTGGGGATGCCAGGAAACAAGCTGTGGCTTGTCTGACGTTTGCGGCCCTCCGTGAGAGCCGCCCGTCATTTCTAAAAGACTTGCTGATCGTCCATGCGGTGTAACTTGTCTTCCTGGAAAGCGCTTGGGACATCAGAGTGATCAACAACTGGTTATTCCAAACTACCAAACTGATGTCTACATGCATTTGCTTGATGTCACAGCGCCGGGGATGGGCAACATCGAATCAAAAAGTATTTGAATGCATCATTAAAATACAAAATATTTTTCACTAGTAATTTATTTCAGGTACGAATGACGAATGAATTTCCACTCACCAGTCGTTTCGCGTTCGAGTGACGAGTGGTTTTTCATTCTGTATTCATTTCGCGTTTGAGTGACGAGTGGATTCCCACTCGTCATTTATTTTGGGTAAGAGTAGCGAATGAATTTTCACTCGCCATTCGTGTCGCGTTCGAGTGACGAGTGGTTTTTCATTCTGTATTTATTTTGCGATCGAGTGACGAATGGATTTCCACTCGTTGTTTACATTGAAACTGAGAGGAGAGTGGGGGAACCATTCGAACGCCGTCTTCGGTTCGAGTGGAAAAACAATTGTTATTCATTTTATTTTTAGGTCCGAATGAATTCCCACTCGACATATTTTTTTAAAAAGATGGATTTTTAAATCGATAATTCCTTTGAATTAAAATGCATTTCCACTCGATATTCGGTTCGAATATGAGTGGAAATTTATTGACGTGATGCAGTGAGAAGAAAATAGATAGATAGATAGATAGACAGAGAGACAGAGAAAAAGAGATTAAGAAAGAATGAGAGAAATTAATAGAGAGTGAGAGAGAGAGAGAGAGAGAATAGAATAGAATAGAACGTATTTTTATTATACCAGGGTGGGAACCCCGAAGTATAAATGAGCAACGAGAGTAACAATCTTAGAAAATAACTTAATGCTAGTGAACAATAATAGGCTTGTAAGAGACATAGAGATATTGAAAGTGTGTAACCGTGAGAGAATACATTTATGCATCTTAAATTAAGTTGAGATTTATGAACTAAATTACTGAATGTAGCGTAATTATAGAGCAAATGAGATAGTAAGTATATGATACAGGTTCAATATGTTAGGCAGTTAGATATAATATAGTTTTTTATCTTTATTTTATTGTATTTTAACCTTACCGTGAACTAGACTAGGGCTAAGTATTCGAATAATGATTTTTTAAATATGGCGAGGGAGGGCACGTCACGCACCGCTGACGGAAGCGAATTCCATAAACGCGTTCCGCTAACAAGCGTTGACTTTTCGAAGGTCCCGGATCGAAAGGGCGGAATAGCTAAGTGAGATTTTGGGGCACGCGTGGGACCAGAGAACTCACGAATACTCGAACGGAGAATTAGTTGGGCGGCAAACGAAGAGGGCGTCCTAAAAGTAGGGCGCGATAAACAAGAACACCTAAAAAATAATTCCGCCGCTGCGCGACTTTGAGCCAGTTTAGTCTTCGGAAATAAGGTGTAATGTGTTCAGATTTACGAATATTGAAAACGAAGCGGATGCAGGCATTGAGAGCTCGTTGCAACCGTGCATCCTCCACAACGGTGATATCGGACAGTACTACTGAGCAGTAGTCGAATATGGGGAAAATGAGAGACGCCTCGCAGTGCGGGTCGGCGCGGTTTCGGCGCGGCAAGGCGCGGCGCGGCGCGGTTCCGCTCGTAGCGGCATAGTGGGCGCAGACCTTTAATCTTTAGTAGCGGGCGCAAAAATGCACGCTTCCAAGAAGTGGGAAAAACAGCAAATCTTAAGCTGTGGTTGAATCGAGCTGTAAATACATTATTCATTTGAGGAAGCGACTTGTGAATGGAGAAGAGCGAAATGCCATCAGGTCCGGATGCATGTGACAGGGAAGTAGTGGTGCTTATCAGTAAGGATACACTCTCAGCAGTAACTAATGAAAACTCGAAAAGCAACTGAGTTGCTGGTATTCCAGTAATAGCGTCGATAAAATCTTGCCACTCGCATGCTGGAGAAACATTGGAAATGCTCGCGGAAAAGGAATTTAATTCATTTGGAGTAAAGAAATTAAGTGGCGACGGTTGATTAGATTTAACGAGTCCCAAATTACCCAGTTTCCTCCACAATCTAGTTATATCAGTAATACCGGCAAGCTTCCGTCCGTAATAACCGCTTTTGGCTTGTTTGAAATCCACTGCTAGCTCGTCTCTGCACCGTCTATACAGCGCTAATCCTAGCAAACTGCCTGAACGCTTTGCCTGCTTATAGAGACGATTTCTGGTTTTAATGCGCATTTTGAGGTCATCAGTAAACGCTGGTGGTCGCGGCTTACCCACTTGAAACGATTGCAAGGGAGCATGATAATTTAACGTCAGCATAACCGTATCTATGAGACAATCGGCGAATAGATCGACATCGTCAGACGTGACACAATTGCTGAGTGCTGGTAGGTGACATGCCTATGCCGTTGCTGAGAGCATCGTAAGAAAGGCCAGATCATCGAACTTCTTGAAGTTCCGGCGAGTGATCATTCGATCAGCGATGGCTACTATACCCACAGCATACGTTATTTCTATGAGATCATGAGATGCAATAAACAGTGCTTTCGATTTCGAGTAGGAGATCACTTTATCAGGAGAATCCATAAAAAAAACATCGAGCCAAGAGTCAACATTTGCTGCATGATATGTTGCTTCGGACTGAGCTATATGAAGAGCACGTGATGAGACGATCTCACGAAGGTGCTTGGCTTTGAAGTTAGAGCTAAATAAATTACAATTGAGGTCTCCGCTAATTATAATATTCTTGTACGCAAAGGAGAATCCATCGAGAACATTAAAAAGTTCATTAAAAAGAAGTCCTTTCGGTCTTCTGTACATGATAGTAAACAGTAATGATTCTGAATTGGGGCATAGAATCTCCATAATCAAATACTCCGGCGCATTCGTGAATTGATTCGGCGAAGACGCCATTACCTTAACCCTAAGAGACTCATGTACATAACACGCAATACCCCCACCCATCTTTCCCTCTCTATTGTTCCAAATGAGAAAATAATTATTTAAACGCACTAAATCGTCCGATTTTCCAGAGTGAAGCCACGTTTCCGACACCGCAATAATATGATAAAAGTGAGAAGTTAAGTGAGCTCTAACAAGGTCTATGTATCCTAATAGGGAATCTGCATTAAATTGTGCTATTTTTATGTTTCCATCTTTTCGAGATATAACAGGAGGTGCATTACGGGAATATCTAGCACCAGGTTGCTCGAGAGGTAGTCAGATCATCTTCGCAAAATCTGACTCTGATCTAATATTGATATCTGGTGAGCCATCCGACTTCCGCACATTGATGACACCCGACTTGATCCATACGTACTTATATTCGCACTCAGCAGCTTTGGCCTTGGTTCGACGCAATAGATTGTAAATGGGGGCAGGCTAAAGCTCATTCACAAAGATGTTACCCGTCGAATTCAAGGAAAAGACCTCATTAACCGTTATGTTCTTTTTTTCCCGCTTTTTATTGATAATGTAATTCTTCGCCATATGCGATTTAAGAGTAACAATGAGCGATTTCCGAGTTTGTGTATTTACCCCTGAAGTACCCCGACCCACTCCTATTACTCTGTTAACTTATTTCGCTAGATTACGAATTTCGAGCACATCACCCATCAGTTCCGGAATTTCGAGAGCTTCGAATACTTTTTTCACAATCTCTCTCGATGAGTCCAATACTGCACTGGGAATCCCGCTCAGTGTTATTTCTGCTATAGTATTTTGCGATTGGATTACCAATAAGCAATCCGTTGAGTGGGTTATTTGACTCCTTAACTCAACATTTTCATCGCGTACATTGGCAGCTTCAGAGCGCGCGAGATCGACGCTTTCTTCGAGATTGTCTAAACGCTTTGACATGAGTAGTATATGGACCACTATGGCGACCCCCACTCCTATCCCCACTCCTATCCCCTCCACTTTCCCCCCGCGTCGGAGCCTCTTTCCGAGCGTGGTGGGGTTTATGGTGGGGAGAGGTGGTGGGGGGAAAGAGTTCTGAGGGTTCGCCAGAGTGGTCCGATTATTATCATTATTCAAATAATAATAATCCATACTTTTCTTTCTCTTTATTTAATTTTATATACATTTTCACTTAATTATACGTAATGCTTTTATACAATGAGAAAAGGATTTATCTTTTACGGGCTATAACAGTTTTAACGATGTGATCCAAATGATGCGTCAGTAGATTGTCAATTATCGTTGTTTTTGTACAAGTAGGTAATTCGTTATATGAATTATTCGGCGATGTTCGTTTTTGGGTAGCTCTCTCTCGTATTTTCGCACGCTTCGTGCGAATATTACGGCGTACGCAGCTCGTTGTAAAAATGGATGTTTCTGATGTTATTGCATCTACAAGAGAGTCTCTGCAATTTGTTACCTCGTTGCAAACACGACGAAGCCACGAGATATTTCTGTTTATACTGGCTTGTAATAATGACAGTATAATTAATTGCTCTTTTGTAAAACAGAATATCGCTAACGAGCGATGTGCAGGGTCTTCTTCATCCTCTATGTTGAAATGATTTTGAAAATCGTGCCAAGAACGACCATCCATAGATAAACAACCATGGATATAACATTTAAAGCTAATCACAGGCCGTAACGTACCGTTCCGACAAATATCAAGGCCCACCCACACAGATTTCGTCCCCAAATTATTTAGCTTATAGGCAAACGGTAGCAGTAGTGCACGTAGATTCTTAGCACGTTTCGCATACATCGCAGGACTTAATGATTTGTTGACGGTTTGAATTCCAGATTATTGAATTTTGTTCCACGATATTCCATGGCCGAATTATTTTCACGAGCTGCGGCTATCATCTGCTGAAATAGCTGATCGTCTTTTTTGAACAGTTGGACGAATCTGGCTGGTAGGAAGCACGAAAATGTGTTTTCCACGTCGATGACGATACGCGTGCCCCATTAAGTTTAAACGGTTCTTATGTCACTGATGCTGTAGTCTTTTTTGAGCTCTAGTTCCGATAACTTTTTCACAGGTAGAAACGCAGCCGTTTGTCCCACTTTGTTGATTCGTGCGAAATCCATGGTAAATATCGAGCTCGTCAAATTTTCGTGTTAAAGAGAGAAATTGCGATCTCGCTTGTATTACTGCTTTGATACTCTCAATGTCGTGTGAAAGTGCTTCTATTCGCCGCTTTAATTCGCATCGTTTTCTCAGCATACACCTCAAATGACAGCAAATGAAAGTCTTTAAGAGTTTTTGAAGTTTACTTCGATATCTGACCACGGTTTGATCGCGAATGATGGTCGTTCTCCAGGGTCTAACTTATACTCTGCAGTCGCCCCTCCACTAGACCTCCCCCCACTATAAAGATCACTCATTTTATTAGAAATACCAAAGACAAAAAGAAATCTGATCGTCTACATATGATACCCTATAATGATGACTCATTTCCTTAGACATAACAAAGGCAAAAAGAATTTTTTTTCCAACCGATTCGAAGAATCGATGGTTTGATGCACATTCCGCTTGAAATATGATAGTCGCTAAAAGTGACTTTTGTACCCAAAGAATGCTGACTCCAAGGCGCATGATCGCAGTTCAAGGATAGGTAGAAAAAATAAAACGTGAAAAATTTCAAGGTCGATTTTATTTCTTATATTAAAATTAGATTCAATATTGCCGTACACGGGAACAACAGTTCTGTAAACAGTGTGAGTTTTTATGATTAAAATTATTTGTACCACAGCCACCACCAACCGCAGAGTCCATATTGAAAACTTTGCCCCGAGGCTTAGACTTTTCGCGTTTTTTTATATACGCATTATAATAATCGTTCACTGTTTTATCGTTTCGGGATAAATCATCTGAAAATACGCTTCGAAGCTTATTAATACCAAAGCCAGTAGACATATAATGAAGAAACATAATGCAATACTGTCCGCAACACTGCGAATCTGGACCCTGAAGCTGAGTAGCGTTGCATCGGAAAAGCTTGCAGTTTCTTCGGAGTCGGATGAGATGCTGCGGAACGATTGGAGGGATCCCGTAGCTGTCAAAGTATCGTCCTTCTCCAGTTCGATCGACGTACATGGCGACCCAGTGGGATCCGGGTAATTTGTGGCCATCGGTATTAACGACAAAAGCTGTCGGCCACGTCCACACCTTCGGGATACGATCGGCTGGGTATACGCCTATCGTGTGGTCTGGTATGTTCCGCACGGCCTGCAGAATTTCTAGACTGTTCATAGCAGCCTAAAGCAGAAGGTTTCTTTTTCTTTTCCTCGCGAGGCCCGTCTAAGCTCCAGCTCGTGGTCGTTCTATATTCCCATAAGGAGTCGATGCGATCTTTATGACAAAGCCAATCTTTTATTTGTTTCGCATTATTCAGCGCACATGTGTACGTGAGATTGTTATGTAGCGATCCGTGGTATATGCAACGAGTGTCGTCCTGATAAAGATAGTGGAATGAAGGAGCCTCCTCCTCCTCCTCTAAATTTATAATGAAGCGACCTGTCAGTTGCGCCAGGTACTCTGATTTTATTGAACCCCTTGTGAATATTCGATCAGACTGTTCCGCAATATTTTTCAAAATTAATTCCATATGTTGCGACGTTGTATTACCCTCACGCCATTGTAAGCCATGATGATTTCTAGTCAACCAGAAATTCTGACGCTTCAGCGCCGGTGATAGATCCTCATTATCGTGAGGTGAAGACACAAGCCAATGAGCGGTGTACGGCCCGTGTAGGCAAATGATCGCAACTTCTTTTGGCACAAAACGATTGTTTTTATCTCGCAAACCCTTTATATCAATTGCGATATTCATGATGCTTTCTCGTTGCTCTCTCTGATAATACTGTTCAGCTCTTTGCGTCATGGAGACCTAGCTCGGCGGATACAAATTCTGCTGACTATCCAGAAAAGTCAACGATTACTTGTCTGGACGAGTCAATCTCCAGCACATTATCATACTCGGCGTACACAATACAATTTACCGTTGATGCGAGAGCCTTTTCGAATCGTACTTCTATTCTAACACTGCCGTGTTTTACCAAATTCCAATGAGTACTGCTGTTTGCTGATAAATCGAGCGTAAGATCAAACGCGAAAAGGCAATACCCTTCGGGGTAGGCCTCCCGTGAAATACAATTACCTTTGTTGAGAAAGTGAATACCCGTTCCGGAGAACAGAGTATGATACGCGTCTACGTAAAGCTTCGATTTTGTAAAGTCGGGCTGCAGAGCCTTTGACGGTATTTGCATACCATCCACATACAACGATAGATAATTGATTTGATAATTTTTAAAATTAAACGGGTTTTTATCGAGGCAGCCGTTGAACGCTTTATTATCGACGAAACCAATGATGATACGTTTTGGTAGCTGGCCGAGGATTACATTATCGAGAGTTTCGCCATGTACTCCGCTATGCATGGATATAGCCTTTACCTCCACGCGTGTCAGGGGATATTTTGCCGTAGCTTTACACAGAGTTCTTGCATGTGCTAAAAGTATACCAGGTGCTATCTTGGCGCGACGTATGAGAAGCGACGCTTCGACAGATGACCGAGGAGATCAATAGTTTTTCCACTGCTAAGAAGGTCTCTGCGGCTAACAAGCCCACCGTTGGCTGTATCTGTATCCTCCATTTTTCCCGGTGTATCGGCGAACCAGAGCACACTCGTAAGATGAGAGTTTTTTGCGCCGTCTCCATAATTTAGCAGTGTTTCAATGTATGCTCTGTATGCATACGCGTTATTCGGGGGTGATACAAGTTTCTGATTGAAAAACACATCTACTTGATTAAACATTCAATGCATCAGATTATTGACGGGGCCTATTTTAATCGTTGAATCAGGCTTCTCAGCCAAACACTGTATTTGAACGCGTATGCTTAGCATGGTGTGAGCAAGATCAATGTATTCATCACCCTGACCAGGTACAACAAACTCAATTGGTGAATCATCCGTTAAAGATGAGATCGGTTTGTAGTACACCCATTGAGTTCCCTCGATGGTGGTTTGTGTAGGAGGCAGTGTAAATAGCTCGAGCTCTGACTTTAAACACTCGCAAGAGTGTGTGTGTAAGAAAGCCATATTTACCCTCTCTCTCTCTATGCGAAAACATCAGCCACCGTTCGTAGAGCCTTCCTCTTCTTGGTTGTCCTTCTCGTATTTATCCTCCTCTTTGCCGTTGCCCTCTTCCTCGGTTTTCTCGACGAAGACGTAGCTTTCTTTCTTTTTTTCACACTATGGATACGTCGCACACCGCGGCCGGAAATGGAATGCCGAGATCGATTAATTTTTGCCATTTTATAGCCAGAACCCTTCATGAGCGTATCAATTTTTTCCTCCGCCTTTCGCTTCAGATTTTCGCCAGACTCGCGTAGACGCGTTTTGAACGTTTCTCTTGGTCGTACACCATTGTCCATTATATCGGTGGCAACATTAACACCGGCACGCAGAGCCTCCTTGCCGACAGCCCGTGCTCACTTCTTCAAAAGAGGTATAATACGGCGGAAAAGACCCCCAAGAAAACTGCCAATCCCGTGGCCCCTTTAATTCGGTGAACCTATGTACACGTTACTGATACCCCCATATCCGGTCCAGGCACCGCCCGTTTGCATATCAAAGTATTTATCGTAATAAGTCATTGCGACGACTTCTCTAATCAGTACGCTTGAACTGTAATGTCACCGTCAGCGTCCCGTACTCAAATGGTATAGGCTGTCCAAACTCATCCCTTATATCGATATCGATCGATTGAAAGTTTGTATGAAGCAGAGGTACGTAGCGTGGTGGCGAGAAACCTCTAATCTTCACAGATCCGTAATTGTTGCTATCCGCGGTATAAGATGGTACAACACGTAACAGAGGTGCATGCAGATCACCGGTAATGTAGGGTTCACAAATATCCGTATAAACGAATAACACATCGGGAATAGCATTCGTTAGGCTGACAGGTCATGCGCCTGTATAGCCAACATCTCTGAATGCAGGCAGAAACGCCACACTGCTGGGTGTGGTAAACCCTAAAATCTTGTTGAGCCTTGGTGAGAAATGGAAAGCATGAATGAAATTTTCGCAAGAACCGCAGATCCGGGTGACTTGGACGTAGCCATTGCGAGTGCGCTGAAATAGCAAATGACCAGCAACGCCCTGTAGTTCATTTATTACTTCGAGCAATGAGTCTATACTCTTATATACACCGGCTGGAACATACACGCAGCTCTTTTCAAAGTCAATAGCAGAAGAGTGAATAGCCGATTGTACTTTATACGGTATGGTCTTGATGAAGTTCTGCTCGTCTTCCTGAGGTATATGCAGAATCGTCATGGGTATATGTATTTCTGTAAGTCCAACGGCCCAATTGCCTTGCAAAGATACGCGCTGTGGCAATCGTGTGGTATAACGCGTTGTCGTATTTTCCGGGTAATATTTCATACTGCTATTGCTCGGTAAAACGATATAAAACTCGTCTCTCATCGTGATTATTTTTTTTTTTCGGTAATAGTACGAACTCTCGATAACTCGACCTCGTAAAAAATGCCGTCAAAATCTTCGCCGTGAAGATCGCGTAAAAAGTACACCGTCGGCCAACTAGTCGTCGATATGCGATGAATTTTGAACAGCTCGCTGCTCCAGCAGCTCTCGTAACCTTTTGCAAAGGCCGCTTTTGCACTACTGATTCGTACAACATCACCGATCCCGTATTTAGGGATGTGTTCTCGCTCCGAATCGTTGTAACGCTGCACCAAATTGGCACGAGCTTGAGCTGCAGTGGCAAGAGTCACCGTTACCGGGGCCATTTTTATGCTGCTATGCCGGGCATTATTATATGCAGAAACTATATTTTGCAACACATTGATGTATCGCTTCGCGCGAGTATACGTAAAGTATCGCCACATTCTTTCTTTCAATGTTCGATTAAATCTTTCCACAATTGCGGCTTTTATATCAGGATTCCGTGCAGCTCGAAACTGAATATCTTTCTCCTTTAGGAGCTCTTGAAATGCAGCACCCATGAATTCTTTGCCTCGATCCGATTGCAGGCATACGGGTGATCGGCTATTAGTGGCTTTTTGCGTGAGTATCCGCGTAAAAGCCTTAGCTACGGACGCAGCAGTCTTGTCGCGTAAAGGTTCGACCCATGCGTATTTACTGAGCACATCTATGACTACGAGAAGATAGGTATGACCATCGTTGTAATCTTTGATCGAGCGAAGATCTACGAGATCAGCCTCCCAGACATCGTCAATGTTTCGCACGCTGTAATGACGTCGTGGAAATCGATGTTTTACAGGACGATGTTTCGTGTAAGCATCCTGTGTCTCCAACCACTGCGCGGTCTTTTCGTTAGAAATTTTTTTTCGCGTTGCGCGTAATAATTTGGCAGCGCCCGAGAACGATGCTTCGTGGGAGGGATTATAGTACAGCTTTTCCAATGTTTTCATGGTTTAGAGTTTTAGGTTAGCCCAAATTACACGATTCTTCTTCTTCTTTTTACACTGGCCAGCGCCTGTTTGCTCCCTCTCAGAGGTACTGAAGAGCTCATAAATACTGGGATCGGTGGATTCGTCGCTGCTGTGATTGGCTCCCGCGTCGCTCAACGACAAGTCGTGGGAGCGCACAGGTATTTTTCTTTTTTTCCGAAAGGGCGTCGAGGTGGGCACATCGGACCTCCACAGATCATGGTTTCCAACAAACTCGCGTGGAATTTTTGCCGCTTTTAATAATCCTGCAAATGCATGACGACCCGCCGGCGTTGAGATTTTCCTCGCGCGCATAGCATCGTTTATAAGATCGACAATATTGGAGTCCTTGATTTCTTTGCCTGCGATGGAGACGGTGCCTGTAGGATCCCAGCAAAACTCTGTTACTGGTACAAGGCGTAAACGACGTAGCAATAGTTTTGCTTTGTTGCGATATTTTGTCGGGACACTCTCAACGATCATAGAGTCGTTTATGCGTGGAATTAAAGCGCCTTTTCCACTATTCCCCTCCTCCTCTATAGGTGTCGTGATGTAATCATCATTTTTTGCGAGTACACGATGCTGCTGCGCTCGCTCATTATCGGCAAAATGAAGATAACGCTGCAACACTGCGAAATACGCCGACCACTTTTCCCTCTCATCCTTGTACGAATTAGAATTCAGAATTTCGTTCATCTCAGTGTCCAATCCACTCAGTGTCGTACCAAGGGTTTGCACTGTTTGCTGCTGGTGCCGTTAAACAGATTCTGTTTGTCGATTATTCTGCACACCTATATGCTGAAGATTCTCTTCAGGCACGAGCACCATTTTTCTCGCATGCTCCATTATCCACTACTGCCGATCAAACGTGACAAGAGCGTACCCAGTACGGGGGCGAGCAGCAGCGGTAGGAACCCACCGTTTTGAACCACAAAACGTTTTTTGCTCTTCCAACTACCGCTTTTCGCAGCTAGTCGTCGAAGAATAGATGCGTGGCGACGCAACTTTTTTCTTTGTTCAGGCTTCAATGGCACGTTACCACGTAGAATGTGTAACGCAAACTCACAAATACAACGAATTATTCGTGGATCGGCTTTACGCAAAACGGCGTCTCGCTGCTCCTTGTTGAGATGCTGGAGTGCGTGCAATATTGCAACGTGCTTCTTGCACAGAGAGGACCTGTTACCCGCCATCACAGCCGCGAGACTGGTACTTCTCCGGCTGTGTCGGTCCTTTTTAACTTTTTTCGCGGCACGTAAACGAAATGCTGTGGATCATCGGGGAAAATACACGTCCAAAATCTACAGTTATCGGGAGTCGATTGTTTCAAGTCCAAGAGCAGATAACCGTGTGGTTTGCTCGTCGCGTCGTAATAAACTTCCTGCAGAAATCGGGGGTTTTCGGGGTAAACCTGACGCGCCAGGTGCTGTATTTGAGCGTGATCTCGCGGATTTTTAAAAACTACTATATAATTAGCGTTCAGCGCTATATTCCGTTGCCCGTGACCCTGATAATATAAATTTTGCGTTATAAAAAACACGCTCAATATTTTATGATGACTACCCTTGGTGAAGAGGTAGACAACGCTATTGTTCGATGCCTCGCGCATCAAATCGTCAAGAATTATAAGTTTTGCACGCGGAGCGTTTGCATAATCCGAGGCTTCTGGTAAACCTTCGCGAAACTCTATCGAAGAACCGTACTCCATATACGCTTGTTGCCACTCGGAATAATAGAAAGAAATTCGTTGAAACGGTTCACTATTCAAATGCGAAATGAATTTCAAAAACTTTTTCACAAAGTATGTTTTAACGAGCCCGTGGGCCCGCAAACCATCGCCGTCCAACGATGTTTCCACCGCACATCCATTTTTGCGAATGAGCACAATCTTCGTATTAGCTTAAACATATATAGGGTTCGAAAAGACGAATATACGTAAGAACATAAAGTTTTATTTAAATACATTATTTACAAAGTAGTGCGAGGTCTATATCTATATACATTATTCTTTATAACCGTAAGGATGAGTGCCATATTCGCCATCTCGTCTCCGTTTGACGCTCGATAGTTTGCATGATTTGGTTTCAGGACGTGTGACGACCTGATGAAACGCCGTGCGCCGTATAGCGTCATACTATAGCACAACAGGCTCGTCTCTCTTACCGGTTATAAAGGAGCGCACTGAGTTATAATTAATTAATCCCTTGTTCGCAAAATTAAGCGTTATCCCTTTTACTTTACATACTTCTTTTCCCTCTCCATTGGGAGTGCATACGATAAAAGAATAAAATTTTGGTCCACCTGAAATGAAACTTCGAATATAACTACCTTCCCCATAAGAGCTCAGCTCATCTGTGAGATCCCCTAACAGCTGTCCCGTTGGAGGCTCGTACTCGTCTTTTTCTTCGTGCGATACGTAAATTACAGAATCGGTATCGCAGTACAAAGCACGAGGACCCAGACGCTATAGGTAACTATAAAGTTTCAGGCGGGTCTGGGCTGTGGTGTATGCTGCTACTACGGCGTTCGCTATGCCGGATGGTACAACAGCGTCACTGATTTTCGTGTAGCTTACATACAATATTTCATTATTTACGGGTAAAATACCCGTGATCTCGTGCTCAGGGCTAGTCAATAGTTCCATAAGTTTTTTACGCGTCGAAACTATTTCTGTCTGCGGTAGATTTTCCCGCTGCCCAAACTTCCCCCAAAATGAATTAAGGCACAGCTTTGCAACAGATCGCAGCCCCGGATTTTTAGCTATGGAGTCGCGATTTAGCTTGATTCCTTCCGATCGTTCGAAATCGGCTATATAGAGATCTTGCGCGGCTTTATCTTCGGAGCAATTGTCGGGCCACCCACTGGCTTCTTGTTTGATTTTTAAAAACGTGTTAATGTATTCGACAAAATGCCCCCCTGTCTGTGTATCGCGATTGAACTGCGTCGTTTCATATTGCCAAATTTCAGTCACGTCTATCACTCTGTACCCGCACGACACGGCTTTTCGCAACTCGTCAACAACCCATGTACCCTTGAACAGGCGCTCTACAGGATCTTCGTGTGTACATACACCCTGATTCATAATCTCACAGCAGCTGCGGCATAGAGCAAATAATAATCGATTATGCATACGCACTGGTAGTACGGGGTGGTAAAGATTACGAGGAGGCAATACGGTACATTTTACGAGACCCTCAACGAGAGCGCGATCGGTGTTATCAGGACCTGTCAATTCCATGCACTCGTTACCCACGTATACTTTCGGATGGCCCACGGGATATTTACCGAACTTACATATATATGGGGACAGAGAGCAAACGTCTTCATATCGTATTTTTTCCGTAGCGTTAACGTCATAGAGCGTAACCATGTTATCTGTCCGTCCGCCGAAAAAAGTATCACGCGGATTGAGAGGCTCTGCTGTAGCTAAAGGGTTATCTTGCAGGAAAGTCCTTATCTCGGCTGTCGAATTTAACAAGCGATCGTAATCACACTCCCAAATTTCCGTGAGCAAATACCCTCCCGTTCGAATCCTCTCAGTTGCAGCAGTAGTTCTCTCGCAACGCTCGTGCATGGATATTCCATCGCTTTGTCGGTTGTCTCTGTTTGCGGGATAGCAACGTGGGCAACCGTGCCAGTAGCAACCGTGAAACTGCAATACATGCGCCCCGTTAGGAGTCTCGTAGTACCCGTCTACCAAGAGATTTTGAGGTATTCTGAATTCGCGTGTTCGGCCCGCATGAATAATACGAACACCCAGCGAGTGCTCTACCCACGATTGCCATGAAACCGCTTTTTTCGATTGATTTTGCGCCCATCTGTATCCCCCCGTGGGTATAATGCCTATTGAATTATCTTTCAAGAAATTTTTTCGAAAAACTCTGAAGCAGGCTGATGCTATTGTTGTACTTCCATCAAACGGGCAGACGCGACCACTGGTAATGAACATATTGCGAAAAGCCATACACGCGCGTCGCAAAATCGTGACATCTGTCTTACAATAGCTGATAAGCTCTTCCGAAAAAACGAATACGTAATTATTGTCTTTTGTTTCGCGATACCAATCGAGAAATTTCCGGCGCTCATCGGCACGCATCGTGTCCGGAGAATAATGTTCGAGAGGCGGCAATGCGCCTACGTAATTTTGATTTTCAGGGCTGTTAAACAAATGTGCAAAAGTACCTTTAACGATAGCACCGGTAAGCCCGAAGGCTTTCGGTAAACCGCTCAAAGGCATATGGAAGTAATTTAGACTTTCGAGAAATACGAGTTTTCCGATGCGCATCGTAATAATTTTCGTACCGTTCATGATTAGGGTGGGGAGCTGAGTTTTTTTCTCTTCGATGAAATAACGTAGGATGAATTGCGTGTCGAAACCCCCTGCGTTATGAGCGATACAGATTGTACGCGAAAAACCTTCGAGCGGTTTCATGGCTAATTCGACAAGCTGGGCTACGGGGCTGTGGCTAAACACAAATTCGTGTTCCCCGCAATGCTCGCACGGTTCGTCTATAGAGTCGTTAACACAGCAAAACGTGCAAACTCGTTGAGCCACGCAAAGATTTGGTTCGTGTACATGAGTAGTTGAATCACCCTTTAGAGGTTTGCTCTGCTGTGTTTCAAAAATCGTAAAAAATGAATAGTATTTTTTTCAAGTCTGAATCACCGCGAATTGGTTTCATGAAGCACAGATGATTACTCGGCTGATGAGATTTGCACGTTTTGCAGAAGCCTACCCCGCATTTATGCTTCTCTTTTTTTTCTAAAGGCCTTATTGCTCGAAAGCAGTTACGGCACCGTTTGAGAGATTCGCAAACGCTGGCCTTTCTACGCCTCATGGTCATCAGTGGTGCCTTATACCTCTGCAAACACGCCTCTCCGAAAAAATCGCGGTTGCATGCTTCGCATCTGATTATATCGCGCGATCGCGTATCGCACGTCTGTAGCCCCCAGCACCGAGGACATTTTTTTTTTTGAACATCTATGACCGAATCGCCGATATGCGGTGTTACACGATGGACAGAAATCTCTACTACCGACAGCTGCTCTGAGATTTAGAATAGGTTCGAAATGATGTGAACGCTCGTAATACAAAATGTACAGGGTGTGCTGAATTGTGCCTACGCTGTTCAGAACACCCTGTCTACCGTCAAATAGAGGCTCCTCCCCGCGCCCGAAAGTTAAAAACTCGTAAACGACAATAGCCAAGCCGTCTCGTGCCAAATAATCCTGATAGCGCGTAATCTCGTATACACCACAGCCCTCTACAGGTCCGCGAACATTTGCTTCTCTTGTAAGTTCGAGCGCTGCCCGTTTTTGAACAGACCCGTTAATTTGCCTAATACGTTGCCATTTATCATGAAGGCTCCCCTACCGTATTTATCCTCGTTCTGCGTATGCTCGAGCCGCCACCAGCGAACGCGGTAAACACAGATTGTCGGTGTTTTGGATCGAGAGAATAGATCGTTTTGCGACCCCTTCGTGAGTGAGACCTTTCCGACCGCTCCCTTCGACCCCCTTGACAGCGCACATTTTTATCGTGCACGAGTCATCAATGTTCAAAGATAACGCACTTTGTGCCACGCTGCTTATCAATTTCCAAATATCTTCGAATACATAATCTCGGGCCGGTCGGAAAGATAACCACACGGGCCCGTGCGGCAAGCTATTCGCTGTAAACGAAACGCCTACATAATCGCCGCCCTCACAGGAGCTCATGATGTGCGTTAAGAGATCACGAAATGCACCGTTGAGCCAATTTACCACACTAATGCCCGAGTCTGGCTGGCGAATTCTTAACGATGTTTCACGCCCTCGTAGTTTAAATCGCTCAAAATATCGCGTGTAGTCACCGATGATTTCGAAATGTTTTTCGGGTAGATGTATTTCTTCGAGAGGCCCGCTCCTTGGTACAGTACGTCGCCTGCCTGCTCCTTTTTGCACCTCTGGAAAAGAGTCTCGTATTAGATTCTAAAATGGTGAAATGCAAAAATTATTGTGTTTTATCAATATTTGTACCTCTCACGAGTCATAGCACTGCTTAAATAGTTCGATATCACCACTCAAACAAAGATGCTGACGAATACCCTGTTACAAAAGGACCCACTTACTTACTTACTTACATGCTTAATTAATTTTTCATATATTAGAAAAATTATTTACCAGAGTCGTCATCAGTCACGAGCATTTGAAGCTATTCGTCAGCTCTTTGAAATGCTATTTCCTCGTCTCTCTCGTTCTCGATCGGATATTCCCACAGCTGATTTTCGCGATGGTCAAAAACATCATTAGGGTCAGAGGCTGGGATTGTTCGTCGTCCAGAATGGCATAGACCTGACGGGCCTGGTACAGCAGCGTCTGTTACCCTCTCCCTATCTATACCCTCTGGATAAATTTATAATTTAAAATTGACCCCACACCAATTTTTTTTATTTTTTATTTTTTTCACCTTAATTTCAACTTACGTTCGAAAATCGACGAATTAGTAAATATTTCCGAAGGATGCTCGATGCTGGAAACAGTACTTATAGGCTGCTCATCATTCAGCTCGGTGCATGACAGGTGCTGACTCGTTATACTTCTCTGCTGGCATGCTAATTCCACAGCACAAGCCCCTTCTATAAGAGCTGCTTCTTCATCCGGTGATGCATCCATGAGCTGTCGATATACTGAATGAGGTGCACAACCATTAAAAATAATGGCCCTCTTTTAATAGAAGTACTGCTTTCAGCTCATAATTTTTTCCGGTTAACGAACCGTGTTAAAATTTCATATAAATGTTTTTCCCACGATGATAATGTAAGGAGAGAGAGCCCATATCAATTTAATAAGACAGAGAAAGAGGAGATTGGTGAATAAGAATACATTTTTTAAATATATCATATTGAAATTCGTAAAATATTTTTTCTAACGATAACAGGCACTCTGTACCCCTTTAATGAAAGACAGAGAGACAGCGAGAGGTAGAGAGCACGGAACCACGCGAAGCATAGCACAAAGAGTAGAGCTCGATAAATAACGATTATCTCTGCTTACGCAAACAGGTGCTCTGCATCGTGCTCGTGAAAAAAGAGCGAGAGAGTGAGAGAATGGCAAAGAATGCGGAACCACGCGAAGCATGGCACAAAGAGTAGAGCTCGATAATTAGGGTTTGACCATACTATCGTAATAACAGCCGTGAAAATATTTTTTCAATACGCTTTAAGATCCATACCGCTTTAACGAGAGAGAGAGAGAGAGAGAAAGAGGAAATTGATCAATAAGAATACTTTTTGAATATTTCGCGTTGAAATTCTTAAAAATTTTCTAACGACAACAGAAGCTCTGTATCGCTTTCATGAAAGAGAGCCAGCGAGAGGTAGAGAGAGAGAGAGACAAGGAGCGGTAGAGAGCTCGGGACCACGCAAAGCATGGCACAAAGAGAATAACTCGATAAATAAGGTTTGCCCGTGCTTGCGTAATAATGGCATCGTGAAAAAAACTTCAATACGTTCTGGCGTAATAATGGCGTCGTGAAAAAATTTTTCAATACAGTTTAAGTATTACAAATATACATGATTATTTTTTATGATAGAACAGAACTTACTTCTGATTTCATCGACAATACCGCGGACACATGGAGCGTTTTCCAATGCTCGACGCTGCAGCTCTTCAAACACACATGCTAGCACTTGTTGACCATTTAGTATGCCTCTGTTGTAGGCTGCCGCTATGATTCGCAAGGGCGCCTACCATACAATATATTTTAGGCGTCTTATAAGTCTATCGCCCGATAATCGATTTAATTCGTTGCACCATTGCTCGTTACACCGACGACGAAGCTGAGAACTATGTAATACGGCCAAACGCAAAAGATTCAATATACACTCACGAAGTGCTCGATCTGCCATGATTGATAACGATACGTGATAATTCCCTGCTGGATTGAGACTGATTAACATTGCATCTTGTTCTGGCCATATAAATACTTAGCTTTAGCGCTAGCCTTCTGAGCGAATTTACTCATTTACTTAAATTGCAGCGCCATCAAAAATCGATGCCCCTTACGGCACAAAAACATGCATGATGAGGTATCAAGATATCAAGATATCAAGATATCAAGATCTCACCACATATGTATATAAGCATTCCAAATGCTCTTATTGTTTCAATGTAACATTATATAGCGAGACTCTGATCAAATTTTTTAGCGCTAGCCTTCTGAGCGAGTTTACTAATTTACTTAAATTGCAGCGCCATCAAAAATCGATGCCCCTTGCGACACGAAAATATGCACGATGAGGTATCAAGATATCAAGATATCGAGATTTCAAGATCTCGCCACAAATGTATATAAGCATTCCAAATGCTCTTATTGTTTCAATGTAACATGATATAGTGAGACTCTGATCAAATTTTTTAGCGCTAGTCTTCTGAGCGAGTTTACTAATTTACTTAAATTGCAGCGCCATCAAAAATCGATGCCCCTTGCGACACGAAAATATGCATGATGAGGTATCAAGATATCAAGATATCAAGATATCAAGATCTCACCACATATGTATATAAGCATTCCAAATGCTCTTATTGTTTCAATGTAACATTATATAGCGAGACTCTGATCAAATTTTTTAGCGCTAGCCTTCTGAGCGAGTTTACTAATTTACTTAAATTGCAGCGCCATCAAAAATCGATGCCCCTTGCGACACGAAAATATGCATGATGAGGTATCAAGATATCAAGATATCGAGATTTCAAGATCTCGCCACAAATGTATATAAGCATTCCAAATGCTCTTATTGTTTCAATGTAACATGATATAGTGAGACTCTGATCAAATTTTTTAAACAGCGACTTCTTCGAAAAGCGCAACGAAGTGGAGATCGCTTAGCTTTGATATGCATTTTAAAACTTAATATCATTTTTCAAAAAATATACTTTTACAAACGAGAAATAATTAGGTGGTCTCAATAATTTTCATACGTCTTAATGGGTCTTGAGGCCTAAATATATTAAAATTATATTACTATAAAGAGCATGAAGTACGAAAACACATTAAATGAAGAATAAGGAGAGATTCGCAGCAATGAGCAAAGAAGGCATGCAGTCTGCTGATGCTCCGCTGATGGTGCGTTTCACGCACCTCGAAAAATCGAGAAATCTCGTAGTGTTATACCCGAATACTCGGTGTACATCGAAAAATATAAAAAAAGCCCCGCTATTGCTGCGATAGAAAGATTCGAGGCATGGAAAAAGATATGCATCAGAAAAGAGAGAGAGAAAGAGAGACAGAGTTAGCGAATATTCGCACAAAGAGGAGAGCTCGATAACTATGCTCGTAATCTCAGCCGTACCTCTTTGCTGACCCTCGAGCTGATATCTCTCTCCAATATTTTTTTCTTCAAGTCCGATCAAATTTTCTTACATACCTCTAATAGGTCTTATATCATCTTCATGAATCATTGTGATATTGATACTCGGTTTTCATCAAAACAAAGTAAACCTTGGCGTGCGCAAACTAGCTATCATCCTCTATTCCAAAGAATGTGACTTATGGATTTGGCTTGCAAATTTTTTATAAAATATTATTCTTATGCATATGCTGCTCTTTGAAAGAAAGGGTTGTATATATATATGCTGAACTACGGTGCTCGCGAAAGACGCGAAATAAAAAAGATGCTGTATAGGCTAAACAGACAGTCGTGTCTCCGGGGCTCACTTTTCTCGTATATTAATTACAAAGGGGCTCATTCACACGAGCCACGTGCATTTTTGCGGGCCATGCATTTCTTGACGATCGCACCTTTAATACAGCCACAGCATCTTCTCTGCTGCTGTATATTATAGTACGTAGACTTCAGTCGCCATTAAGCAGGCAAAGAATTCAGATCGCGAGCGAGAAATTTTATTTCAAATTAAAAAAAAAATGTATCCGCGATACAAAGAGGCCATTCCTTCGGGCGCGTTTTGGTGTCGTGTGGTGGGGGTGCTGAGCGAGCAGTTCATAGCCATACGTACCGCCGAAATGGTGGATACGTATGAGCAATTGGCCCAGTTGTTGTGCGATTTTTATATCGCACAACAAAAAAGCGCTCGTATGACGGCCAATGATGTGGTGGCGGGCGCGTCATGCGTTGCACGGTGCGACGCGATTACGTTACGCGGGAAGATAATTTCTTCCGATGACGCCGGATTCACGGAGGTGCGCCTCATCGACGAGGGGCACAGAGAATATTTCGAAGTCGCGGACCTATACCAGCCGGAACCGTTGTTTGCCATGCTACCACCCCAGTGCGTGGTATGTCGATTGATGGGTCTGGCTGGCGTGGACAACGCAGGCATCATCACCCTTTTGGGGAACCTGTGTCTCGGCGAGCCCCTCATGGAGGCTCGCATGGTGTACCGTAGTCACGATACACCATGTATACGCCTGCGGGGCCCTGATCGTCAGGATGTAGGGGGCATTTTGATAGATGCCCTCGGGGACAACATACCCTACGATCGGGGGTACCCCGATGAAGGGTTCGCCGAGGACGAAGAGGGTGGTGACGCGTAGCGCGTCCACCTGTGTGTGTGTGTGTGTGTGTGTGTGTGTGTGTGTGTGTGTGTGTGTGTGTGTGTGTGTGTGTGTGTGTGTGTGTGTGTGTGTGTGTGTGGGTGTGGGTGTGGGTGTGGGTGTGGGTGTGGGTGCGTGTGCGTGTGCGTGTGCGTGTGCGTGTGCGTGTGCGTGTGCGTGTGCGTGTGCGTGTGCGTGTGCGTGTGCGTGTGCGTGTGCGTGTGCGTGTGCGTGTGCGTGTGCGTGTGGGTGTGGGTGGGGGTGTCGGTGTGGGTGTGTGTGTGTGTGTGTGTGTGTGTGGGTGTGGGTGTGGGTGTGGGTGTGGGTGTGGGTGCGTGTGCGTGTGCGTGTGCGTGTGCGTGTGCGTGTGCGTGTGCGTGTGCGTGTGCGTGTGCGTGTGCGTGTGCGTGTGCGTGTGCGTGTGCGTGTGCGTGTGCGTGTGCGTGTGCGTGTGCGTGTGCGTGTGCGTGTGCGTGTGGGTGTGGGTGGGGGTGTCGGTGTGGGTGTGTGTGTGTGTGTGTGTGTGTGTGTGTGTGTGTGTGTGTGTGTGTGTGTGTGTGTGTGTGTGTGTGTGTGTGTGTGTGTGTGTGTGTGTGTGTGTGTGTGTGTGTGTGTGTGTGTGTGTGTGTGTGTGTGTGTGTGTGTGTGTGTGTGTGTGCGTGTGTGTGTGTGTGTGTGTGTGTGTGTGTGTGCCCCTCAGTGCATCGGCTGTAGGCGTCATCGGAGCGGCGTAAGGATCTCCCCACAGACACGTAAGTTTTTGATATTTATTAATAAATAACGATAAAAATAAAAAATTATGAATAATAATCGGGCTGCTCTGGCGAGGCCCTCAGAACTCTTTCCCCCCACCACCTCTCCCGAGAGAGAGCGAGAGAGATAGAGAGAGAGAGAGAATAATAAAAATAATGATAATAATAATAATAATAATAATCGGACCACTCTGGCGAAACCTCAAAACTCTTTCCCCCCACCACCTCTCCCCACCACGACCCCCACCACGCTCGGAAAGAGGCTCCGACGCGGGGGGAAAGTGGAGGGGCTAGAAGTGGGGATAGGAGTGGGGGTCGCCAGAGTGGTCCACATACTACTGACATGGTCTCATGTGAGGCTGCCGAATCTGCCTGAATTTCAGCAACGTTGAGCCAGCCCCAGCAAGCATGTTCTGAATTGACTCGAGCTTTCTATTAGTAGTGGAGTCAGAGCACTGAAGTTGACGCATGAGATCCTCGATGGTGACAGTTTTGAGGTCAGAAGCTGCATCAGGTGTGCACGGTGTGATAGTCAAGCGTTGCAAAGCACACCTTTCGCATCGAAACGATGTATCATTGAGCGGGTCTGAAAGGTCATAGGAGAATTTCTCTATCGCGCATTGTATGTAAAATCCCATACCGCATTCCCCGTGACAAATGATAACGTCACTGCCTCTGGTCAACGATGGTCAACGATCTTTTACAAATACCACACCGTGCCGCCATCTATGTAATTACTATTTAAGAAATCAAATAGATGGTAAACGATTCCGATAGTCAATCACTGAGAGATTACCGACGCGAGATCACAGCAAGATAAGTCAGAGAGGCATAACGAGTTAGTTGTCACAACGTTCGAGAGAGAGCATACTATATCCGAGAGCTGGCAGAATGCCCGTAGGGCATTCGATGTTTCATTTACTTGGTTAAACAATTTCCTGCTTTATCTAGTGCGAAATTGAAAGAAGGTATCTTTGATGGACCTCAAATTCGTAAGTTGTTAAGATATGAATCATTCGTTAACACAATGTCCGAGAAAGAACGAGCTGCATGGCTGAGCTTTAAACACGTAGTTAAAATTTTTTTGGGTAATCACAAGAGTGGAAACTATAGGGAATTGGTAGTCGAAATTCACAAAAACTATGAGAAATTGGGCTGTTTGATGAGTTACAAGTTGCATTTTCTCGATTCGCATCTTGATAACTTCCCAGAAAATCTTGGGGATTACAGCGAAGAACAAGGAGAACGCTTTCATGAAGATATGAAGGAAATGGAAAGACGTTATCAGGGTAGGTGGAATGCACATATGATGGCTGACTACTGTTGAACATTAGAAAGAGAGAACACTGACAATAGTAAAAAACGCAAACGCAATCCACTTCACAGGTCTTTTGAGGATAAACGAGTACGGAAGAGCAGATTGTCTTAGGCTATGGAGTTATCGGGTTATGGGATAATCGGATTATTGGGTAATGGGGTTATTGAGGTGAGGTCCTGAGGTATCTAAGGGTCATGGAATGAGTGCTTATGGGATTTTAGAGATAGTTTTACAGATAAAGCAATGTATTTGATGGTTTTGGTGGATTTTGAGGTATTTCTTGAGGTTAGAAAAAAATGCTCAAGTGTAGGGGTTAATCGGGTTGCGGATTTGTTTTCAGAGGGAAAAAAATACATGGAATTCATGGCGCGTTTTAACGAAACTATATAGTTTACTACACGGAACATCTGAATTATACGATACATTTTCTAAATTTAACCTTCTTCTGACCTTGACCCTGACGTGAACGGGTCAAATAGACCACGGCTTTGGATTCAGCGACCCCGAAAACATATAGATATACTAGTTTCCTTTGTTTGCGATTAATTTTCTGAATTTGACCTTGGCCTGACCTTGACCCTGACGTGACCGGGTCAAATGCACTACGGATTTGGATTCAGCGACCCCAAAAACATTAAGCTTACGTGGTCTGGTCTACCGCGCAGGAAACTTTTTTTTTGTGGGCCTGTGATAATGTTACATAATTCTTACTATCCATTTTTACAACCATTCTTACATACTCCTCAACAGTTGATATAATAAATTCTTTCTGCATACGTTTCAACCGGATGAGACTGTCACAGGCTTTGACTTCTGCTGGCGACGCATTATACATTTTCACGCCTTCGTAAAACATACTTTTTTGCGCATTCCTTGTCTTCCGAAACTGTATTAAAATATCCCCCTTTTATCGTGATCGTGTTACTCTCCCACCTATTGTTCCCACTACTTTCATTTTATTTTTTAGATCTTTTGGTAATAAATCATTAACTACTTTAAAAACGAAAATAAAAACATTAAGTTAAAGTCTCTGTCTCGCGGACATAAAATGTACCGCTTGGAGCATGTCTTGCACTCTCGTGTACCGGCCGCACTGTATTATTACGCGCATCGTTCTGCTTTGCGCTATCTGCAGTTTATTCTGCAGAGAGAAAGAGAGAGATTGGGAGAGATTAAGAGAGCATGAGAGAGAATGAGAGAGACTCACAAGGAAGGTATCCCAGGTCGATCTCTCCGATTTTGATCTAACTCATATATGTTGTAGTACATTGAAAACTAAGCGACACGTATTTTTTTTTATCTGCCATTAAACACTTTAAGGGGGTGAAACCACCCTCCAAAGTAAGGCATGTCAAGGGGCCATTTGGCAGTTTCACCCACAAGGACATAATATTTTTTAACCAATCCAACTGCAAAAGTTTTCTCATAATGAGAAACGAAAAATGTAATTTTCTCGATTTAAAAAAAAAAAAACAAGGGGGTGAGCCACCCCTAAATATTATTACATTAATGCCAAAAATGGGCAAATTCAAGTTAAAAAATCTGAAAAAAATATATATTACGTATGAACACAAAATAAAATTGACGTGTTTTTGGATTTTCCCGAAAAAAAAAAATTGGCCGGGGTAACTACCCCTGAATGCTGTTTATCTTGCGTGTACGCGAAAAATGGTCAAATTCAAGTCTAAAAATCTGAAAAAATGTATATTGCATATGAACACGAAAGAATATTGCCTTGTTTTTGGATCTTCCCGAAAAAAAATATTGGCTGGGGTAACTACCCCCGAACGCTGTTTATCTTGCGTGTATGCGAAAAATGGTCTAATTCAAGTCTAAAAATCTGAAAAAATGTATATTGCATATGAACACGAAATAATATTGACTTGTTTTGGATCTTCCCAAAAAAAAAATATTGGCCGGGGCAACTACCCCCGATGAACAAAATTCATTCGGGCGGTTTTTACTCTACGTACACGTTTCAAAGGTGATCGTGAGGAATTTAATTATATACAAAATACTGAATCTGCAAGGCAGACGTCGAAACCGAAGGCTGCACAAACGTTGCTGTTATTCGATGTTCATGGTGTAAAAAATCCTTCTGCTTGAAACACTTTTTCGACAATTATCATTATTGTTCAATATTCGAAAATTAATAATTTTTGGTTTATCATTTTCGTAACGATAAGTTATACCAATAAAACGTATTAAACTTCATTCGAAAAATTACCTTGTCTTTGTTCCCGATGATTTTTTTGTTTAAGCATTTGATGATATTGTGAGAAAACAAACAAACGTTAACAATTCAAAGCATTTAGGGGTAGTTACCCCGGCCAATATTTTTTTTCGGGAAAAACCAAAGACACGTCGAATTTCCTTTGGGTTCATACGCAATCTATTTTTTTTCAGATGCTTAGAGTTGATTTGACCATTTTTCGCATACACACAAGATAAACAGCGTTCGGGGGTAGTTGCCCCAGCCAATATTTTTTTTCGGGAAAATCCAAAAACAAGTCAATATTCTTTTGTATTTATACGCAATGTACATTTTTTTCACATTTTTAGACTCGAATTTGACCATTTTTCGCATACACGCAAGATAAACATCGTTCAGGGGTAGTTACCCCGGCCAATATTTGTTTTCGGGAAGATCCAAAAACAAGCCAATATTCTTTCGTGTTCATATGCAATATACATTTTTTTCTGATTTTTAGACTTGAATTTAACCATTTTTCGCGTACACGCAAGATAAACAGCATTCAGGGGTAGTTACCCCGGCCAATTTTTTTTTTCGGGAAAATCCAAAAACACGTCAATTTTATTTTGTGTTCATACGTAATATATATTTTTTTCAGATTTTTTTACTTGAATTTGCCCATTTTTGGCATTAATGTAATAATATTTAGGGGTGGCTCACCCCCTTGTTTTTTTTTTTTAATCGAGAAAATTACATTTTTCGTTTCTCATTATGAGAAAACTTTTGCAGTTGGATTGGTTAAAAAATATTATGTCCTTGTGGGTGAAACTGCCAAATGGCCCCTTGACATGCCTTACTTTGGAGGGTGGTTTCACCCCCTTAAAGTGTTTAATGGCAGATAAAAAAAAATACGTGTCGCTTAGTTTTCAATGTACTACAACATATATGAGTTAGATCAAAATCGGAGAGATCGACCTGGGATACCTTCCTTGTCAGAGAGCTTAAGAGAGATTAAGAGAGCATGAGAGAGAATGAGAGAGAATGAGAGAGATTTAGAGAGAATGAGAGTGAGTGAGAGAGATTGAGAGAGATTGAGAGAAAATAAGGGAGAATGAGAGAATTTCAACGAGAATGAGACAGGTTAAGAGAGATTGAATGAATGAATGAATGATACTTTATTTTATGCCATGGATCGCAGATCCCTAGGCAAACGATATACATAATTAGTTGAAAAAAGACTTAAAACTAAGTTTTTACATTAGAGATTAAAACTAGAACTATAACTAAAACCAAACTAAGTGAGAACGCCCTCACACAACGCTCTAATGGGTCCATGACGCAATTATCAATACGCAAATATTGATCCTCCCGCAAGACCGGAGCTCAGGGTGGCCCCACAGATGGACCAAGCAGAAAGTTGAAAACTGTCCTCTTATAAAGCTCAAAAGATGTGATTGAGGTGATGCGCGATGGAAGATAATGCCAAAGATACATAGCCTGTAGAGTGAATGATTTTTAAAGGATCGTGGTACGATATGACGGGATACAAAACGTTGGTGGAGGGAGTCGAGATGGGCGGTGAGAGGGGGGAGCAAACGTGAACAAATCCAGTATGTACTGTGGAGCTTCGCCATGTACAACCTTGTATGCGAGAATTGATAAAAAATACTCTCTTCTTTCAGCCACCGTCAGCCATCCCAGTCTCTCTCTGAACGGCGATATATGTTCCTCACGTCAAAGATTAAAGATAAAGCGTATACATTTATTTATTAGTCGCTCCAGTACCAAATTTTGCTCACCGGTTACATCAATGTAAACCAAACAACAGTAGTCCAGAATTGGCCATATAAGAGAGGAAATAAGCGCTTTTCGCAAATTTTGGGAAAGAGCATTCATATTATGTTTTAATCGGAATAAAGCAAAGTTAACTTTTCGTGAGATGTGCAATACGTGTCTGTTCCACGATAGATTTGAGGTGAAAATCACACCCAGATTGTGCACTTCATTTACATAAGGAATAGATGTTGCATTAACAGAGATACAAGGTAGGCTCGAAAAATCAATTTGATTGATGAAAGTCCCCGAACCCATTATAAGGACCTTTGACTTCGCAAGGTTCAAGGTCAGACCACTTGCTGTCACAAAATCAGCAATAACCTGCACATCATGAGCAACCCGGACAAGAGACTCGCCTAGATTCGAAGGAGGACAAGAGAGGTATATTTGTGTATCATCGGCATAGATAAGGTGCTCGGTATAACGAAGACCAGCACCAATATCGTTGACGAAAATTGAAAACAATAGAGGACCCAACACAGAGCCCTGTGGGACACCCATGTTTGTGGGTCTCCATGCAGAGATGTTTCCCCTCTCGTCAATAACAGCCTGAGATCTACCAGACAAATAAGAGAAAAACCAGGCAAGAACATCATCCGAGAAGCCAATGATGCGCAATTTCTGTAAAAGGATGCTATGCGGGACGGTATCGAAAGCCTTGCTGAAGTCAAAGAGGACCAAAACTGTCATCATTCACTCGTCCACTGCCTGCCTCACATCTTGGCACAACTTGAGCAGAACTGTTTGGGTGCTAAAACCCCTCCTAAAACCAGACTGTGAGGGGTCCAAAATATTATGAGCACTGAGAAAGTCACCCATTTGCGAGTGGACAATGCGCTCAAAAAGTTTAGATATTTCAGGGAGATTAGCGATAGGTCTGACATCCGATGGAGTAGAAGGAACATTCTTTTTGAGGAGCGGACGGATATATACACGCTTCAACAAGGACGGATAAATACTATGGCGCAAACTAGCGTTAAAAATGGTAGCAAGCACGGGAGCCAAATGATTTACTGCTTTGCTTATGGCAAATAAGGGTATTCCATCCGGTCCATGCGAAAGCGAATCCGATCCAGCTCTATCTATCACTCAAAGAACAGTCTCCACTGTAATATTAGAAAACTGAAGAGACAGAGAAGACGGTAGTCGGGGTGTGTTTAAGTCTGGTGCAAAGAAAGCCGGGTAGGGCAACTGTGAGAAGGAGATGCTGGCAAAATATTCATTGAGGACATCTGGAGAAAAAAAGGAGAATGGAGAAGAGCCTCTTGATTTAGTCAAGCTAAGGTGTGAGAGTTCCTTCCACAGCGAAGGCACATCCGGCACCGTCGACAGTCGGCTTGAGAGTCAGGCAATCAGATTGAGAGAGATTAAGAGAGAATGAGAGAGATTGAGAGAGAGAATGAGAGATATTGAGAGAGAATGAGAGAGAATGAGAGATATTGAGAAAGATTGAGAGAGATTGAGAGAGATTGAGAGAGATTGAGAGAGATTGACGAGAATGAGAGAGAATAAGAGAGATTGAGAGAGAATGAGAGAGATGGAGAGAGAATGAGAGAGATTGAGAGAGATTGAAAGAGAATGAGAGAGAATGAGAGAGAATTAGCGAGATTTAGAAAGATTGAGGAGAACCAGAGCGAATAAGAGAGATTAAGGGAGAATGAAAGAGATAGAGAGAGAATGAGAGAGAAAGAGAAAGATTAAGAGAGATTGAGAGAGAATGAGGGAGATTGAGAGAGAATAAGAGAGAATGAGAGAGAATGAGAGAGATTAAGAGAGATTGAGAGAGATTGAGAGAGATTGAGAGAGATTGAGAGAGAATGAGAGAAGAGATTGAGGGAGATTGAGAGAGATTAAGAGAGATTGAGTGAGATTAAGGGAGATTGAGATAGATTGAGGAGAAAGAGAAAGATTGAGATAGAATGATTGATTGATTGATTGATTAATTTATTTATGCCTTGAATATTTCTTGAGGCAAATGTAGATACAAGCAGTAATAATATTAATTTTACAAAGTATTCTTAAAACTAGTTTTCTTTAAAGTATTCTCAAAGTTTTCTTCAAAATATTCTTAAAAATGTTTTTACTGAGTAATAAAGAGTAAAGTAGAATCTACATAGCAGTCTTAATCATAGCTTAGCATTATCTGAGACTCACGCTTCATGCGTGAAAAGGTGACTGAAAAGCCGACTCTTAAATGTATCAAGCGATGGCGCGGATATCACATGAGAGGGAAGTGAATGCCAAAAGTATAATGCGGATATGAGAAAAGAATTTTGAAAAATCGTAGTACGACACGAAGGAATATGAAAGTACGTAGATGGAATCGACCGCAACGAATGAGTGGTTGGTAAAGGTCGAGTGAAAAGTTCAGTAATATATGCCGGAGATTTGTCATGAACAATATTATGAACTGAAATGCCAAGGAAGTACAGGCGCCGAGAGCGAACCGTGAGCCAGCCAAGACGTCTGCGATACGGAGTGATATGCTCATCCCTTTTTAGACCAAAGATAAATCGAATAGAGCTGTTTACGAGTTGTTCGAGTTTCATATTTAATTCGTTGGTTAGATCGTTGTAAACAAGGCAACAGTAATCCAAGAGTGGAAAAATAAGAGAAACCACAAGTAGAGATTTTAGTTCACAAGTAAGTACATTCCTGTGGTATTTCAGTTTGAACAGAGAAAAATTAACCTTGCGAGAGATCATCATGATTTGGTTGCGCCACGAAAGATTGGAGGACATGATGACACCTAAGTTACGTGCTTCATTTACATAAGGAAGAGTAACGCCATTCACGGAGATAGGAACTAAACTATTGGTATTAATACGATTAATATAAGTGCTACTGCCTAAAATAAGGACCTTAGATTTCGCTAAATTTAACTTAAGACCATTTGTATCCGCATAACGAGCAATAACATTCACATCACGAGTAATTCGAGCAATTCCTTCATCAAGATCAGATGGCAAGCAATTCAGATAGATCTGAGTATCATCAGCGAAAATCATATGCTGAGAGTACAGAAGATCATCGGCAATGTCGTTTATGAAAAGTGAAAACAGCAAGGGACCAAGAACGGACCCTTGTGGTACCCCGGATGAGGTGCTCAACCAACTTGATATATTACCATCATCGTCTATAACTGCCTGCGATCTGCCTGATAGATAGGAAAGAATCCATTTAATCGCACCATGAGAGAAACCATAATTGCGTAGCTTGGTCAATAAAATTGCATGTGATACCATATCAAAAGCTTTGCTGAAATCAAACAACACGAGAATCGTTAAGCGCCTTTCATCCACCCCGCGTCTGACATCATGACAAATCCTTAATAAAGCCGATTGGGTGCTAAATCCACGTCGGTAACCAGACTGACGAGGATCAAGAATTTTATTCTGTTCGATAAATGTAGTAATTTGTCCATGGACGATTCTTTCAAGAATTTTAGAGAGCTCGCATAAGTTAGCAATAGGACGAGTGTCTGATGGAGA
This sequence comes from Rhorus exstirpatorius, assembly GCA_963564615.1. Classification (NCBI taxonomy): domain Eukaryota; kingdom Metazoa; phylum Arthropoda; class Insecta; order Hymenoptera; family Ichneumonidae; genus Rhorus; species Rhorus exstirpatorius. Next base: position 5,270,750 of record OY751314.1, on the reverse strand, counting down.
TAACGGACGATTTACTTTGAGAAGTGGACGAATGTAGGCACGTTTCCATGACACGGGAAAATGTGAAAGCATCAGAGAGTCATTAAATGAAGACGCCAACAATGGCGCTATCATGGGGAGAGCTTGATAAATCGCAAACAATGAAATGCCATCCAGCCCCGAAGCATACGAGACAGATGTTGTGCTCAATATTAAAGATGATACAAATTCAGTTGTAACAGGAGTAAATTCAAAAATTGCAAGATCACGTGGAAGAGCTATTTCATTGTCTGCGAATCTTTGATTATCACTCATACCAGAAGAGCACGAAATGCTTACATAGAAATCATTAAGTTCATTTGCAGAAAAAAATTTTAGTGGAGATAAAAGGTTTGGCTTAACGAGACCCAGAGATGCTAGTTCCCTCCATAAACTGGATACATTTGTAATTCCTGAGAGACGTTGCATGTTATACTCATTTTTAGCATGTCTGATATCACTCGTGAGTTGATCTCTATAATTCCTATAGATAGCTAATCCTAGTAGACTACCCGCTCGCTTAGCTTGCTTGTAAAGAGAATTGCGTTTTTTTATGCGAAGTTTAAGTGGGTCAGAAAGCCACGGCGCGTGTGGCTTGCTGATTTGGAACGTTTGGATTGGCGTATGAATGTTCAGAGTAGAGAGCATCGCGTCGCATAAATAATCAGAAAGGTGATCGATTTCTAAGTGCGTTAAACATTGAAGCTGATTAGGAGTAACATCTAGTTTTGAAGAAAGAGTTGAAAGGAAAGATGTGGCATCGAATGTTTTATAGTTACGACGTGTGATGCTGCGTTGGATAGACGGCACTTTATCAAATTTATAATTTAACTCGACTAAGTCATGACCCGCAATAAATGGAGCTTCCGACTTAGTGAATGATAGAAGCTTGGAAGAATTATCAATAATAAAGACATCAAGCCACGAGTCGACGGTGGCAGTATGATAGGTAGCATCCGACGCAACAACACACAACGATAACGAGTCAATGAGCTCTTTGAGGAAAGTGGATTCATAATTAGAAGTGAGCAGATTGCAATTTAAATCACCTCCAATAATAATATTTTTATAAGCAAAAGAAAACCGAGATAGTGTGTTAATATAGTCATTGAATAAAAGACCTTTCGGTCTCCTATACATTGACGTAAATAATAAAGACTCAGCATTTGGACAACGTATATCAAGTAAAATGTATTCAGGAGCATTAGAGAATTTACCCGGAGAGGACGCTAAGATCTTCACCTTGAGAGACTCATGAATGTAACATGCGACGCCACCACCTCGCTTTTCTTCTCTATCGTTTCGTATGAGTGCGTAGTTATTAAGCGACACGATAGAATCTGGTACACCAGAGTGAAGCCATGTTTCGGATATAGAGATGATATGGTAAAAGTTCGATGATAGGTGAGCACGAACGAGATCAATATGACCTAGTAGCGAATTTGCATTAAATTGTGCAATACTAAGCGATGAATACGATGACTGACTAGCGGCCTAAAGATCGTGCTGAGTATTGCCTAGTTGATTCCGAGGCAGTCAAACAAGATTTGCAAGATCGGCTTCATGATGTATGTTGATGATAGGATGATTGTCAGCTTTGCGCACGCAAATAACTTGGGATTTTGTCCAGACGTACCTATAGCCAGTCGCAGCAGCCTTAGCCTTAGTACGCTTCAGTAGCTTATAAAGAGCAGGTGGCAGTAGCTCATTTACAAAGATTTTTCCAGGTAAGTCGGTAGAGAAAACTTCATTCACCATTAAGTCTTTTTTCGCCCGTTTCTTGATAATGATGTGGTCGCGCACCATTGACGACTTGAGCGTGACGATCAGAGACATTGTGGTCAGAGGAGCAGAGGCGTTTGAGGGTCCTTTCCTTGGCAGTTTGCGGATATCCAGTACATCGCTTAGTAGATCAGGGATACCAAGAGCAACAAAAATTTTCCGGACCATCTCGTTTGGTGAGTCAGTCAATGCGATAGGTAATCCGGTCAGCGTGAGCTCAGAAGAAGCGTGATTCGAGTCAATCAGTGAAACCCGATTTGAGATCTCTTCAAGCTGTGCCTCAAGATGATGATTGTGGTTGACCAAGTCAGTCACTTCACTACGAGTACCTTCACAATTTGCCTCAAGAGTCGATATACGAGATGTTAAAGCTACTTGAGTCGCAGAAAGATCAGCGACATCTTTTCTCAACTCAGAAATGTTGTATTCGACATTAGCAAAAGACTCTTGCATTTTTTTAAAGCCATTGTCAGACTTGATGCTAGCTTGTTGTACAAGGCTAACGATATCCTCGAGGGAGACAGCCTTGGGAGGGGTATGACGTATCGAATCTTGTGGCACACGATGAAGCGATACGTCACCACTTCCTGATGAAATCTGACGATCCAAGTCCGATGCTGAAGCATTGTTGGGGGGAGGTGTGCGTTGCACAATAGTCGAGCGTTGCATGACACAGGAGTCACAGCGAAAATCACTAGTATCATCCGCATTTGATATGTCATATCCGAAATAACTGTTGACACACGCAGTATGAAACGTTGAACGACAATCACCTGTGCACACGACAGTTTCCCCTCTCCCCCGAATTCCAAGCCCACACAAACTGCAACGACCGGCCATCGCAATGGTTCCACTTGAAGGATTGGAAAAGTAGGTAATATGAGAGAAGAGAAGCCACGATTGATAAAGTACTTTGGCGAGTCTAATTACACTACGATATCAATCCCGCACGGGCCAGGATAAAGAAACAGCTGAGAGCTGAGAGAGAGAGAGAGAGAAAGAGAGAGAGAGAGAACACACGAAGGTGATACGCGAGAGAGACAGAGTTAATTTCTCGTTTGAGCAAAATCGTCGAAGAGCTAGAGACTATCAATACGTTTGGCGAGAGCCAAACACACCACTAGTCATCGAATAATTGTCACGTTCACAGTCATATACCAACGCTAAGCACGCTCACACCTAGCTTATAGACCTTACACAGCCAGCTCGTTCCATGAAAACAAATTTAAGAGCATGGATACACTGTACACTAATATTAGTGCATTAGGAACGTTAACGCTCGGTAACACACATGTTAAACTCTCACAGATAGCGATGTTCGCTCAGCCGTCACAATACAAGGCATCGCTAAACGACAGTTTAAAGGAAAATTTTTCACGAAATTAACACTGAAGACAGAAAACTGGCTTAAAATAATATAAGATGATAAAATAGAGCGTTATTCATCCGGCTAATAGAAGATATGGTGTGGACACATGTTTTGACGATGATAAAAACTTTTTATGACAGATTATATAATAAATAAACTGAACAACAGCACGGAGCGAAACGATACACGTCAACGATACGAGACCAACGCGAGAGAGAGCCAATGAGAGAGAATGAGAGAGATTCAGAGAGAATGAGAGAAATGAGAGAGATTTAGAGAGAATGAGAGAGAATCAGAGAGATTGAGAGAGATTGCGAGAGAATGAGCGGGAATGAGTGAGATTGAGAGAGATCGAGAGAGATTTAGAGAGAATGTGAGAGATTAAGAAATATTGATATAGATTGAGAAAGAATCAGAGGTTGACAGAGAATGAGAGAGAATGAGAGAGAATGAGACAGATTGAGAGAGATTGAGAGAGAATGAGAGTGAGTGCGACAGATTGAAAGAGATTGATAGATAGATAGATAGATACAACATTTATTTAGCGGTTTGGGATTTCTCCCTTAAATTATATTTTGAACAGTTCATAGGTATACTACAGTACTGGACAATCGAAGTGGGACAAGATTTTTTTGGCCGATTTTGACGAAACTTTGGCCGATTTTAAAAAACAATAAAAAAACATTAGAGGAAATTTAGTTACCTTTCAAATCAGACTAGTTTTATTGCGATCGGTTGAAAATTGTCCGAGTGCGAGGCAATAGCGTCGGGGCGTGAAAATCAAGGTTGTGCGAGCACTCCTCGAAATGGTACTAGCCAACACTAAATCATGTGCTAACCGATACCAATCGAAGGGGCATCTCAAAATGTAAAGGATAAAGAATAAATTGGCTCGATCCGTCAATTCCAGGAGAAGATATGGCCCCAGGAAGTGATAATGGTTTTTTGACGATATCTTGAAAACGCCGGAATTGATTCAGTTAAAATTTATCGTGGAGCCGTATTTCCTCATGGTTGAAAACCTGGTATGAGTGATATTGCCACAATTTTTCTCGTTGACAAGATCCAGGGTATTCCTGAGTGAACGGTCTCATTTATCGATATTTCTCGCATCGAAAGAGTCTCGTGCGATAATCAAGAGTTGGCGGATGTTGAAGTGGATGTATCAACAGTGAAAATTGGTGGTCATTCAATACCAGAAATGACCTGGTTCATGAGCGGCAATCCGTCGAAAAACGAGTTCGAAATTGCGTAATCGTGAAATTCTGGGTTCAGAGTGGTAAGGCGATGCTCGCTTGTTTCGGCATGCGCTGACGGAATAGCTGCGGTGGTATGGGCTACTCAATTAAAATTGATTGCTACCTGATGGAATAATGACTTTCAATTACGCATTAGAAAGGAATGATTGTTAATTAATAATTGTTCTGTATTAATTAGTAACAATGAAAAGTTATTTGATTTTGTAACTTTCTACATGGGGATAATGATTATTTTCTTCACCCACGTATTTCGGAAAAACTACGAATGCATTGAATCGATAGACCTGTTGGTTCTCAGAGCTTTTTCAAACGTACGAAAAAATCGACGATAATTTTATTCATCTGTGCGCTCCGTAAAAATTACGAGAGCAATGAAACCATCACTAAAAATAATAACGGATGCAACATTTAAAATTGTAAATAATAATTAATTCTTTATTTACAGGGTCATACTTTTATTCACAGGATTATACTACAACCGTGGTGTGTTTTCGCGGGTGCGCACACTAGAAAAATGCGTGAGCTCAAAATTAAACCTTGAGCAACAATTTTACAAAACCTTCCATCTCTTAGCCGGTGGGTTCTATCATTCTACAAGGAAGAACCCACTGGCAATTCTTCAGACAGCTTGACCAGCATCTGATTATGCGATCGCACGCCCTAAATCCACCTTTGACAGACATGCCATTCAATTACACGTGAAATTTTTTTTTTAATTTCGTTCCAATGAATTTCTCTGAGAGAGTCGGAAGACAAGGTCAGGGGTGATGACAATGTACGACACACCTGCAATTCTTAATTTTGTCCCTATAGCGGCAAAAAAAAACAATACTAACGAGGTCATGATGACTGCAGTTATTGAGCCATCGATCACGCTCGACTTGGCGATGCCCGTTTTTTTATCGCTATAAGGAAAAAAATAAGAATCGCAGATGTGTCGTTGATTTCCATCCCCCCAAACTTTGTCTTTCGACCCTCTCAGAGAAATTCATTACAACGAAATTAAAAAAAAAAATTTACGTGAAATTAAATGGCACGTCTGTCAGAGGTGGATTTAGGGCGTGCGATCGCATTATGAGATGCTTGGCAAACTGTACGACGAATTGCCGGTGGGTTCTCCCTTGTAGAATGATAGAACTCACCGGCTGAGAGATGGAAGGTCTTGTAAAATTTCTGCTCAAGGTTTAATTTTGAGCTCACGCATTTTTCTAGTGTACGCACCCGCGAAAACATACCACGGTTGTAGTATAATCCTGTAAATAAAAGTATGACCCTGTAAATAAAGAATTAATTATTATTTACAATTTTAAATGTTGCATCCGTTATTATTTTTAGTGATAGTTTCATTGCTCTCGTAATTTTTACGGAGCGCACAGATGAATAAAATTATCGTCGATTTTTTCGTACGTTTGAAAAAGCTCTGAGAACCAACAGGTCTATCGATTCAATGCATTCGTAGTTTTTCCGAAATACGTGGGTAAAGAAAATAATCATTATCCCCATGTAGAAAGTTACAAAATCAAATAACATTTCATTGTTACTAATTAATACAGAACAATTATTAATTAACAATCATTCCTTTCTAATGCGTAATTGGAAGTCATTATTCCATCAGGTAGCAATCAATTTTAATTGAGTAGCCCATACCACCGCAGCTATTCCGTCAGCGCATGCCGAAACAAGCGAGCATCGCCTTACCACTCTGAACCCAGAATTTCACGATTACGCAATTTCGAACTCGTTTTTCGACGGATTGCCGCTCATGAACCAGGTCATTTCTGGTATTGAATGACCACCAATTTTCACTGTTGATACATCCGCTTCAACATCCGCCAACTCTCGATTATCGCACGAGACTCTTTCGATGCGAGAAATATCGATAAATGAGACCGTTCACTCAGGAATACCCTGGATCTTGTCAACGAGAAAAATTGTGGCAATATCACTCATACCAGGTTTTCAACCATGAGGAAATACGGCTCCACGATAAATTTTAACTGAATCAATTCCGGCGTTTTCAAGATATCGTCAAAAAACCATTATCACTTCCTGGGGCCATATCTTCTCCTGAAATTGACGGATCGAGCCAATTTATTCTTCATCCTTTACATTTTGAGATGCCCCTTCGATTGGTATCGGTTAGCACATGATTTAGTGTTGGCTAGTACCATTTCGAGGAGTGCTCGCACAACCTCGATTTTCACGCCCCGACGCTATTGCCTCGCACTCGGAAGATTTTTAACCGTTCGCAATAAAACTAGTCTGATTTGAAAGGTAACTAAATTTACTCGAATTTTTTTTTTTGTTTTTTAAAATCGGCCAAAGTTTCGTCAAAATCGGCCAAAAAAATCTTGTCCCACTTCGAGTGTCCAGTACTGTATACGGGATACTTTGAACAGTACATGGGTGAATTATTAATATGAAGATCATAACAAATACATGTATATTGTCACGTGCCGTGTTTCCGAGTAATTAATTTGGCGGCTTGGCAACACGGGGCGATGACCGTTGGGTATTAGCCGAAGCTGTCTCAAAAATTGCTTATATCTTATAATTACAATATTTCCACATGGCACGAAATTCCACTGCAACGCCCTGAGAGTGCGAGGCAATGCTCGCGCGAGCAGGATTGCTGAATTGACGAAATTCGCCCCCGCTCTTTCACCTGCCGATCGACAGAACGCCAGTCGAGCGAGCTGGGACAAATCAGTCTCCGGATGTACACGATGGCGTAAAGCTTGATTCCGGAGTAACTCCACAAATCGCTTCACGCCGTGGCAATAATTCTCATGGTGTAGTTCCGCGATTTACACATAAAGTCGCCGTTTGTAAGTCGACAAGAATCGTATCGAAGCTTACGAGTTGCGCGCATAGTGTTGTAAGTCGATTTGTGCTAGGCTTAAGAAATTAAAATCAACTTCCGCCACGAACATTCTGTCGTGTAGTCTTAAGTGTTCAATGTACGAGTGAGTACAAGAGCTGTCAAGCAATCAAGGACAGAGTGTAAGGTATATAACGTGAGCGCAAAGAACTGCTGTGGTTGCCACGTATGCCAACGACCGGGCCTGTACAGAAAGGAGCGTGCGAGCATCAGTATACCACGGGAGAGCGAGCGAGTGAGGTAGCATAAAGGTCGGCAGCCTATATTGTCAGTTGTGCCGATAACTGAGTGAGTAGCGTTTGTGTTTGTACGTCTGATTGTGAGAGTTTGTTGTCTTGCGATTCAGCTATTCATTCGAGCCCTTTTTAGTTCGGAACTATTAACTTGTATTCTTGGAACCTAATATTTGGGACTTTTCTAAATTCTGTTAATTAAATAAATATTGGACTTGATGGACTTAATATGAACTAATTCGACTAAGGAACTAATTGGACTTAATATGAATCAAATAAATATTGGAATGAATATTGGGAAAGAAGTTACTTACAATTAATTTATCCTGACCATAATTTTCTCTTCCAACTATCTAAAGGAATGGGCCCGTATGGGACGTTGTCGGAAAACTTATCCTAAACAGAATTAAATACAAACCCTTTCGTTTCGCACAAGGGATGTACTTTGTTAGTCGTGCAATAACGCCCTGCACATCGCAATATAACGGGCTCTAGTAAATGTTTAACAAAAGATAGATTTTATATGAATTAAATTAAATAAAGTAGCATCAGGTCGATGAAAATTGGAGTTATAAATAGATGGATAAATTAATACCGATAAATCGATAATGAAAGACTGGGCACTGGTTCAGATTGTCCCCGTATTTACCCAGATCCATCTTTTCGTGTGGAGGATCTGTGAGATAGCGAAAAGCTCGCCTGTAAACTCGAGTGAGAAAAACCGTGACGTGGAAAAACCTGTGTCAGAAACGGCCGATGACAGAAAGGAGAGCAATTTACAAAGGAAAGTGACCTACACGTCAGAGGCTAACAGTCCTGTCCTCTCGTATAGCCCAGCCTAGATTGCACACCTTTAAAATCATGGCAAGGAACTTTCCTTCCCAACGCACCTTAAAAGATAGTCAAATAAGTTATTTTGGAAGGAATTCGCAGTGCTAGATGTTCGGATGTGGACCGGGAGGCTGTTTCAGAAATCGGGCCGTATTCTGTGAAATAATTTTTGGATATTTCTATGTGACAGTGAGGAACAAAGAGGTTGGTGTGGTCCATGCGACTGCTGCGATCGGTCGGTGGGGCGCGAGGATAGATGTATTCGGAGAGGTAGGATTGTCGTTTATTTGAGAGGATAGTGTGAACGAGGCATCCCAGGAAGAAGAGTCCTCGTTCATGAAGTTTGAGCCATTTAAGTTCATGAAAAAAGGGAGTGATGTGCTCGCTTCTTCTGCAGTTGAAAATGAATCTGATACAGGAATTAAGGGACCTCTGGAGAAAGAATGGAGCTTCTTTGGTGATGGCACACATTGCTACACAACAGTAGTCGAAAGAAGGAAAAACTAATGAGGAAACTAGACGGGTGGGGACGGGTAGAGAAAAAAGACTTTTAGCGAGCTTCAGCTGATCCAGTGTTGCGTAGACCTTCCTCGAAAAAATTGTAGCTTCTGGAGACCAGGACAGATTGCTGGTAAGGGTGACGCCCAGGTACGTGATTTGGTCACTGTAGGGTACCGCAGTTCCGTCGACGGTGATTGGCGGGGTTTGGGCGAGGTCGATCGTGTTGATGGTCCGGGCTGTTCCGGTGATGATGGCCTTCGTCTCAGAGTTGTTAAGTTTGAGCCTCAGCTTGTCAGCCCAAGAAACGATTTTTCGGATGTCGTTGTTTGTGCCATCAATGGAAGCAGTAAGGTCCTGGAGATTGCAAGAGAGGGAAATCTGGATATTTTCCACGTAGATGTTATATTCGCAGTTCCTGAGAGTCTCCTTGAAACGTTAAATATACTTGGAAAAAGCAAGGGACTAAGAACTGAACCCTGCGGAACCCCCACGTTTATGGGGGTGCATAAAGAATGTGTGTCTGGATAAGTTTTAACTGCTCGCCAGTGCCCAGTCAAGTAGGAGCAAAACCACATGAGTACCGAGACAGAGATACCGAGTTCACGCAATATCCCGATGAAAGTAGAATGGTGAACTCTGTCGAAGGCCTTCGAGAAGTCAAAGAAGACCATAGTAATGACCTTTCTTTCATCAGCAGCTTGTTTTGCCGTATCAAGTAGATGGATCAAAGCTGTTTGAGTGCTATAGCCCTTTCTGTAAGCGAATTGATATGGAACGAGTTTGATTTGTTTTTCAAGGTACTCGGTGATTTAAGAAGCGACGATTTTCTTTAAGAGTTTCGAAAAGGAGCAGAGTAGAGAGATTGGTCGATTATCGGAGCAGAATTGAGGGATTTTCATTTTAGAAATAGGACAAATTAACGCCGCTTTCCAGAGTTCAGGAAAAAACGCCCATACCGAAGGAGAAGGTAAAGAGGTGTGCGAGGAAACCACCTATGGAGGGCAGTGCTATTCGAATGTGGTCGAAGGATATCGCATCAACGCCAGTCGATTTGCTGTGCGAGTTTTTCAGAGCCTTATGAATATCCGATATATCAGGATAAGTAAAGTAAAATTTATCGTCAAAGTACGTAGCATCGCCAAGAAAAATACGAGAAGTCACCGATTGTTTGTAACTGATGCTCGAAAAATGCTTATTTAACTCCTCTGGATTGCCCAATGTTGCTCCTGACTTGTCTTTGTTTTTAATGACTCCTAGTCTTCTGAGCTCAGACCACGCGGTTTTGTAGCACCATTTGCAGCAACCGATCTGTAGCAATGTTTTATTTTAACGTGATCTTTGAAGATTCAGAACGAATATCTATGGTAGATTTTAGCATTCGCAAGGAGTCTGTTTCGAATTTCGGGGGAGATTTCAAGGACACATCTAGTTATTGAACTATTTGGATTGGGAGGGAAAACATAGACGACCTTGACATCAGGATCGTCGACACCGCTGAGCTTCAATTGAATGAAATCTTCCCTGATTGATTCCTTGTTCAGGCGGTCGGAATACCGTAGACTAGTAAACGGAGATTGAACTTCGAGTCAGGTTTTAACTGCAGCCCAGCTTGCGCTAGGGACTCCAGAGAGCGAAGCTTATCCAGGTCAACACTGCTAGCCTCGATGTGAACCTCATTCCCATTCGCCCTGGTGACTCGGTCATCCTTCATATTGACTGCAGCAATATTGACAGCCTTGATTAAGGCATTAGTAGTATATGGACCACTATGGCGACCCCCACTCCTATCCCCACTCCTATCCCCTCCACTTTCCCCCGCGCTGGAGCCTCTTTTCGAGCGCGGTGAGGATAATAGCGGGGAGAGGTGGTGGGGGAAGAGTTCTGAGGGCTCGCCATAGTGGTCCGATTATTATTATGATTATTGATTATTTTTATCATTTTCAATATTCTCTCTCACTTTCTCTCTCACTCTTTCTCTTTGAAACTCCACAGTTGTGCACATTATTATTTTATGAATATTATTATTATTCGAAATATTCTCTCTCTCTCTCTCTCGCTCTCTCTCTCTCTCTCTCTCTCTCTCTCTCTCTCTCTGGATTATTATTTTTGACTTTCATAATAATTATTTATTATTATTATTTTTTACTTTTATTATTTTTTACTTTTATTATTATTACTTTTATTATTATCATTCTCAAATATTTTTACTTACGCTTCTTCCGAGGCTATTAGGCGCATCTCTCTCTCTCTTTCTCTCTCTCTCTCTCTCTCTCTCTCTCGCTCTCTCTCTCTCTCTCTCTCTCTCTCTGTTTCAGCAACACAAAATTTATTTCGGACTCGTGAAAAAAATTACCGCACCGTACAATGGCGAAGGAGTTTAAAAACACTCGTACTAGCGTTAAAAAATTTTGCCGACATTCCTGCGAATAAGATTTCGAGCGATCTGCACAGAAATTATTTGAAAAAACCGATAGAATGAAAATCTGCACAGATACATTCGTTATACTTATCTCCGTGAGCCACGTCTTTATTAAATATTTTTTTTGCACGAGCACACGCGTTAATCCTGAGACCACATAAATTATTTAAACGAACAATATTTTAACCGATCGACGTTGCGAGAACGTTTTCCCCGATGTTTCTCGATTAAAAAAACGACGATTACTGAGCTCTACAGCTGCCTGGAGACAAGCTCCACGCGCCTTTAGGAATAATATTTCGAAGACTTCTCAGCGTGCGCGGAATTCACCGTCAGCACCACGTGCATGTCTCATCGTCGCTCAGGGCATGCTCGAATTCACTCATCTTTTTATTCGTATGGAGAGTAATATATTTAATGTATATAATGTGATCTAAAGATGCAACGCGCGTATACCTATAGACACAGTGGGCATACTCTGCGAATATACATAGGTAAGTTCACGAAGCTCATGCCGTAGCGCTCGAGAGTCAAAAGCTATGGGCATACTCACGCGGAATCGTTCAGTAGCAGCAGCAGCGGTTCTTTTACATACAGGGCGAAAAACAATTTTAAAATGGTGCAGATCACAGGCACGGATGCTTTAGCATCGAATGAACCATCTACAAGAGTATAGCGATGACTGATACTGTTCTTCATTGTGAATCTATTTTTTTATACATTTTTTTACCCGGAGACAATGGATGCATAGCTCTCACCGCTACACATACATGCTGCTGTGTATAAGAGAATGTCAACTAATTTGCACGTGCCAAGGCTTACTTTGTTTTGGCGAAAACTGAGTTTCGAAATCAGGATGATTCACGACAACGATTCAACGACGAGGAGATACATACAATGACATTTATTTGTATTATATGTACTGTATTTATTTGAAAAAATGCAGAAGCTAGCTAGTCTTAAGCCACGATGGTCGACAGTATTCTTCTACACGATTTTATTTCAAATGTTTTGCGTTTGGTAAAGCTGCACAGTTCTCATCTTCGACGAAAGTATACGAATGTCAGCTAATTTGCACGCGCCAAGGTTTACTTTATTTTGACAAAAACAGACTATCAATATCATGATGTTTTATGGAAGTGAAATATAACTCCGATTAGAGCTATGCAAGAAAATTTCTTTCTTGCCTTGAAAATATTTTCTTTGTTAAACAAAAATTATTTTTTCGAAAAAAAAGCTGCGAGGGGAGCTCGAGGCTTAGCAGTTACATAGAAATAATAAGAGCGTTTGGAATGACTATATACATATGCGCTGAGATGTTGATACCTTGATATCTTGATACCTCATCGTGCATGTTTTTGTGCCACGAGGGGGCATCGCTTTTTGATGTCCCTGCAGTTTAAGTAAATGAGTAAATTGGCTCAGAAGTCTCGCGTTAGGTATTTATATGGAAAGATCAAGATACAATATTATTCAGTCTCAATCCACCGGGGAATTATCACGTATCGCTATCAATCATGACAGATCGAGCACTTCGCGAATGTATTTTAAATCTTTTGCGTTTGGCCGTAATACATAGCTCCCAGCTTCGTCGTCGGTGTAATGATCGACGGTGTAAAGAGTTAAATCGATTATCGGAAAATAGGCTCATAAGCCGTCTAAAATATATTTTATGGTAGGCGCCCTTGCGAACCATAGTGACAGCCTATAACAGAGGCGTGCTTAACGGTCAAAAAGTGCTAGCGTGAGTGTTTGAAGAGCTGCAGCGTCGAGGGCTGGAAAAGGCGCCGTGCGTCCGTATTATTGTCGATGAAATCGAAAATAAGTTGTGTTGTATCATGAAAATTATTCATGTATGTTTTGTAATTCTTAGACTATATTGAAAAAAATTTCACGACTTTGCTATTACGCTAGCACGAGTGAGCCTCATTTATCGAGCTCTACTCTTTGTGCCATGCTTCGCGCAGACTCCTGGTCTCTGCCTCCCTCTCGTTGTTTCTCTCTTTTTCACTAAGAAGCTGTTAACATCCTCTTTCTTTCATGAACGTGATACAAAGCACCTGTTATCGTTAGAAAAATATTTTTCGAGCTCCAATATAATATATTTCAAAAGTATTCTTATTCATCAATCTCCTCTTTCTCCCTCATTAAATCGATATAGAGTTTAATCATTGAATTTTATCGGAAAAAATATTTTCATGGATGTTATGACGCTAGTATGAGCAAGCCTTATTTATCGAGCTCTGCTCTTTGTGCCATACTTCGCGTGGTTCCGAAAAAATATTTTACGATTTTGAATATATTTCAAAAGTATTCCTATTCATCAATCTCCTCTTTCTCTCCCATTGAATCGGTATAGAGCTTAATATTTAAATTGTATTAGAAAAAATATTTTCACGGCTGTTATTACGCTAGTACGGGCAAACCACATTTATCGAGCTCTACTCTTTGTGCCCTGCTTCGCGTGGTTCCACATTTTCTACCTCTCTCTCTCTCTGTCTCTCTCTCTCTCTCTCTCTCTCTCTCTCTCTCTCTCTCTCTCTCTCTCTCTCTCACTGTCTCTCTCTTTTTTTAAGATGATGCTGATACTTTCTCTCTCCCCTTACATTATTATTATCGTAAAACGATTTCTATTAATTTTTTTAATACGATGCATTTACCGGCATCACAGGGTATTATTTTAACGGTTGTGTGCATATAGTAAATCGACAGCTCTTGGACGCCTCCTCAGATGAAGAAGCGGCTCTTATTGAGGGGGCGTGTACTGTTGAATTAGCATGTCAACAAAAGAGCGTAACGAGCCAGCACTTATCTCTGAAATATCTATCTATGCTCTGAACTTAATGATCGGCAGCCGATGAGCACCGTTTCCAGCATCGAACATCCTTCGGAAATATTGACTAGCTCGTCGATTTTTGAACGTACGTTAAAATTAAGGCATCAATCAATTTTTGTATGGTGCCTATTTTAAATTATAAATCTATTCAGAGCTCGTTGGGCGGGAGGTAGCAGACGAGCAAGAAGACGCTATACCAGGCCCGTCGGGTCTGTTTCCAGAGGTGCAACAGGGATCCGGCAGACAGCGTGGTGTACCAAGGAGTGGACCGCTCGAAGAAGAAATACACCGACCGGAAGAATACTTTAAAATCATCAGCGATTATACGCGGTATTTTGAACGCTTTAAAATACGGGGGCGCGAAACATCATTGCGAATTCGTCAACCAGTCTCCGGAGTTAGCGTGGTGGACTGGCTCAACGGTGCATTTCGCGACCTCTTAACGCACATCATGAGCTCCTGCGAGGGAGGCGACTATGTAGGCATTTCGTTTACAGCCAATAGTCTGCCGCATGGACCCGTGTGGTTATCTTCTCGGCCAGCCCGAAATTATGTACTCGAAGATATTTGGCAATTGATCAGCAGCGTGGCACAGAGTGCGTCATCTTCAAATATTGACGATTCGTGCACGATAAAAATGTGCGCTGTCAAGGGGGTTGAAGGGCGTGGTCGGAAAGGTCTCACACACGAGGCTGTCGCAAAACGATATATTCTCTCGATCCGGCACACCGACAATCTATGCTTACCACGTTCACTGGTGGTGGCTCGAGCATACGCAGAACGAGGTGAAATACGGTCGGGTAGTCTACATAATAAATGGAAACGTATTAGACGAATTAATGGGGTTGCACAAAAACAAGCGGCACTCGAACTTACAAGAGAAGCAGATATCCGCGTATCTGTAGAGGGCTCTGGTGTATACGAGATTGCGCGCTATCAGGAATATATGGCACGAGACGGTTTTGCAATTGTCGTTTACGAATTTTTAACTTTGGGTCGCGGTGAGGAGCCTCTTTCTGACGGGAGACAGGGTGTTCCGGACATCGCGGGGACAATTCAGCACACTCTGCATATATTGTATTACGAGCGCTCACATCATTTCGAGCTCATTCTCAATCTCAGAGCAGCTGTGGGTAGTAGAGATTTTTGTTCCTCGTATAATATGGCCTATCGTCGACTCGGTCATAGAGGTTTAAAGAAGAAATGTCCTCGATGCTGGGGGCTGCAGGCGTGCAATACACGCTCGCCCGATATAATCAGATGTGAGGCGTGCAATCGCGATTTTTTCGGAGAGGACTGCTTTCAGAGGCATAAGGTGCCGATCGTGACCATGAGGCGTAGAAAGCCCAGCGTTTGTAAAGCTTTGAAACGATGCCGGAACTGCTTTCGAGCAATAAGGCCTCTGGAAAAATCAGAGACGCATAAATGCGGAGTAGGGTACTGCAAAACCTGCAAATCCGATCGACCGAATAATCATTTGTGTTTCATTAAACCGATTCGTAGTACTCCAGACTTAAAAAAAAATACGATTCGTTTTTTATGATTTCAAACACAGCAGAGCAAACCTGTGAAGGGTGATGCGTCTACTCTTGTACACGAACCAAATCTTTGCGTGGCACAGCGAGTTTGCATGTTTTTCTGTGTTAACGACTCTATAACCGAACCGTGCGAGCATTGTGGGGAACACGAATTTGTTTTTAGTCACAGCCCCGTAGCTCAGCTTGTCGAATTAGCCATGCAACCACTCGAATTTTTTTCGCGTACCATCTGTATCGATCATAATGAAGGGGATTTCAACGCTCGATTCATCCTGCGTTATTTCATCGAACAGAACAAAACTTAGCTCCCCACTCCAATCATGAACGGTACGAAAATTATTACGGTGCACGTCGGAAAGCTCATATTTCTCGACAGTCTAAATTACTTCCATATGCCTCTGAGCGGTTTACCGAAAGCCTTCGGGCTTACCGGTGCTATCGTTAAAGGCACCTTTCCACATTTGATTAACAGGCCTGAAAATCATCATTACGTAAGCGAATTGCCGCATATCGATTATTATTCTCCGGACACGATGCGTGCCGATGAGCGCCGGAAATTTCTCGATTGGTATCGCGAAACGAAAGACAACAATTACGTATTCACTTTTGCGGAAGAGCTTATCAATTATTGTAAGACAGATGTCACGATACTGGAACGCGCATGTATGGATTTTCGCAATATGTTCATTACCAGCGGTCGCGTCTGTCCGTTTGATGAAAGCACAACAATAGCCTTAGCCTGCTTCAGATTTTTTCGAAAAAATTTCTTGAAAGACAACTCAATCGGTATTATACCTACGGGGAAGTACAGATGGGCGCATAATCAATCGAAAATGCGGTTTCATGGCTATCGTGGATAGAGCACTCGCTAGCTGTTCGTATTATTCATGCTGGTCGATCACGCGAGTTTAGACTACCCCAAAATCTCTTGGTAGACGGGTATTATGAGACTCCTAATGGGGCTCATGTATTACAGTTTCACGGTTGCTACTGGCACGGCTGCCCGCGCTGCTATTCCACAAATAGAGACAACCAACAAAGCGACGGAATATCCATGCACGAGCGTTTCGAGAGAACACTGCTGTAGCTGAGAGAATTCAAACGGAAGGGTATTTGCTCACGAAAATTTGGGAGTGTGATTACGATCGTTTCTTGAATACGACAGCCGAGATGAGGACTTTCGTGCAAGATAATCTTTTAGCTACAGCAGAGCCTCTCAATCCGCGTGACGCTTTTTCGGTAAACGGACAGAAAACATGGTTACGCTCTACGACATTGACGCTACGGAAAAAATACGTTACGAAGACGTTTGCTCTCTGCACCCATATATCTATAAATTCGGTAAATACGCCGTGGGCCATCCGAAAGTATACGTGGGTAACGATTGCATGGAGTTGACAGGCCCTGATAACACCGATCTCACTCTCGTTGCGGGTCTCGTAAAATGCACCGTATTGCCGCCTCGTAATCTTTACCACCCCGTATTTCCAGTGCGTATGCATAACTGCTTATTATTTGCTCTATGCCAAAGCTGCTATGGGATTATGAATCAGGGCGAATGCACACATGAAGATCCTGTAGAGCGCATGTTCAAGGGTACATGGGTTGTCGACGAGTTGCGAAAAGCCGTGTCATGCGGGTATAGAGTGATAGACGTGACTGAAATCTGGCAATATGAATCGACGCAATTCAATCGCGATACACAGACAGCGGGCCATTTTGTCGAATACATTAACACTTTTCTAAAAATCGAACAAGAAGCCAGCGGGTGGCCCGACAACTGCTCCGAAGACATCACAGCACTAGACCACTATATACCCAATTACGAACGATCAGAAGGAATCGAGCTAAGCCGTGATTCCATAGCTAAAAATCCGGGACTACGATCTGTAGCAAAACTGTGTCTTAATTCATTTTTGGGAAAGTTTAGGCAGCAGGAAAATCTACCGCAGACAGAGATATTTTCGACCCGTAAAAACCTCATAGAGTTGTTGACTAACCCTAAGTACGCGATCACGGGTATTTTACATATAAATAATCATATATTGTATGTAAGCTACACGAAAATCAGCGACGCTGTTATCCCCGCCAGCATAGCGAACGCCGTAGTAGCAGCATACACCACAGCCCAGGCCCGCCTGAAACTTTATAGTTACCTAGAGCAGCTGGGTCGCTGTGCTTTGTACTGCGATACCGATTCCGTAATTTACGTATCGTGCGAAGAAAAAGACGAGTACGAACCTCCAATGGGACAACTCTTAGGGGATCTCACAGACGAACTGAGCTCTTACGGGGAAGGTAGTTATATTAGAAGTTTCATTCCAGGTGGACCCAAACTTTATTCTTTTATCGTGTGCACTCCCAATGGAGAGGAAAAAGAAGTATGTAAAGTGAAAGGGATAACGCTAAATTTTGCAAACAAGGGGTTGATTAATTACGAATCGGCGCGCTCCTCTATAACCCGCGAGAGAGACGAGCCTGTTGTGCTAAGGTATGACGCTATACGGCGCACGGCGTTTCATCAGGTCGTCACACGTATTGAAACGAAATCATGCAAACCATCGAGCGTCAAACGGAAACGAGATGGCGAATATGACACTCTTCCTTACGGTTATAAGGAATAATGTATATAGATATAGACCTTACGCTACTTTGTGAATAACGTTTATACATAAAACATTATGTTCTTACGTATATTCGCCTTTTCGAACCCTATATATGTTTCAGCCAATACGAAAATTGTACTCATTTGCAAAAATGGATGTGCGGTGGAAACATCCTTGGACAGCGATGGTTTGCGGGCACACGGGCTGTGGTAAAACATACTTTCTGAAAAAGTTTTTGAAATTCATTTCGCATATAAATAGTGAACCGCTTCAACGAATTATTTTCTACTATTCCAAGTGGCAACAAGCGTGTATGGAATACGGTTCATCGATACAGTTTCGCGAGGGTTTACCACAAGCCTCGGATTATGCAAACGATCCGCGTGCAAAACTCATAATTATTGTTGATTTGATGCGCGAGGCACCGAACAATAGCGTCGTCGACCTCTTCACCAAAGGAAGTCATAATAAGAATTCGAGCGGATTTTTTATAACGCAAAATTTATTTTATCAGGGTCACGGGCAATGGGATATATCGCTGAACGCTTATTATATAGTAGTTTTCTAAAATCCGCGAGATCGCGATCAAAAACAGCACCTTGCGGGTCAGGTTTACCCCGAAAACCCCCGATTTCTGCGGGAAGTTCATTACGACGCGACGAGCAAACCACACAGTTATCTGCTCTTGGACTTGAATCAATCGACTCCCGATAACTGTAGATTTCGTACGTGTATTTTCCCCGTAGACCCGCAGCATTTCGTTTACGTGCCGCGAAAAAAGTCAAAAAGCAACGACACAGCCGGGGAAGTACCAGTCTTGCGGCTGTGATGACGGCTAGCAGGTCCTCTCTCTGCAAGAAGCACGTTTCAATATTGCACGTACTTTAGCATCTCAACAAGGAGCAACGAGACGCCGTTTTGCGTAAAGCCGATCCACGAATAATTCGTTGCATTTGCAAGTGTGCGTTAAACATTCTACGTGGTAACGTGCCTCTGAAGCCTGAACAAAGGAAAAAGTTACTTTGCTACGCGTCTATTCTTCGACGACTAGCTGCGAAAAGCGGTAGTTGGAAGAGCAAGAAACGTTTTGTGGTTCAAAACATTGGGTTCCTACCACTGCTGCTCGCCCCCGTACTGGGTACGCTCTTGTGACGATTGATCGGCGGCAGTGGATAATGTAGCATGCGAGAAAAATAGTGCTCGTGCCTGAAGAGAATCTTCAGCACATAGGCGTGCAGAATGATCGACGAATGGAATCTGTTCAACGACACCAGCAGCAAACAGTGCAAACTATTGGTACGACAGTAAGTAGATTGGACACTGAGACGAACGATATTTTGAATTCTAATTCGTACAAGGATGAGAGGGAAAGGGGTCAGCGTATTTCGCAGTGTTGCAACGTTATCTCTATTTTGCCGATAATGAGCGAGCGCAGCAGCATCGTGCACTCGCAAAAAAAACGATTACATTACGACAGCTATAGAGAAGGAGGGGGATAGTGGAAAAGGCGCTGAAGTTCCACGCATAAACGACTCTATGATCGTTGAGAGTGTCCCGACAAAATATCACAACAAAGCCAAATTCTTGCTCCGTCGTTTACGCCTTGTACCATCAACAGAGTTTTGCTGGGATCCCACAGGCACCGTCTCCATTGCCGGTAAAGAAATCAAGGACTCCAATATTGTCGATCTTATAAACGATGCTATGCGCACGAGGAAAATCTCAACGCCGGCGGGTCGTCACGCATTTGCAGGATTTTTGGAAGCGATAAAAATTCCACGCGAGTTCGTAGGAAACGAGGATCTGTGGAGGTCCGATGTGCCCACCTCGACGCCTTTCCGGAAAAAAAGAAAAATACCTGTGGGCTCCCACGATTTGTCTTTGAGCGACGCGGGAGCCAATCAGAGCAGCGACGATCCACCGATCCCAGTATTTATGAGCTTTTCAGTCTCTCTGAGCGGGAGCAAACAGGCGCCAGCCAGTGTAAAAAGCAGAAGAATCGTGTAATTTGGGCTAACCTAAAGCTTTAAATCATGAAAACATTGGAAAAGCTGTTCTATAATCCCTCCCACGAAGCGTCGTTCTCGGGTGCTACAAAATGATTACGCGCAACGCGAAAAAAAAATTCTAGCGAAAAGACCGTGCAGTGGATGAAGACACAGGATGCTTACACGAAACATCGTCCGGTGAACCATCGATTTCCACGACGCCATGACAACGTGCAAAACATTGACGATGTCTGGGAGACTGATCTCGTAGATCTTTGCTCAATCAGAGATTACAACGATTGTCATACCTGTCTCCTCGTAGTCATAGATGTGCTCAGTAAATATGCATGGGTCGAGCCTTTACGTGACAAGACTACTCCGGCCGTGGCTAAGGCTTTCACGCGGATAGTCACGCAAAAACCCACTAATAGCCGATCACCCGTATGCCTGCAATCGGATCGAGGCAAAGAATTCATGGGTGCTGCGTTTCAAGACCTCCTAAAGAAGAAAGATATTCAGTTTTGAGCTGCACGGAATCCTGATACAAAAGCCGCTATTGTGGAATGATTTAATTGAACATTGAAAGAAAGAATGTGGCGATACTTCACGTATACTCGCGCGAAGCGGTACATCAATGTGCTGCAAAATATAGTGTCTGCATATAATAATGCCCGGCATAGCAGCATAAAAATGGCCTCGGTTACGTGACTCGTGCCACTGCAGCTCAAGTTTGTGCTAATTTGAAGCAGCGTTACAAGGATTCGGAGCGAGAACACATCCCTAAATACGGGATCGGTGATTTTGTACGAATCAGTAGTGCAAAAGCGGCTTTCAAAAAAGGTTACGAGAGCGGCTGGAGCAGCAAACTGTTCAACAGTCATCGCATATCAACGACTAGTTGGCCAACTAGTCGTCAACTAGTTGACGAAGATATTGATGGCATTTTTTACGAGGCCGAGTTATCAAGAGTTCGTACGATTACTGAAAAAAAAAAAAATTACGATGAGAGACGAATTTTCTATCGTTTTACCGAGCAACAGCAGTATGAAGTATTACCCGGACAATACGACAACGCGTTATACCACACGATTGCCACAGCGCGTATCATTGCAAGGCAATTGGGCCGTTGGACTTACAGAAATACATATACCCATGACGATTCTGCATATACCTCAGAAAGACGAGCAGAACTTCATCAAGACCGTGCCGTATAAAGTACAACCGGATATTTACTCTTCTACTATTGACTTTGAAAAGAGCTGTGCGTATGTTGCACCCGGTGTATGTAAGAGTATAGACTCATTGCTCGAAGCAATAAATGAACTACAGGGCGTTGTCGGTCATTTACGATTTCAGTGTGCTTGCAACGGCTACGTCCAAGTGACTTGTATATGCGATTCTTGCGAAAATTTCATTCATGATTTTTATTTCTCACCAAGGATCAACAAGACTTGAGGATTTACCACGCCCGGCAGCGTGATGCTCCCGCCTGCATTCAGAGATGTTAGTTATACCGGCACACGACCTGCCAGCCTAACTAATGCTATTCCCGATATGTTAATCATTTATACGGATATTTGTGAACCCTAAATACCGGTGATGTTCATGCACCTCTGTTACGCGTTCTACCATCTTATACCGCGGATAGCAGCAATTACGGCATTGTGAAGATAAGAGGTTCTTGCCACCTTGCTACGTACCTCGGCTTCATACAAACTTTCAATGGATTGTATCGATATAAGGGATGAGTTTGGGCAGCCGATAGCAGCCGATAGCAGCCATTTGAGTACGGGACGCTGACGGTGACATTACAGTTCAAGCGTACGGATTACAGAAGTCGTCGCAATGACTTATTACGATGAATATGGGGACGGGCGGTGCTCGGACCGGATATGAGGGTATCAGTAACGTGTACATTGGCTCACCGAATCGAAGGGGCCACGGGATTGGCAGTTTTCTCGGTGGCCTTTTCCGCCGTATTATACCTCTTTTGAAGAATGGTGCACGGGCTGTTGGCAAGGAGGCTCTACGTGCCGGTGTTAATGCTGCCACCGATATAATGGACAATGGTGTATCGCCAAGAGAAGCGTTCAAAACGCGTCTACGCGCGTCTGGTGAAAATCTGAAGCGAGAGGCGGAGGGAAAAATTGATACGCTCATGAAGGGTTCTGGCTATAAAATGGCGAAAATAATCGATCTCGGCATTCCGTAGCCGGCCGTGGTGTGCGACGTATCCATAGTGTGAAAAAAAGAAAGAAAGCTACGTCTTCGTCGAGAAAACCGATAAAGCGGGAAACGGCAAACAGGAGGATAAATAAGAAAAGGACAACTAAGAAGAAGGCTCTAC
Organism: Rhorus exstirpatorius; assembly: GCA_963564615.1. NCBI lineage: Eukaryota > Metazoa > Arthropoda > Insecta > Hymenoptera > Ichneumonidae > Rhorus > Rhorus exstirpatorius. Next base: position 5,248,142 of record OY751314.1, on the reverse strand, counting down.
GGATGGTGGCTGATATTTTCGCATAGAGAGAGAGAGAGAGAGAGAGAGAGAGAGAGAGAGAGAGAGAGAGAGAGAGAGAGAGAGAGTATGTAAATATGGCTTTCTTACACACACACTCTTGCGAGTGTTTAAAGTCAGAGCTCGAGCTATTTAGACTGCCTCCTACACAAACCACCATCGAGAGAACACAATGGGTGTACTACAAACCGATCTCATCTTTCACGGATGATTCACCAATTGAGTTTGTGGTACCTGGTCAGGGTGATGAATACATTGATCTAGCTCACACCATGCTAAGCATGCGCGTTCAAATACAGTGTCTGGCTGAAAAGCCTGATTCAACGATTAAAATAGGCCCCGTCAATAATCTAATGCATTCAATGTTTAATCAAGTAGATGTGTTTTTTAATCAGAAACTTGTATCGCCCCCGAATAACGCGTATGCATACAGAGCATTAAACACTGCTAAATTATGGAGACGGCGCAAAAAACTCTCATCTTACGAGTGTGCTCTGGTTCGCCGATACACCGCAAAAAATGGAAGATACCGATACAGCCAACGGTGGGCTTGTTAGCCGCAGAGACTTTCTTAGAAGTGGAAAAACTATTGATCTCCTCGGTCATCTTCACTGCGATGTCTTTAATCACGAGAGATTCTTATTGAACGGTGTTAAAATGCGTCTGCGACTCGTACGCACAAATAATCCATTTTGCCTTATGGGTGGGACGGCAGACTATAGAATACATATTGTCGAAGCGTCGCTTCTAGTAGGTCGCGCCGAGATAGCACCTGGTATACTTTCAGCACATGCAAGAACTCTGTGTAAAGCTACGGCAAAATACCCCCTGACACGCGTAGAGGTAAAGGCTATATTCATGCATAGCGGAGTACATGGCGAAACGCTCGATGATGTTATCCTCGGTCAGCTACCAAAACGTATCATCATCGGTTTCGTCGATAATAAAGCGTTCAACGGCTGCCTCGATGAAAACCCGTTTAATTTTAAAAATTATCAAATCAATTATCTATCGTTGTTTGTGGATGGCATGCAAATACCGTCAAAGGCTCTGCAGCCCGACTTTAAAAAATCGAAGCTACACGAAGACGCGTATCATACTCTGTTCTCCGGAACGGGTATTTACTTTCTCAATGAAGGTGATTGTATTTCACGGGAGGCCTACCCCGAAGGGTATTGCCTTTTCGCGTTTGATATTACGCCCGATCTATCGGCAAACAGCAGTACTCATTGGAATTTGGTAAAACACTGCAGTGTTAGAATAGAAGTACCATTCCAAAAGGCTCTCACATGAACGGTAAATTGTATTGTGTACGCCGAGTATGATATTGTGTTGGAGATTGACTCATTCCGACGCGTAATCGTTGACTTTTCGGGATAGTCAGCAGAATTTGTATCCCACCAGCTAGGTCTCCGTGACGCAAAGAGCTGAACAGTATTGTCAGAGCGAGCAACGAGAAAGCATCATGAATATCGCAATCAATATACAGGGTTTGCGAGATAAAAACGATCGTTTTTTGCCGAAAGAAGTTGCGATCATTTGCCTAAATGGGCCGTACACCGCTCATTAGCTTGTGTTTTCACCTCACGACAATAATGATTTATCACCGGCGCTGAAGCGTCAGATTTCTTGGTTGACTAGAAATCATTATGGTTTAAAATGGCGTTAGGGCGATACAACGTGGCAATTCATGGAATTGATTTTGAAAAATAGTGCGGAACAGTCTGATCGAATATTCACAAGGGGCTTAATAAAATCAGAGTACCTGGCGCAGCTCACAGGGTGCTTCATTATAAATTTAGAGGAGGAGGAGACTCCCTCATTCCGCTATCTTCATCGGGACGACACTCGTTGCATATACCACGGATCGCTACATAACAATCTCACGTACAAATGTGCGCTGAATAATGCGAAACAAATAAAAGATTGGCCTTGTCATAAAGATCGCATCGCCTCCTTATGGGAATAGAGAACGACCACGAGCTGGAGCTTAGACGGGCCTCACGAGGAAAAGAAAAAGAAATCTTCTGCTTTAGGCTGCTATGAACAGTCTAGAAGTTCTGCAGGCCTTGCGGAACATACCAGACCACACGATAGGCGTATACCCAGCGATCGTATCTCGAAGGTGTGGACGTGGCCGACAGCTTTTGTCGTTATACCGATGGCGACAAATTGCCCGGATCCCACTGGGTCACTATGTACGTCGATCGAACTGGAGAAGGACGATACTTTGACAGCTACGGGATCCCTCCAATCGTCCGGCAGCATCTCATCTGACTCCAAAGAAACTGCAAGCTTTTCCGATGCAACGCTACTTAGCTTCGGGGTCCAGATTCGCAGTGTTGCGGACAGTATTGCATTATGTTTCTTCATTATATGTCTACTGGGTTTGGTATTAATAAGTTTCGAAGCGTATTTTTACATGATTTATCCCAAAACGATAAACCAGTGAACGATTATTACCATGCGTATATAAAAAAAACGCGAAAAGTCTAAGCCTCGGGGCAAAGTTTTCAATATGGACTCTGCGGTTGGTGGTGGCGGTGGTACAAATATCTTTAATCATAAAAACTTACACTGTACAGGACTGTTGTTCCCGTGTACGGCAAAAATAAATCAAATTTTAATATAAGAAATAAAATTTGACATTGAAATTTTTCAAGCTTTGTTTTTTCTACCTATCGTTGAATTGCGATCACGCGCCTTGGAGTCAGCATTCTTTGGGTACAAAAGTCACTTTTAGCGACTATTATATTTCATGCGGCACGTGCATCAAACCAACGATTCTTCGAATCGGTGTGCAGAAATTGCTGATTCCATGAGTTATCATATGTAAACGATCAAATTTCTTTTTATCTTTTTTATGTCTAAGATAAATGAGTCATCGTTTCAGGGTATCCTATGTAGACAATCAAATTTCTTTTTGTCTTTGTTATGTCTTCGTTATGTCTAAGAAGAATGAGTCATCTTTATAGGGTATCATATGTAGACGATCAGATTTATTTTTGTCTTTGTTATGTCTAAGGAAAATGAGTTATCTTTATAGTGGGGCGGGTCTAGTAGAAGGGCGACTGCAGAGTATAACCCAGACCCTGGAGAACGACCATTGTTACGTCCTGACCCTCGATTTTTGTCATCTCGGCCAAGAAAAGCGCGGCTTTCACTTGAACACGTTATTCGAGATAAAATCGGCATTGGCCAGCTTATTGCCCTGTTTTGAGCCTAACCTTGCAGAAAATTCCTCAGGATAGGCGGAGAGTGCATAATTTGGTAACAATGGCAAATAAAAATGAAATCTTGGGAACAAAACTCTTTAATTTTCACAAGACACATCGAACAAGACTAGTAAATTGTATTTCGGCAAAATCGGACAAACAGAAATCGTAATATAATGGAAAAAATGGTGTAATCACATTAAATAAATTCTGATAAAAACGGGAACTCAACTTTCACTGACGCGGGAGAAAATCAACTACAGGGCCATCCTCAAGATAAGTCTCCTGGGGCTTATTCGCGCAAACTGCAAGGACAAACGAAATTATCGCGAGTACTAAAATGACCGCTACTACAACGATAGCTATTTTCAGCTGGAAAAGGTCCATCGTCATTGGACAGGACAACTCACACAAACAAACAACACAGAATTTACTCGGACACGACTCGATTGAATTTACACGGAGAGATTTCAATCGAAAAATAATTCAAATTTGACACTGCATTTAACACAAAAATAACCCTTCAGGGAAGCTGAATTTAACATAACATAACTCTTTACTCAACTGAATTTAAATTGACAGAACCTTTTCGCGAAACTGAATTTAACACAAAAATCTAAATCTCCATCAAACTGAATTTAACACCAAAAATCGGAATCTAATAAAAAAAAAAGGATAACGCGAAAAGGGAAAACAACGACCAAAATATTTCATAGAGCTTCAACGGTTAGTAACCCGATAGTTTCGGTTACGGGCCTCGAGCCGTCATGGGGTGTCGACTGGGGTCGGAGACACCACGCAACACGAACGAATGTATAGGTGTGCATGCGAGAAATCATTTTGAGATACTTACTACTTTAATGATTGAAATTGAATGAAGGTGATCAGCGAATGAGATGAGTTACCAAATGGCGAATAACGACGGGGTCGATGATAAACGATAAACAGGATGGCAAATTGGCCGACCGAAATGAAATATATTGTTCTCCAACCGATGATTTTTACACGTAAATAAAATATATTGTGCTCCAACCGATAATTTTTACACGTAAATAAAATATATTGTTCTTCACAAAAGTAATGTTTACACGAGGAGAAAAGAAACGTTTGTCCTCAACCAAATAAAACGAAAATGCTTGGGTTGCCTCGGAGACTTAAAACGGTGGTATGAAAATTCAATTTTTCGTAACTGGATATACTATGGTAGAAGCTATGAAAAATATGAAAAAAAATAAACCTGACGGACAGCGATTTAGCTTAGGTAAATTTCTCCGGACTTTCTGACAACTCTGACATACCGCAACTTACAACGAAGATCTACTCTGGCCTCCAACTGCCAGCGATTCGTCTACTTAAAATTCCGCCGATTTTCTGCCATCGATTCGTCTACTTAAAATTTCTCCCGACTTTGACGAACCGCGGGCTCATTACCCGGTCTTATATAGGGTCTTCTATCATTATTTCTTTTACTTGTCATTAAAGGAAAGATCTATCCTCATGCTCACGCAACTATCACACAAACATTTGTTCTTCAATCTCGCAATCATTATAGGAAAAAGGATTCGTTCACAATTTTCATTTCCACATAAACCTTTATCCATCCACTACGAAATCTCCTGAAATCTTTGAATTTGGTCATTGTTAATTAAAAGAAAAACGTTAATTAAATAATGCGCTTGCTACGCTTTTGGGGTCTCTGTTGGATTCGATGCCGAATTTAGGTGTCGCCCCTCCTTCGTAGGCGAGAGCTTGGATTCGTATGTCAATAGGACATACGCCTTCTGAATCCCAGTACTCTGTTGGAACGATTGCTTCTCACGTTGCGGGTGACGTGTACCCAGCCTTTCAGACAACGCGTTGCTTGATTTCTTTCTTCCTTCGACTATGAACTCGGCGTATTTTTGAGTCACATAAACATTCAGTTCTCTGAATTGGAGACGATGTACAGATATCCGGCCGATAACGGACCGGGCGTGTTCGTAAAAGTTTATTTAATTTTTGGTCGTTGACGGTTGGGTGGTCCTCCAAAGTCTTTCTTCCATCGAAATCCCTTGTCTCGGCTATTGGTAATTTACTGGCCACGTGTAGCACTCCATAAAGACCATCCATTGATTTCCTCAAGACGTTGTCCCCAAAAAAATCGTAGCAAGGCTTGAACCCCTTATAAATTTAGGGAGAAAAGAAAAACGAGACGACAAGGGAAAAAATGCAAAGAAGAAAATTCTTTTCTCTGACCAATTGCTATTCATGGAGATCTTGACTCAGTCTAAAAAAAATAAAATCTAATATTAAAATGCAATAAGCTATAATCTACCGCCCCCTTTACCATCACCGATGACCTGACCCAGGTATCCTTGCTCATTCTTGATTTTACATTTTTACATTCGTTCACTCACGTACTTTCGGGAATCCAGTTCATAAAGTCTTCATTCGGGGATAAGGAAAAAGAGGATCATCGGTCACTTAGCTTTAGATGAGCCATACACGCTCTGTCTCTCTGTCTCTCCTGCTTTCCTTCTCACACACACCCAAAGAGACAGCCTGTGGTTCTCACGAAGGCAAAGACTTTGCACTCGGCCTGTATTAGTGTCCCATGCACATTGCTTTTCGTTGTGCACAAAGGCCTACCACTTCTGAGTAACCTGATGCCATGGCCAAAGATTTCTTTAGCATCGATTGATGTTTTTCTTCACGCCCAACGATGGACGTTTCCTTATGAAGAGCTGCGATATCGACGCCACCATGGCGTCACCTCTCGATATTTTATGCTCACTTGAGACCATATTCGTGTCGAGGGCTTGATTTTAAGGCAGCCCGAACTATCCGAGTTCTCCAGAGGAAAAAAAAAGAAAAAATTTCTCTCGTGTGACCGGTCCTCGTATTAAATTTTGTTGAGAATTACAAGATATAAGTAATCTCAAATCGATGCAAAAGTCCTGAAAGTCGCGGGGCGTAACACCATCATTCACGATCGAACCGTAGTCAGATATCGAGGTAAAACTTCAAAGACTCCCATTTGCTCTTATTTGAGGTGTATGCAGAGAAAACGACGTGAATTAAAACGGCGAATAGAAGCGCTTTTACAAGACATTGCATCTATCGAAACGCTGATACAAGCGAGATCGCGATTTCTCTCTTTAACACGAAACTTTGACGAGCTCAATATTCACGATAGATTTCGCACGAATCAAAAAAGTTGGTCGAACGGCAGCCTTTCTACCGGTGGAAAAATTATCAGAGCTAGAGCTCGAAAAAGACTACAATATCAACGATATAAGAACTGTTCAAACTAAGTGGGGTTGACGTATCGTCATCGACGTAGAAAACGCATTTGGTTGTTTCCTACCAGCCAGATTCGTCAAGCTGTTCGAACAAGACGCTCAACTATTTTAATAGCTGATAGCCGCGGCCCGTGAACATAATCTGACGGTGCAATATCGCGGCACAAAATTCAATGATTTGGAATTCAAACCGTCAAAAAATCATTAAGTCCTGCGATGTATGCGAAACGTGCCGAGAATCTACGATCGCTGCTGGTACCGTTCGCATATAAACTTAATAATTTGGGGACGAAATCTGTGTGGGTGGAATATTTGTTGGAGTGGTACGATACGGCTTGTGATCAGCTTTAAATGTTATATCCATGGTCGTTTAACTATGGATGACGCTTCTTGGCACGATTTTCCAAACCATTTCAACATAGAGGAGGAAGAAGAAGAGTGCGTGGACCCTGCATATCGCTTATTACCGATATTGTGTTCCACAAAAGAGCAATTCATTATACTGACATTATTACAAGCCAGTATAAACATAAATATTTCGTGGCTTCATCGTGTTTTCAACGAGGTGACAGTCTGCAGAGACTCTCTTGTACACGCAATAGCATCAGAAATATCAATTTTTACAACGAGCTGCATACGCCGTAATATCCGCGCAAAGCGTGCTAAAATACGAGAGAGCTGCCTAAGAAGTAACAACGCCAAATAATTCATATAACGAATTACCTACTTGTACAAAAACAGCGCTAATTGACAATCTATTGATACATCATGCGGACCACATCGTTAAAACCGTTATAACCCATAAAGAATAAATGCTTTTATAATTGTATAAAAAATATTTAAGCGAAAATGTATATTAAAAATATTAAATAAAGAGAAAAAGTATAGGTTATTATTATTTGAATAATAATGATAGTCGGGCCACTATGGTAAGCATTCAGAATTCTCCCCCCACCACCTCTCCCCACCATTACCCCCACCACGCTTGGAAAGAGGCTCCAGCGCGGGGGAAAGTGGAGGGGATAGAAGTGGGGATAAGAGTGGGGGTCGCCATAGTGGTCCATATATACTGGCATTCTTGGTACTCAGCGAGGTGGAAAAATTCGGTGCTGTCGTAGGGGTGGGGGCAATTATGAAGGTGGTCGTATTGGGTACTTGAACCGCGGGGCCACGAGGAACATGCACGCGGGGTACAGGTTTGACCTTGTCCGCGAGAGAGGCAGGAACTGGGGTTGGTTGAGCTTTCATTATTTTGTTGGCCGTGTCCTTGACTATTTCGACACAGCTACGGGCTATTCCTGAGCAGGATTTGATGACCGTGCTCGGACAGTCTTGGTGGTGCGATGCTGCTCGGCGACTTGCCCGTAGGCGGTGAACAGCGTATTAACAGCTGTTTGGTACGCGACCTGCCAGTCACAGAGCATAGTTTTTGCCTCGACGGATGCTTTGGAACCAGCAATGTATTTATTGAAGCCACGATCGACGGCCAACAAACTGAGACGCATAGATTTGATGTGCTCCGGGAGAATGGGGATTCTAATCAAAGCGAGAGAATAAGAGAGACTGAGAGAGATTGAGAGAGATTGAAAGAAAATGAGAGAGAATGAGAGAGATTCAGAGAGAATGAGAGAGATTAAGAGAGTTAAGAGAGATTGAGAGAGAATGAGAGAGATTAAGAGAGATTGAGAGAGATTGAGAGAGAATGAGAGAGATTGAGAGAAAATAAGAGAGATTGAGAGAGATTGAGAGAGAATGAGGAAAAATGAAAGATCTTAAGAGAGATTGAGAGAGATTGAGGAGAGAGAGAGAGAGAGAGAGAGAGAGAGAGAGAATTCGTTAATTAGCTGGTAGCTATAGTTTGATTACAACTCTACCCAAGGTTACAATATTTCCTGGGCTAGATACACTCTTATTTCTCGTTTAAACTTCGTGACGTGGTTTACAATATTTCTTATCTCACCCGGTAATGCGTTTAACATCAGCGCTACTTCATAAAATAAATCTGATTGCCCCGTACGGGTTTTTCTAACCTCTATCTTAATTTGGTCCTTCTGCCTTGTATTATAATTATGGTCTGAACTTACTATTTTTATTTTACCACAAAGATTTTCAGGCAACAGATTATATTCTTTAGTGTCACGTCCTGGGTGAGAACGATAGGGTATAAGTAGAAATAGGGGTGCCTCTTGTTGGGACCGGAAAGCGCCGGTCGGGGATAGAGCCTCGTGGTAATGAGAGTGGTAAATTTTTACTTACTTTTTGGGCGTAGCGGGTTTTTATTCCAACGTGATAATTTCTTCGTTGTCGTCGGAGTCCGCGCTGTCGGAGTCTGCTGCTAATGTTGATACGTCGCTAATACTGTCTCTGTGGGGCCGGTGAACGGGTCCCGGGACCGTCCCCTCGGGAATTCTGAATATCGTGGCTATTCCCACAGGGTCCTCCTTGACACTCGGTGATCCGAGAGGAAAATCGGGTTCCGTTGAAGGGCCCGGTAGGGGTTGGGCCACAATTTTCACTGCCGTTTCAGCAACCGGTGCAATAACCCGTACTTCACCGTTTTATTGGGTCTGTACGGTACTTCCGCTCACAAAATGTCGTTCGCCAAGAGCGAGGTGCTTTAATTTTTTATCCCTGCCACTGCGGCGTCTGCCCATATAAATCTAAATAAAAAAAATTTGGTGATCCCTCTTTAAGTGAGTCCTAACTCTCGGGCAGAACTCTCATATGGTAGGGTTAGAACCTCCACCCCAGTGCGTGCATCTAGCGCACGGATTAGTGGTTGGCTGGTTAGAGTACAGAGCGTGCATCTGGCGCACAGGGCTGTAACCGGAGAGAGAGGAATAAGTAACTACTTAAGTACGTGCATCTAGCGCACAGTACTGTAGTTGGAGAGAGTGAGAAAAGTAATTACTTAAGCACGTGCATCTAGCGCACAGTACTGTAGTTAGAGTGAGTGAGAAAAGTAACTACTTATGCACTTGCATCTAGCGCACAGTACTGTAGTTGGAAAGAGCTAGAAAAGTAACTACTTAAGTACGTGCATCTAGCGCACAGTACTGTAGTTAGAGAGTGTAAGAAAGGTAAAGTCACTGCGTGAGCACGTGCATCTAGCGCACAGTACTGCAGTTATGAAAAGGTGTTGGAAACACGTGAACTTCGATGGGAGTTCCGCATGAGAATGTAGACAGCTCGAAGTTCGGTTTATTCCATTTCCCCTTTCTATTTAATGCCGCTGGTGCACAAATGAAACGCGAATGCGTTTTTTTTTCTTTGGTTTTTGATGATTTTTTTTTTTTATGTTTTCTTACACTGGTTTTGCCGGGGCTACCGTGCTACCGATTTTTATGTTGAAAAAGTACAGTATTTTAACTTAAAATGAATTTGAATAATTTGCGACGGGCTATAAGGCTTCGAGTGATCTCGGGTGATCAGACTCGAAGTTGGACTGACTTGTCCTTAATTATTGCTGGTCATTATATAGGCCCTTATTCTATTGTCGCATAAAGTGGGAGACATCGACGCGTGAGGGAAGAGTTTCTCTCACACCTCGACATTCTGCTGACGATAATCTCCAGACGCATTTCCAATTATGACGACTGGTGATATGAAAAATCAGCGTCGAGACATCGATACTCTCTAGACGAAATTCCGACTATTGTTGGTGCCGGAATATCGATATTCTCGAGGCATGATTGTTGTTTAAGTGATATGAAAAGTCAGCGTCGAGACACCGATACTCTTCGGACGGAATTCCGATTATTGTTAGTGCCGGTACATCGATATTCTCGAGGTGCAACTTTTGTTTATGTTTAGGCTCGTCCCTAGGTGATAAGCGCGGTCATTTTGTGCGAGCTGGCAAGACGCTGATTTTCACCGGCTTCCAACATCTGTGGGAGCTCGGTGATAACGCGCGACATACGCCGGTTCGTCACTCACGCGCCTTTTTCCCGCGACGAGCTTCGTTAATTCGTTAAAGGCTGAAATTTCGTATGTTAGGTGGGTTGCATGCTCGCAGGCATACTTTGCGTTTTGCGGGAGAATTCCGGCAATGAGGGTCACTCCTGGTCATTTGTGTTTTTCGTAATTTAATGAGAGATTGAATATTTCTACTGCGGATCATACGGATCCGGTTCTATGTTTGATTAATGGTTCATATAAAATAAATTTTTAATTTTTATGTGTTTTTTCGATCCAGGACGTTACATTACTGTGGGACTCTAATCCACACGACTCAGATAGGGGAAATAAGGAATAACGTACACAGGTACTCTCGGTTTATTATCGCTCCGAACGTGTCGACAGCCGAGCCGAAACTGAGGTGCTCTCGCTCCCATGCTAGCCACGCCTCTGTCTCTAGGCTCGGATATCACAGGCTCCCCAATTTATTCTTAAATCATGTGTGGTAACAATAACAATAATTTGGTTACAATTTCAAAAACTTATCCTACGGTTTTATTTTTCTCTTCCGCACGCGCTCGGATCGCCGTAGTGGCTTCTTTTCGTCTATCTCACTCGCTCTCTCTCCATTCACTCTCTGAAGCGGTGTTTGTTCGTCCGTCGCGCTTTTCTTTTCGTGTATCTCACTCACTCGCTCACCATTCACTCCTTCGCTCTCGTCTTCACGCTCGATAAGTTGGTCGGCGTGGCGTTTCCAAAACTCCCCTTCATTTGTTTTTACCTTGAACATAACTCCCGGCGTTACTTCTTCTACTATGATTCCTTTGGTCCAGTTTTCTTTTGCTCCGCGATAGTCGCGAGCCATAACCCGTTCCCCTATAACAAAACGTTTTGCTCGTGACCCTCCCCCATAGCGTATTTGTCTCTCTTGATGTTCTAATACCCGCTCCTCTACTGCCGGCGGTCGCAGCAATGAGAAACGTGTCCTTAACTCATGCCCGAGCGCTAAACTAGCCGGTGTTCGCCCTGTCGCTGCATGGGGGGTACTTCGGTAGTCTAGCAGAAACTTTCGTATTGCCGCCGCAACTGACAATCCATCCGCGATTAAACATTTTAATTTTCTTTTGATGGTGTCCACGAAATTTTCTGCTGCCCCGTTTGTTGCGGGGTGGTATGGTGCCGTGGTGCTATGCCGAATCCCTGCTTTTTTTAAAAATGATTGAAACGCGTTACCCATGAAAGTCGAGTAATTGTCTGTCACCAGGTGTACGGGGTATCCGAAACGCGCGAATGTCTCTTCAAATGCCGCAATCATGGCATTTTCGTTCATACTAGGCATTACAAAAGCCTCTGGCCATTTTGAGTGTGAATCTAGCAAAATCAATATGGTTTTTCCGTTTATCGGTCCCAGGAAGTCGGCATGCACTCGATGCCACACCGTTATCGGCCATTTCCACGGTGTGAGTGGTATTTTTGGCGGGTTTTTTCTTGTTCCGAGACAATTCGGGCACGCTTTTGTCAGTTTCTCGATGTCGTCATCGATTCGTGGCCACCATACGAACGATCGCGCTAGGGCTTTCATTCTCGTTATTCCGAAATGACTCGAATGTAGTTCGTGCAATACTAATTTGCGTAATTTAATTGGAATAACGACTCGATGGCCCCACATTAAACACCCTTTGTCGACCGACAACGCGTCTCTACGGTCCCAAAAGGTCCGAACTCTCTCGTCTGCCGGCTTCAACTCCGACCACCCATCTGTACAATAACAAATGACTTTGTTCAATATTTCGTCTTGTTGAGTCGTTTTGCGTACTTGTTTCTAATCGAGTGTTGCAAAATCGAAATCTTCTACGTATTTTAAAAACGTACAGTCTGTGTCGCTCAATATCGGCGTTTCGCGTATATGATCGACTTCGGTGGGGAGCGGCAGCCGACTCAACCAATCCGCGTAATTCGCGCTTCCTTTAATGTGTCTAATACTATATTTAAACGGTGTCAGAAAAATGGCCCAACGATGTAACCGGTCTGCTGCTATTTCCGGAATTGTTTTCTCGGGATGGAAAATTCGCGAGATCGCGGCGCTGTCCGTCTGCAATAAGAAATCATTTCCCCATAGATATTCATAATGTTTCCGAACGCCAAAAATAATCGCCAGCGCTTCCTTTTCCACATGCGGGTATCACCTCTCTGCCGCTGTGAGCGTTCGACTCGCAAAACAAATCGGTCGGTCGAGACCCCCTTCTCTATGTGCCAGCACCGCGCTCACTCCGCACGGTGACGCTTCGCATGTAACGACTATTGTTTTCTTAGGATCGAAATGAACTAATACTTTGTCGGATGTAAGCTCTCCTTCAATTTTCTCGAAGGCCTCTGTGCATTCCTCTGACCAGAGGAATTTTTCTTTCTCAAGGCACGCGAATAACGGTCTCAATTTATGCGCTAAGCGTTCTATAAACCGTCCGTAGTAGTTGATTGATCCTAAGAAACTTCGTAATTCGTGGACATTTTTCGGTTGTGGGGCTTCTTTTACCGCTTGGAGCTTCTCCTTCAACGGCGCTATGCCGTTTTTGCTTATCCTATATCCTAAATAATCTACCTCTGTTTGAAAAAAACTGCATTTTCGGAAGTTCAAGCAGAGTCCTGCCTCCTTCAACCGCGAGAGTACTTCCTGTAACCCTTTTTTATGGGTTTCTTCGTCTACCGTTGCCACCAGGATGTCGTCTAGAAAAACTGTTACTTCCGGAATCCCGAGCAACAACGTGGCCATAATCCGTTGAAACGAGCCCAACCCCGTCGAAACACCGTACGGTAGCCTCAGATATTATTTGAATAACCCCAAATGCGTACTGATTACCACGAGTTTTTTACTCTCTGGTGCCAACGGTAACTGCTGATATGCTTCCGATAAATCTAGCTTTGTAAACAGCGTCGCCCTCCCCACTGTGTCGAGTACATTCTCTAACCGCGGTAACGGGTAACGGTCTATCTCTAAATATTTATTTAACGTGACTTTGTAGTCTCCACACAACCGAACCGATCCATCCCCCTTGAGCACCGGTACCACCGGCGTTCCCCAGTCGCTGAATTCTACCGGCGCAATTATTCCGCGAGCCTGCAAACGATGAATCTCCTGTTCGACTTTACCTTTGAGCGCGATGGGAATTCGCCGTGGTTGCCTGAATTTCGGTGTGGCTTCCGGCTGTAATTTTAAATGTAACTCCCCTTTAGTGAAAAATCCCAATTCCGAAGAAAATACCGTTGGAAAATTTTGTCTTAATTTTGTGATTTTTGTTTCGTAATTTGTTTTTATTGCATTCATCGGCTCACCTGCATTTCTGCCGTTATTCTCGAATTTCGGAGGCCACATCCGTAATGCACGCAGCCAGCGGCGCCCTACGATCGGTGTACCCCCGCCTCTAACGACATATAATACCTGATTGGCCATCGTTCGGTTTCGCTCAATTTTTACTCTCAGGTATCCTAACGTAGGTATCAGCTGTTTGTTGTACGCTCTTAAATTAATTTTTGACTCGTATATAGTTTCGTTCGGAAAATGTCGTTTATAGTCCGCCTCCGAGACTGCCGCAATCGTTGCGCCGGTGTCTGTTTCCATCTCCAATGGAACGTTGTTTACGTTGATGGTCTCTGTGTGTGGCTCATCAACGTTTCTGCTCGTTCTTGTTGACATACTGGCCAGTGTCTCTGGTCGTCGTTCTTCCGTGATGGTGAAAAAATCTTCGACGAAACGATCGTCCGGCGATTCCCCCTCCTCTTCTTCTTCTTCGTATTCTTCCTCGTCGTCTTGTTGTTGGTCGCTCTCACTCACGAAATTTTGAGTTCGTGAATTCGGTTTATTCTTATTTTTGGAGCACACTCGATACATGTGACCCTGTTTCCCATATTCACTACAGTACTTGTCACGCCATTTACACTGCGGCTTTCGATGCCCCTTTATTCCACAACAATAACATTCGTCACTACCACTGGAGCCGGCGAGTGTCGAACGTGTGCCTCTCGCCGCGCTGTAATATCCTCGGCCCGAAAATCTACCTCGAAAGTCGCGGCTGTTGGTTCGGATTATGTTCACGTTCGCCTGTGTTTCTGTTCCCTCGTCGTTATTGTTGCTGTTACTTTGAGACGGTCGCAAATGCTCTGCTTGTTTTTCAGCGGTCTCTATCGTTTTTGCCAACTCAATAAAAGCGTCCAAATCGGCCTCGGGTGCCTTCAATAATTCGTATCGGACAGCCTTGGAGTTCGTTTCCGCAATTATTTGGTCTTTTAATTGTCTTTGTAGTTCAGCAGATGGTAATTCGCACTCGTGAGCTACCTCACGTAATGCCGCAACGAACTCTCGTATGCTCTCTCCTGTTTTCTGGACCCGTTCGCGCAACGCGTAACGTCGCAGATACACGTTCCCTTTTCGGCCATATATTTTTTCCAGTTTTCCAATTACATCGTTATAACTTAGCGCGATCGGGTTTGTATCTTCACACGCTACTTGTAGCTCCTTGAATGCCTTTGGCGATAGTTTTTTTAAGAGTAACGGTACCTTTTTCGCTTCAACCACATCGTTGAGAATTATGAAGGCCTCCAATTGACTCTTGAATGTTTTCCAATTGTTACCTTTTTTGTATGGTTCCAAAAGGTTCATCTGCCCCGCCATTTTCCTTCCTCTCTCTTCTCTCACCGGCTCTGGTCGATCCCCGACGCCCGGCGTTTCCAACTGTTCTTCTGTTGGGTTCTCGATTTCCTCTTCTTCTTGTCCTCCTCTCGTTCTCAAAAATTCCACTAACCGTTTTCTTAAATCGTCTAATTTATTTGGTTCCCCGGTGTCTACACCGTATTTTTGGCACACTTTCACTACGTTGCGTTGTCTTTCGATCCTTCTTGTACCCATGCATTTTTCCTCGATTCTACTTTTCTTCCTACTGCTTCCCAATTTATTTCTCCGTTTATAACCCACGCTTCGGGTTCGTCTTCTTGGCTCATTCTGCAAGGCACATCTCACGTTTCCAAAAAAAAAAAACATCCTCGTCGCCACTGTGGGACTCTAATCCACACGACTCAGATAGGGGAAATAAGGAATAACGTACACAGGTACTCTCGGCTTATTATCGCTCCGAACGTGTCGACAGCCGAGCCGAAACTGAGGTGCTCTCGCTCCCATGCTAGCCACGCCTCTGTCTCTAGGCTCGGATATCACAATTACCTTATACATAAAGACACATACATTATATTTAACCCGAGTCTCAACATTCATCATTTGCAGTGCATCTCGAATAGCCCAACATGGTGTATAGATTGAGCACTTTAAAATCACACGCATTACCCTATTTTTGCATATCTGCAACTCGTTTATTTCTTTTTTGTTGACACCTATCAATACCGTTCCAAGTGTGGTGCTATTATTGCCTTGTATAACACAGCTCTGACGTACGGTGATATGTCCGCACCTACCCTTCTTAAAAATTGTGTTTTACATGCAATTTTTTAAATAATATAATCTACATGTGCTTTGAATGATAGCACTTTATCCAGTATAACACCTAGATATTTATACTCGTTAACCTGATCCAACTCTTCCCCCCCCCCCCTATATTAATACTGCACTTTGTTTCACTGTTGTATCTTTCACTTCGAATTCAAATGAACTTACTTTTCTGATTGTTTAATTTTTATTCATTAGCACATAGCTATTTATATACTTCCCTCAGCTCTGTATTCATAATATATTCTATATTATTTTTTCTTCTTTTCATCTACGTACACTCGAGTGTCATCTGCAAACATTTCAATTTTACACTTATTGGTTATGTTAACTATATCGTTCATGTATAGAATGAATAGCAGTAGACCCAATACTGATCCTTGTGGCACTCCATAATTAACTTTTTTTTCGCTGGGCTGTACATTACTATATTTTACTTTTTGCCACCTATCATTACGATAGTCTTTAATCCACGGGATCACATTTTCTTTGAACTCATAATACTCCAGTTTTGAGATCAGTATTTTTCTGTCAATGGTCTCGAATGCTCTTCTATAGTCTAAAAATACTACTCCTATAATTTTACCTTGACTAATCACTAATTTCCATTCTGACTTTACATTCTGTAGCGCAGTCTCACACGGGTACTGGTTTCGAAAACCAGATTGGTGCTCGGTGATGATGTTATTTTCCTGGCAATACTTAAGTAATTGCGCTTGAACTACTTTCTCTAACACTTTTTCATATGTAGGCAAAATCTTAATTGGTCTTAGATTTTTTGCGTCATTTGAGCCCGCTACTTCAGATATCGGAACCACTGTCGACGCTTTCCAGTTGTTAGGAAATATCCCAAATTTCATGGACATATTAACGACCTCTAAAAAATGCTCCCCCACGCCTGTGTATGCACTCTGTAACAGTTTGGTACTAATACCTTCGTCCGTTCTTTTTTTTTCCTAAACTATTGACAATCTTTTCAAGTTCCATCGACAATAATTCATTGAACTTCTCGATCCCGCCTTGCACATCATTCCTTAAAGAGTCACAGTACAAGGTTTCTACTACTTCAATATCTTCAACTATTTC
Source organism: Rhorus exstirpatorius (assembly GCA_963564615.1). Classification (NCBI taxonomy): domain Eukaryota; kingdom Metazoa; phylum Arthropoda; class Insecta; order Hymenoptera; family Ichneumonidae; genus Rhorus; species Rhorus exstirpatorius. The sequence goes on along the minus strand of OY751314.1, from coordinate 5,231,154 downwards.
TTCTACGCTGCCTCTAATATATTCATTCAGCCTATTTACTATTTCTTGGTCTCGCACATACTTTATTCCATTTGATACTACTCCTTGTCGACATTTCTGCTCTTTCGTTTTTTTTATTGTCTCTGTCTTTATCGTCTTCCACAGTTGGTGCGGATTGTTTTTATGATCGTCCATTTTTTGCAGATAATATTTCGCTTTCGTATTTATAATTAATCGTACTACATAATTTCTGAGTCTTGAAAACTCGCACCATGTATACTCGTTAGCTGTAGCAATCGCTTCCTTATATTTATAATCCCTTTTTTCGATAGCCCATAGTATTTCACTGGTAAACCATTTGTTGTTTGCCTACTTTAAGGGTGTTTTTCGCTCTTGTATTGGCGCATATTTGTGAAGTGCATTCATCATATTTGGTACGAGGTAATTCGCTGCCTTATTCATGTCCTTTGCTTTGACTTCTTTTGAACCCATAATGGCATCATCAGTTAGTTCCCATGTTTTCCTGGTATTTCTCAATAAACTGTTAACGGCCTCATAGTTTATGCGCTTATAGTCTCTACTTTGTTTTACTTCATAGTCTATCCCTGCGCTATTTCCTCCCAAATCTATATATACAATTGCGTGATCGGTTATTCTCGGTGTGTATACTTCATTCAGTAATTCTTCATTTGAGTAGACATGATCTATCAGTGTTTCGCTTCCTTCCATAATCCTTGTTGGCGTCTTTACATTCTGCACATATCCTAACCCCTGCATGATTTTATTCAGCTTCCTTACAAATACATCATCTCTCCTCACATCTGTATTAAAATCTCCTACAACTATACTCGCATTTTGTAGTACTATCCTATCACAATAATCTTCTAATAATCGCAGAAAATCGGTGTCACTTGTCCTTGGTAAATGATATAGCGTTGTAACATATTTCTTAGTCGTATTAATTGTGCACAGTGTTGTTATCATCTACATATTTCTTTCATATTCGATCAAAGGAGAATGAGAGAGATGGAGAGAGAATGGGAGAGAATGAGAAATAATGAGAGAGATTGAGAGAGAATGAGAGAGATTTGATTTGATTTGGGGCAAAATGGAATAAATACAGCAGTGTACATATGAGAGATATACTCGAACATAATCAATAGTGCATGTATAGGTATTGAAAAATAAGGATAAATTCAATGCTACCTTAAATCTAACTTATAGCCAGCACAGTGGCACTAAACATGTGATCTAACGCAATGATAAGTATTCGTACTGGAAAGCGCAAGAATGTATATATGATAGATAAGAAAAAGAATATTCGGAAATCGTAGTTACCAGTATAGAAAATAAAAGAACAGCAGCAAGAAAGGCAAGGTACGGATGAAAACAGACCATTTCTCAGTCAACCATCGGGACCAGATTCACACAGCCGGACATGAGATTAAGAGAGATTGAGAGAGAATGAGAGAGAATAAGGGAGAATAAGAGAGATTGAGAGATATTGAGAGAGAATGAGAGAGATTGAGAGAGATTGCGAGAGACTAAGAGAGAATGAGAGAGATTGGGAGAGAATAAGAAATACTGAGAGAGATTGAGAGAGAATGAAAGAGAATGATAGAGATTTAGTGAGATTGAGAGAGATTAAGAGGTATTAAGAGAGAATGAGAGAAACTGAGAGAGATTGAGAGAGAATGAGATAGAATGAGAGAGTTTCAGAGAGAATGAAAGAGATTACGAGAGTTTACAAGAGATTGAGAGAGAATAAGAGAGATTGAGAGAGTATGAGAGAGATTAAGAGAGATTGAGAGAGAATGAAAGTGTTAAAATTCCCGGGGAGATATCTGGTTGAGGGGGGATCGGGGTGAGGAGCGCCGAGAAAAAATGAACGAGTTCGTTTGTATAATTTCGTCACCCTTGGGTGACGGTTCGAGTGGATACCGAGTTTATTTTTGATCGAAGCCGTGTACAGTGATGATCGTGATTTCGATGAGAACGCCGCGAAACCTCAAGCACGATGCTCGAGCGCGAGAATGTCGAGAATGTATGATGGCGACGGGGACGCCACGAGGAGTCCGAGATTAATTCTCCTGTGTCGAGTTACACCGCGCCGCGAGAGTTGTACCCGAAATATATATGAGAATTCACCGACAAGAATTATGTGAGAATCCGAATTCCCTGAGAAAGAGCCGATGGTTAATTTATATTAAGAGAATTTCCGGATTGCTGAAGTTATCTTAAACATGTGCTTCTATGCCACGGTGGTTGAGCGAATAATGGCGAAAAGCCGGCTTCTCATCGATCGAGTCGCCCGAAAGTCCCGAAAGAGAGCGCGTGAGGAGTGCTGACCGACAGGTGCTGCCGCGGGTGATTTGAGCGCGAGATTTGAACATGATATTTTCCCAACAGAAAGAAAATGAGAGAGATTCACAGAGATTCAGAGATATTGAGGAGAATGGGAGAAAATAAGGGAGACTGAGAGAGAATGAGAGAGATGGAGAGAGAATGATAGAGATTGAGAGCGATTGAGAGAGATTGACAGAGATTGAGGACAATGAGAGAGAATGAGAGAGAGATTGAGAGAGAATGAGAGAGATTGAGAGAGATTGAGAGAGAATGAGAGAGAATGAGAGAGAATGAGAGAGATGGAGAGCGAATAGGAGAGATAGAGAGAGAATAGGAGAAAATGAGAAATATTGAGGGAAATTGAAAGAGAATAAGAGAGATTCGATTTGATTCGATTTGGTATATTTAATATCCCCTAACGAGCTATGGGGCAAAATGGAATAAATACAGCAGTGTACTACAACCATGATGCGCTGATGCTTCGACGGGAGTTCTAGGCTTTAATATTTATTCACATTATAGTATGTATGTTTCCGAACAATTTTCTAAAGAGTTCGTGCCATTTTGCATCGCTAAATTATTATAGAAAATCATTAACAATATCCAATTTGTACAATCATGATATGCTGATGCTTTGGACGCAGTACTAGGATTTGATAATTTTCCACTTTTAGTCTTTGTGTATTCGCACAATCTTTAAAATCATTCCAGCCATGGTGCATCGTGCAATAATTATTGAAATTATTAACACTATGTCAATTGTACGATCATGATATATTGACGCTAAGATGACAGTTCTCAGCTGTAATAATTTTCTACATCGTTTCATCTGTGTTCCTGAACAATCCATGAAATAGTTCTAGCCATAGTCAACCCTCTAACAATTATAAAAATATTAAACTGTTGTTAATAATTAAGAGGCTCGGTGGTGCCTCGAGGCAAGTACATTTCCTCCTATACCAACATGTCGAGAGGTACTGCAGCCTCTTATACGCCACACATCTCGCTTATACACGGGAGTATATCTGTGTAACAAAACTTATTTTTCATATTATTATGGAATTATACGGACTTCGGCAATGACATTAATGCGAATATTTTTTTTTCTCTTCCGATCGGTACCCAAATGAATGCTGTAGCTATTGACATATGGGAGATATCGCATTTTAATTTTTATTTTCGACGTACAACGATCATCATTTTCTAATTTTCACCTGATTTTTGCTCTGTGTGAAACATGTGTGTTAACCGTGAATCCAATGGTTCAGCTGTTCTTATATGTGACCACGGCCTGTGACAGCAGGTTGAAAGATGTAAATCACGTAAAAACTGGTATCTTTCTATAATATAAAGATATATCGCCGCTGCCGCCACCACCGCGGCCGCAACCCCGCCGCTGTTTCAGGAATTGAGCTTATACAGGTGTCCAATTTGAAATGAATGACCAACCCAAACCCAAACCTAAACCCAAACCCAAACATATACCTGCGAGGGCGCGTAGCGTCCGAGCCATACGAACCCCTAGTTTATATATTGGAACGTTTCGAGATTTTACGTGTTAAATATCGAAAGTTTTTAATGTTTTATTTCGATCTGAGAGCTGGATTCGTGTTCTGGACTCGAGTAATCAAAAAGAGATAGCCAAGGAATTAATTCTTTAAATGTAATTTGAGAACTTCAATCAATTAATGTGTTACTTTTTGTTGTTTGTTTTGTTTGCCTCAGAATATGTTCACTCTTAGGGTATGGTGGCCGGAACTAGTTCATCATCGGCATTGTGACTCTATTGTTGATCGTTTTGATGCTTAATTAATTAACAAAAGAGTTATATGGACTTTGCCGGTCCAGACGGCTAATTAATAAAAAAAAGGTTAATTTAGGAGGACACGTTTATTTGAGATCTATGATTACTGGTCCTTTGGTAATCTAGAAATTGAAGTGTGAAATTTTGTTTTTTTTTTACTGAAGCTAAGTTGAAAAAATGGTTTTATTCAAGGTTTTGGTGTTTAGTGGCTAATGCCGAGATTTAGGTTTTTCTATAAGAAAACCTATACTCTAGGCGACTTATCCAATGTTATGTCGTACTTTCTCTAGCTCGCGTTGGACGCTGTGTTGATACGAATTCGAGATCGTGCGACGGTAGTGAGCCGGGCCTGCTCAGGAGCACGAAACAAACAGAGCGGATCTTCCTGTAAAAAGTACGGTTCGATGGCTTGAGTGGTACCCAGTAGATATCTGTGGCTAATTGCTTGACGTGGGTCGAGCCGTTAGTACAGTTATTAGCAAGGGAATTTTACTATGTGCTCGATGCAATACGAGTGCTCTAGTAAAATATGCTAACAGGATGGAAACTTTGACTATGCGCTCGATGCAGTGCGAGTACTATAGCTAAGTATGCTACTAGGTAGGAACTTACTCAGGCAATCGTGCAATACGATCACTTCGCAAGCGAAGGGTTTTTATAGGAAGGTCCTAATGCTAGCGTCAGACGCGATGCTGATACTAGCGCTTAGAGGTAGAGGTGTTCGAGAGCGAACGGTAGGAAAAGGAATGGTTGAATGGTGATTGTCCGTCGTTTGCTCGGCCTTTTATACCCGTCGCGGCTGTGGTGTCTCGCGTGGGGCCGTGAGTCATCAGCGAATCTTGTTTGCTCATGCGCACGTTTATTATTGTTATTCGTCCACAACTATACGTGCCTTGGTCAGGTACTATGCTCCACGTTCTGCTCTCTAACGATCGTAATCTAGCGAGTGCTGGTAAGTCAGAGTACGCGGGAGTTACCCGCAGTAGATACGTCGCGGTGTGGGTAATGCGCTCAGTTTATTGCGAGGAAAAAGAGGGGGGGGGGCTTCGTTCCGTTACAATATATTGTAACGGGACGTTACAAGGAGACCGTGAACCATAATCATAATAACTTATTATTTTCGCCAAATATAGGAATTCCTCGAAGGACCGAAATAGAATCCGATCCTTCGGGGAATTGTGATACGTCACGAGCATGTCAGGTGCAAAAGCACTGAAAGCTCGTTGAAATTGCCCTACCACGAAACCATCGGCCAATGAAATCGCGGCGCCGATGGTTCGTGAGAAAGTATTTAAGAACGAGACGAGCAAGACTCGTTCTCATTTTTGCCATTATCGTAAGGTAAGCAAGTACCGTGTTAAGCTTTGCCTTAACATATTTATTCCCAGCGCTTCTCGCTGTTTCACTCTCGCTTGAAAGTCGAGAACTTTCAACCGTACTACAGCTTGAAGCTGCGACTGACCAGACGTCTGATCAACTTCGAGGATAACCCGACCAGGACGAGATATTCATCGAGTCATCACCCTCGACTTGTCTTTTTTAAGACAATTAGAGAAATTCACCATCAAATCGTCTTTCTCAAGACGATTTCCTCATAACGTAATTGATTTTTCTTTTTTAAGACAAATCAATAAACAACTCGTGTTTTAAATAAAGATTCCAGATACTAGGGAGCCCGTCGAGAGTGAAGCCCTGAGCACTGCGCTCAGAAGTTGGATCTCGAGGCGGGTGCTATTTGCAGCATCCTCATAACCCCTAGGTAGGGCCCCTCGAGCTGTGGAAAGCCCCGGTCACTGCGACCGGATGTTGGACCACAGCTAGAGGTACCTCTTGGTTGAAAACCCGATTGTTTAAATAACGTCAACGTGCTCTTCGAGCACGCCGATCAAGTCTAGTAAATTCAAAACCACGTGGCGACGTGTATCGACGCAACTCCGACGAATAAACCTCTATTGTGAATCTCTCTCACGATTGAAACGAGACGCTGACACGTACAAAACAACGATGAACAGAGTCTCCTTTTCTCCTTTAACCTTGCGACACGTTTAACAAATTTCACTAATTCTTCAATGTCAGATCAATTCCTAAATTAATTACCTTCTCTATCAAGTGCCTGTAATTTCCTTTCTTTTATTAAATTTCAGTCGTTTTGCTAACGACATCGTATAATCTTAAAATTTTGCTCCTTAAATATTTCGCGTCGCTTCACGACACGAAATAATCATTTTATTTTCGCTTCTCGAATATAAAATAACTTGGACCCAAAAATCCATCTTGAATGGCCAATGATGAAGGGTCAACCAACGCGTAGCTTTTATAGCTCACCGTCGTGGTTAGGACTCTGAGGCCATCTCGAAAAGCAAATAAAATTCTTAGGCCTTCTGCCCATGTAGCTAAATAATATCGATCCAAAATCTCATCTCCGGCTTCCTCACCGAGTCCAGCACTTGAACTCTGTTTTCATTTACACCGACAATCTAAATCCCACTACAAACTCCTCCCATTGTTTGAGAAATCATAAATTAAGAGCGAAATATTGTATTGCGTAATTTACACAATAGAATATTCTCGCCGATAAATCTCAAACGTTTTAATATATATCTTTCTATATTATATAAAGATATCGCCGCCACCGCCACTGTTTCAGGAATTGAGCTTATACCGGGTGTTGAATTTGAAAAGAATGACCAACCCAAACCTGAACCCAAACCCAAACATATACCTGCAAGGGCGCGTAACGCCCGGGCCATACGAACCCCTAGTATATATATATATATATATATACTAAGGGGGCTTCGCCCCCCTGCGCGCTTCGCCCCCCTGCGCGCTTCGCGCGTCAATCCCCGTTTTGTGTTTGTGGCAGTGTTTAGAGAAACATTGTCTGGAAATTTTTTTTTTCAATTGTTTATATTTTTTTTTTGCGTTTCGTTTATGAGTTTGAGTTGAGTTTGGGTTTTATTGATATATCGATATATCGATATGTTGATTGTTGACATGATTTGGTATATTGATATATAAATATTTCGATTGTTGACACGATTCGATATTTTGATGTATCGATTACTAACACGGTTCGATATATCGATATATCGATTCTTGAAACAGTCTGTTATATCTATCCTTCAAATAGTTCGATACATCGATTCTTGACACGGTTCGATATATCGATATATTGATACTTGAAGCAGTTTGATATATGAAAACTATATCGATATATCGATATATTTTGGGTTTGCGCTATGAGTTCGGGTTTGATTGATAGATCGATATATTGATATTTCAATCTACCAATTATTGACACGATTGGATATAGCGATATATCAGTTTATCGATTCTTGACCCGATTCGATATGTCGATGTATCAATTCATCGATTCTCGAAACGGCTCAATATATCGATACATCAAAACGTGTCAATAATCGATATATCAATATATCGATCATTGACACCATTCGATAATTCAATATAACGATTATTGACATGGATATTGATGTATCGATTCTTGATACGGTTCGATATATCGATATATCGATTCTTGACACGGTTCGATATATCGGTGTATTGATTCTTGACATGGTTCGATTATCAATGTATCGATTCTTGACACGGTTCGGTGTATCGATATATCAATTCTTGAAACAGTTCGTTATATCTATCCTTGAAATGGTTCGATACATCGATTCTTGACACAGTTCAATATATCGATATATCGATACTTGAAGCAGTTTGATATATGAAAACTATATCGATGTATCGATATATTTTTGGTATGCGCTGTGAGTACGGGTTTGATTGATAGATCGATATATTGATATATCAATCTACCGATTATTGACACGATTCGATATAGCGATATATCAGTTTATCGATTCTTGACCTGATTCGATATATCGATGTATCAATTCATCGATTCTTGACACGGCTCAACATATCGATATATCAAATCGTGTCAATAATCGTATCAATACATCGATCATTGACACGATCCGATATTTCGATATATCGATTACTGACATGGATATCAATATATCGATTCTTGATACGGTTCGATATGTCGATGTATCGATTCTTGACACGGTTCGATATATTGGTGTATCGATTCTTGACACGGTTCGATTATTAATATATCGATTCTTGACACGGTTCGATAGATCGGTGTATCAATTTTTGAAACGGTTAGTTACGCCGATTCTTACAACGGTTCGATATATCGATTCTTGACACGGTTCGATGAATCGATATATCGATACTTGAAGCAGTTCGATATATCAAAACTTCGTCGATATATCGATAAATTTTGAGTTTGGGTTATAAGTTTCGGTTTGGTTGATAGATCGATATATCGATATATCGATTCTTTACATGATTAGATATATCGATATATCAATTTATCGATTCTTGACACGATTCGATATATCAATGTATCAATCTATCGATTATTGACACGATTTGATGTAGCGATACATCTATTGATCGATTCTTGACACAATTCGATATACCGATATATCAATTTATTGATTCTCGACACGGTTTGATACATCAATATACAAATTTATCGATTCTTGACACGATTCGATGAATCCATGTATCGATTACTGACACGGTTCGATATATCGGTATATCGATATGCAGAGGGGCCACGCCCCTGCGCGCTTCACGCGCCAACCCCCATCTTGTGTTTGTGTGAGTCGTTAGGGAAGAAATGTTCTCGAAAAATATTTTTGACAAAATAATGTTCATAGTTGTGTTTTTTTTAGATAATTAAAAAAAAATTGAAAAATCGGTTCAAAAATAAATAAAATGGGTCAAAAAAAGAGTGAATTTTTTTTTTTTTGTAATTGGTGTCCCCCCAATTAAACCTAATCCACTGTCATCGTGCACCACGAATTTTGAATAGACATTATAGACATAGGATAGAATGAGCAGGTGAGGATTGGAATTACACGACTATGCGATGTATGCGGTAGTAGATTCGGCGCGTACACGTAATATAGCGCGTTTTTTGAAAATTGTATTCCTAATAGGCCTAATCCACTATCATTGTGTACTATCAATTTCAAAAAGTTTTTTAAAACATTCTCACGACCCGCATATTTGAAGTATTAATGTTTTTAAAAATTCTGTTTTTTTCATATTCTTTGAATCTGTGTTTAAATAAGGGCGGGGCGTGAATAAGAGGGGAGCGGTGCAGTAGAGCGGTGAAGCGGCGGAGGTGCGAATTCTTGGCAGGGTGGCAGTAGTGGCGGTGTTTGGGTTCGGGTTTAGGTTTGGGTTCAAGCAAACCCAAGGTTTGTGTTTGGGTTCAAGTTTAACTAAACTCGAGGTTTGGGTTTGGGTTTAGGTTTAATAAAACCCAAGGTTTTGGCTTAGGTTTAACCTGAACTCAAGGTTTGGGTTTTGGTTTGGGTTCCGTTGTCTTCTTGACACGGCGGCGGCGTCGGCGGTGGCAGCGGCGGTGGTGGTGGCAACGGTGGCAGTGGCAACGGTGAGATCTTTATATAATATAGAACGATAGAACGATATATATATATATATATATATATATATATATATATATATATATCTCTCTCTATAATGTAAAGATATATCGCCACTGCCACCACCGCCGCGGCCGACGCCGCCGCTGCTTCAGGAATTGAACTTATACCGGGTGTCCAATTTGAAGAGAATGACCAACCCAAACCAAAACCTAAACCCAAACCCAGCCCAATCTAAATGCGCGCCGTAAGTGAGGGCGCGCATATATAGATATATCGCCGCTGCCGCCACCGTCGCTGCCACCGCCGCCGCCACCGCTGTTTCAGGAATTGAGCTTATACCGGGTGTGCAATTTGAAAAGAATGACCAACCCAAACCATAAAACCAAACCTAAACCCGAACCCAAACCCAAACATATATCTGCGAGGGTGCATATTGCCCGAGCCATACGATCCCCTAGTATATGGCGCATTCCACGTCAACTCAGCCACCCCGTTTTTTTTATTGTATCAAAAAAATTATTCATTATGGGCATTTTTAAGGACAATATATCCATGACATTTTCATAAAATTTCATCCCCCCACTATTGTTGGTTCTCGAAATAATGATTAATGAATTCTCAATTTTGGTGAAAATCTCAACTTCGTAACTACTGATCGGATTTAAACGATCATACGAAGAACCTTTTCAATTTTTTTTGCCCTTTTCGAAAAAAAAATATGTCATTATCGGATAAAAGCTTATTAGACAGTTTTCGGGGTAAATTAACAAAAAACAATTTTTCCCTCTCCACTGATGCCTTGTTCTATTTTGAAAAAATCCTGCGGAATTGCCTATTGCCGCCCTCTATCAGAAAAAAATACTGCGTAGAATTCCGATTGGCCCTTTCGTGGAAAAAAAAAATTGAAAAATTTCCCCGTAAACTGTCTAATGAATTTTTTTCCAATGACGGTACATTTTAATAAAATATCCAAACAAAAAAGATTCTTTTTTTAGTCGTTAAAATCCGATCAGCCGTTACGAAGTTATGATTTTCACAAAATTGTGAATTTATTAATCATTATCTCGAGAACCAACAATCGTGGGGGGATGAAATTTTGGTAAAATGTCATGGATATATTTTACTTTGAGATGCCAATACTGAATAATTTTTTCGAGACCAAAAAAAAAACGGGGTGGCTGAGTTGACGTGGCTGCGTTGACGTGTCGTATTCCACGTTAACTCATGAGCCACCCTGTGTTTTTTTGTCTCGAAAAAATTATTCACTACAGGCATTTCAAAGTAAAATATATCCATGAAATTTTACCAAAAGTTCATCCCCCCACTATTGTTGGTTCTCGAGATAATGATTAATAAATTCTCAATTTTGTGAAAATCATAACTTCGCAACGGTTGATCGGATTTTAACGATTAAAAAAAGAATCTTTTAAATTTTTTTCGCCCTTTTCGAAAAAAAATATGCCGTCATTGTGAAAAAGTTTATTAGACAGTTTTCGGGGAAATTTTTCGATTCTTTTTTCTACGAAAAGGCCAATCGAAAGTCTACTGAGTATTTTTTTTCCTGATAGAGGGGGGCAATACGCAACTTCGCAGGATTTTTTCAAAATGAAAGAAGGCATTTGTGAAGAAAGAAAAATTGATTTTTGTTAATTTACCCCGAAAACTGTCTAATAAGCTTTTATCCGATGATGACATATTTTTTTGTCGAAAAGAGCAAAATCAATAAAAAAGACTCTTTTTTAATAGTTTAAATCCGATCAGTAGTTACGAATTTATGATTTTTACGAAATTAAGACTTCATTAATCATTATCTCGAGAACCAAAAATAGTAGGGGAATGAAATTTTGATAAATGTCATGGATATATTGTCCTTTGAAATGCCCATACTGAATAATTTTTTTGAGACAATAAAAAAAACGGGGTGGCTGAGTTGACGTGGAATGCGACATATATATATATATATCTTTCTATAATATAAAGATGTATCGTCGCTGCCGCCACCGCCGCCGCCGCAGCTGCCGCCGCCGCCGCTGTTTCAGGAATTGAGCTTATACCGGGTGTCTAATTTAAAAAGAATGATCGACGCAAACCCAAACTTAAGCCCAAACCTTAACCCAATCCCAAACCCAAACAAATACCTGCGAGAGCGCGTAGCGCCCGAGTTAATATATATATTGTAACGATATCGCAAACCCCCCCCCCCCCCTTTTTTTGTCTACGACACTTCGGCGACGAAGTCAAGCCGAATCAACGCGTCGTGAGGATCCGGCTTGATAGTGGAGAGGGGACGAAGTCGAGCGCGCCGAACAGACGCTTCATGAGAATCCGGCCTTAACGGCGAAGAGGGGAGAGGCGCAGAGGATTCTGGGACACGGCCGAGGACAGGTATAAAAGGAGGGATTTTGGCTACTGGAAGGTACTTCGCTCCGAGACCGGAGTAGAGAACGGAGCTCTCACCAGCCGTCTCTATTCTCTCTCGGAAAGACCCACGAAGTCAGAACGACACTGTTACTCTGCCCGACGACAGAACGCCATTATATCATTCAAGTCATTTAAAATTATATAGAATCAGTAGAAACATTAAATTCATGGTGAATAAAACGAATAGAAGCAAGACTTCCCTAATCTAATTCCGAGTATTGGCGACGGATTTCCTTGGGATGACCTCGGATTTCCCGCAGCTGAGCTCTTCCTAAAAACCCCCTCCCAATTCCGAGCACTAGCGACGGATTTCCTTGGAATGACCTCGGATTTCCCGCAGCTAGGCTCTACCTAAATCGTCCGCTTTATTTCCGAGTACTAGCGACGGATTTCCTTGGGATGACCTCGGATTTCCCGCAGCTAGGCTCTACCTAAATCGTCCGCTTTATTTCCGAGTACTAGCGACGGATTTCCTTGGGATGACCTCGGATTTCCCGCAGCTAGGCTCTACCTAAATCGTCCGCCTTATTTCCGAGCACTAGCGACGGATTTCCTTGGGATGACCTCGGATTTCCCGCAGCTAGGCTCTACCTAAATTATCCGCTTTATTTCCGAGTTGCAACGACGGATTTCCTTGGGATGACCTCGGATTTCCCGCAGTTGGACTCTTCATTTCCAAATTAAAATCACCATAAGAAATAAAAGAAAAAGGGAATATTGTGAATAGATAATAAGTAAAGAAAAGACTGTAAAATAATAAACGAAAAATAGAAGATTACAACGGATTAAAGTCTCTTTTCACCTGCTCCGTATATCAACGAAGCGCGAATTCACGCGTAGCGTGAAAATACGTCATAAGGACTAAAGCGTACCGTTACAATATGGGTCTGTCCACGTCAATCCGATACCCCTCCAGACCGCACTATCTCCGATTTGCCCCGTGATTTTTTGCATTATTGCCCATACTTTGAAACACTTTTCTAAATTTTTTTAAAATTTTCGGATCAACCCTTTTTGAGTTATAATTTTTTTTAGGTAAAAAATAACGACCTTTTTTAAAAATCTGAAAAAATTCTGAAAAATCCTCTGAATGACGCAGAACAGTCTCTCGTTTGGGAGAATGTGGACCGAATATTTTTTATATTTTTTTTTTACCCAATTAAAATTTTTTTTTTCCCAAAACAACAAACAACAAACTTCCTCTGCGGGCAGAAACGTGGTTTGGGAGAGTTAAAATAATGTTATACATAATCTTTAGATCAATCTTTATTATTCGATGTTGTTTATTGCTTTTTTTTTCAAAAAGTTTTTTCAAAAACTTTTTTTTCAAAAAGTTGTGCGTTCGACACTTCTGCTCTCGAGTATATTCTTTCGTAAGAACGATTCCGTCCCGTCGGGGGATAAAACGATGCACCTGTTGGGTTTGCGAAATCTTTTCAACAGATTCAAATCGTTCACGCGGCTTATCCACCATGGGAGCATATTCACTTCCATCTTCACATATTTTGGGATGTACACTTTGAAACAACCAATTTCTCCACCTTTTACCCTTGGCACAAAATGAATACTGGGTCAAACTAATTTTTCCTGTAACTGACCAGTTGAATACTAATTATGAATACTAGTAAAAACATTCGTGTAGTTCAAACATAGTGCTGGCAGGTCTATAAGAGGATAAGAGTCGTGGGTGTAGTGTTTTTCTTGGAAAAAATTTTTTAATTGGGTAAAAAAAATATAAGAAAAATTCGGTCCATATTCTCCCAAACGGGAGACTGTTCTGCGTCATTCAGAGGATTTTTCAGAATTTTTTCAGATTTTTAAAAAAGGTCGTTATTTTTTGCCTAAAAAAAATTATAACTCAAAAAGGGTTGATCAGAAAAATTTGAAAAAATTTAGAAAAGTGTTTCAAAGCATGGGCAATAACACAAAAAATCACGGGGCAAATCGGAGATGGTGTGGTCTGGAGGGGTATCGGATTGACGTGGACAGACCCATATATACTAGGGGTTCGTATCGCTCGGGCGCTACGCGCCCTCGCAGATATGTTTGGGTTTCGGTTTAGGTTTGGGTTTGGGTTTGGGTTCGGGTTTTGGTTGAGGTTGGTCATGCTTTTAAAATTAGACACCCGGTATAAGCTCCATTCCTGAAACAGCGGCGGCGGCCGCGGTGGCGGCAGCGACGATATATCTTTATATTATGGAAAGATATATATATATATACATATATATATATACTAGGGGTGCGTAGGGCGCTACGCGCCCTCACTTAGGTTTGGGTTTGGGTTTTGGGTTTGGGCTAGCCATTCTTTTCAAATTGGACATCTGGTATAAGCTGAATTCCTGAAACAGCGGCGGCAGCGGCTGCGGCGATATATCTTTATATTATAGAGAGATATATCGTTCTATATTATATAAAGATATCGCCGCCACCGCCGTCGCCGTGTCAAGAATAAATAGGGCATTCCGTCTAAACAGGACCTATCTAAAAGCCTGATATATGGGGCATTCCGTCTCAACTTGACCTATCCAAAAGCTTGATATATAAGGAATTTCGTCTCAACTAGACTTATGCAAACCATGGTTTGCATAAGGTAACATGGTAACCATGGTAACCAACCAATCGTAACCAAATAACATAGTAACTAAGGTAACTATGGTAACCATGGTAACCTAGGTAACCATGGTAACCAAGGGGCTTCGCACCCCTGCGCGCTTCGCGCGCCAGCCCGCCGTCTTGTATTTGTGTCAGTGGTTAAAGAAAAACATGCGGGAAAGATGTTTCGATAAAAAAATTTTATATTCGTGTTTTTTGGGTTTGGGATATGTTTGGGCTTGATTGAAATATCGACATATCGATTCTTGACACGATTCGATGTATCGAAATATCGATTCTTGACACATTTCGATATATCGATAGATCGATTCTTAAAACGCTTCGATGTATCGATATGTCGATTCTTGACACGGTTCGATATATCGGATATATGCTTGACGCAGTACAATTAATTGTAAATCGTGTTCATAGTCGATAATTTGATATATTAGAATATCAATTTATCGATTTTGGACACGATTCGATGTATCGATTCTTGACATGATTCGATATATCGATATATCGATTCTTGACACGATTAGATATATCAATACGGTTCGATTTATATCAATGCTTGACGCAGTACAATATTTCAATGTATCGATTATAGACACGATTTGATATATCGATATATCAATTTATCGATTATCGACACGATTCGATATATAAATTTATTAATACTTGACACGATTCGATATATAAATTTATTAATACTTGACACGGTTCGATATATCGATTTATCAATTTATCGATACTTGACATGATTCAATATATCGATACACCGATTACTGACGCGCTTCGATATATCGATTCTTGCCGCAGTTCGATATATTGTTTCTTGAAATGATTCGATATATGGACATTTTGATTGTTAAGTTTCTATTGAATTCTTTTAAATTAAAATTTTCAAATTTTATTTTAAGTTTTCTTTCAAATTCGTTTGAATTGAAATTTTTTGCGCCAAAAATTATACATGAAAATTTCTGTCATAATTTATATACGAAAATTCATATGTGTTTGGGCTGGGTCTGGGTTTATCGATATATCAATTCTATGGCTTAGGGTTTATGTATATGACAAATATTATATTTATATATCATTCTATATTATATAAAGATATCGCCACCGCCGCTGTTTCAGAGCTTATAACGGTTGTCCAATTTAGAAAGGATGACCAAGAATCGAACTTATAACAGGTGTCTAATTTAAAAAAGATGACCATCCCGACCCAACGTAAACCAAACCCAACCTTACCCAGGTTACCTAGGTTACGTGGATTACCTATGTTACCATAGTTATCCAGGTTATCTTGGTTACCATGGTTACCATGGTTACCTAGGTTACCATGGTTATCTTGGCTACCATACTTACCATGGTTACCATGGTTACCATGGTTTGGGTTTTGTTGAGACTAGTTGAGACGAAATTCCCCATATATCAGGCTTTTGGATAGGTCGAGTTGAGACCGAATGCCCTGTATATCAGGCTTTTAGATAGGTCGATTTTAGATGGAATGCCCAATATATTCTTGACATGGCGGTGGCGGTGGCGGTGGCGATATCTTTATATAATATAGAACGATATAAATTTTAAACATGATTTACAATTAATTGTACTGCGTCAAGCATTGATATATCGATATATCGAACCATGTCAAGAGTCGATATGTCGATACATCGAAGCGTTTTAAGAATCGATCCATCGATGTATCGAAATGTGCTAAGAATCGATATTTTCATACATCGAACCGTGTCAAGAATCGATTTGTCGATATTTCAATCAAACCCAAACATATCCCAAACCCAAAAAACACGAATATAATTTTTCATCAAAACATCTTTCCAGAATGTTTTTCTGACCCACTGACCCAAACACAAGACGGTGGGTTGGCGCACGAAGCGCGCAGGGGGGCGTAGCCCCCCTAGTATATATATATATATTAGGGTGTATCGAAAAATTAAAAAACTTTTGGCTACCCTCAAAAATCAAAGATATCATTGAAATAAAGGACTCCGTGCAATGATTCGATTTTTTGACAATATACAGCGTGACCGTTATAATGTGGACGGTATTTTTTTGAGGGTTTTGAGAGGTGATATCGGGGTTTTTCGGGTGCGGTTTTTGAATGGTTTTCGAAGCCCATTTTGAAAAAAAATACGGTGTGAATGTGATGATTAGAGTTTTTACAGCAGAAAAATTGTTATGACGAAAAATAATGTCAAGTTGATTTTTATTTTTGAAACATGAAGATTATTTAATTCTGAATACAAAGCGCTGGTGGAAATTTTTTTTGACGCAGATCGCATTGAGAAAAAAATGTTGAAAGTTGCATTTCAATGCGTTTTTATTCGAAAAGGTGGAATAGAACTGTGCCGCGCGAAGTTGCATCACATAAGCTCCGCCTTGGCTCACGGCTGTCGAAGCTTATGTCGCTTGGCCCGAAATGACAGTTGAACGAAATGACAGAGAGAAACGTATTTTCAGCTATCTCTCTTGCACCTATGCCAAGACGTAGTGTTTGAAAAGTGATGTTGAAAAATATTAAAAAATAAATAAGAAAATCAGAGCTGCGATATTATTTGAAAAAAGTGAAAATTGGATGAACAGTGAAATAATAGTATTGAGAGAAAGCGTAAAACGTGGAAAACAGTTTTACACCTATTAAAAGTGTTGACAGATAAATTGAAAACAATATTTCCTGAGAAATTTTGAAACATTTTCATTAGCTTTTAGAATTTCGAAAAAATTGATAAAAATATCAACATTCGATACAATTTTGATTTTTTTCTCAATGTCTAGCTCGCACAAGTTGGAAGATATGCTAAATTTGTTGGAGAGTATCATATGAGGATAGTTTTTATTCTTGTTGGACAGAATTTCCGCAAGTTACCAGCTGCAAACGTTACTTTAATACAACTGTTTACCGCTTTTTCTAAAAACTTTTTCACTTGGTGCCAAATTTCAAGTTGTTCAACATTTTCGCAGCTCAAGTTGGCTTTTACCTTTCAGTACCGTTATTAGCACTTGTTTAGCTTGACTTTTCGTACACTTTGGCTCTGTACAAGCTGTGAACTTGCCATTTCCTGAGAAATTAAAAAGGTTCAAGCCATCTTGCATTTACCTTTGGATTAAGGGATCATCACAGTGCGACCGCCCGAAAAATAGCCGATTTCCGCTATTTTTTTTGTATTGTGTAACATTTTTTTATTTGCGTAAAATTGCGTGGAAAAAAATGCTGCCCCATGTTGGCCAGAATTGCGACCGCAATTTTCATGTGAAACAAAAAATTCAAAATGATTTATTAATCTGTAAAAAATCCGCTGTGCTCTTATCAAGGTTTTTTTTTTAGTGAAATTTTAAAAAAATGGCGGCGCACAGTGGGGAATTTTCACGAATTCCTGGCCATAAATCAGGGGATGATCGGAACTTCACCAAATTTGGTATACTTATGTTTTCGGGGTCGCTGATTACGAATCCGAAATCAAAATTTCAAAAAACAAAATGGCGGCTCAGATACGGCTGGTTCGAACCAAAATTCTTCAAAAAATCCAACGGAAAATCTACTTTCCCAATGTTTTCGGGGTCCCTAATTTCGAATCCAAAATCAAAATTTCAAAAAACAAAATGGCGGCTCAGATACGGCTGGTTCGAACCAAAATTCTTCAAAAAATCCAACGAAAAATCTACTTTCCCAATGTTTTCGGGGTCCCTGATTTCGAATCCAAAATCAAAATTTCAAAAAACAAAATGGCGGCTCAGATACGGCTGGTTTGAACCAAAATTCTTCAATAAATCCAGCGGAAAATTTACTTTCCCCATGTTTTCGGGGTCCCTGATTTCGAATCCAAAATCAAAATTTCAAAAAACAAAATGGCGACTCAAATATGGCTGGTTCGAACCAAAATTCTTTAATAAATCCGATGAAAAATCTATTTTCCCGATGTTTTCGGGTTCCCTGATTGCGAATACATCAAAATTTCGAAAAATAAAACACAGAGCCTGAACTATGTTTGTCGAGTGGCTACAATAATAGATTATACAGTAGGTTCGGGAATGTACGGAAAATAATTGTTATCTCGTAATACGGTAAACAAAGTTTTTATTATTGAAAAATACAAAGAGTATCTCAATCCTAATCCTTATTCCAATCCATATTCAATCCATATTCGGCTCAGCAAGTAGCCTCATAGCCTCTGCAGACAATTGCTGTGACTTTTTTTGAGGCAGTTTCCTTAGGTTTGTTATGAATGGATCAGATGACACTAGTAGCCAATTCAAAACATCCTGCATAGTATTCTCGCGTGATGATTTACGAGAAAATCCGTCTCGAAATTTTTTCACGTCTTTGTTTCGCGCTTCTTGAGCCTCCTCTGACAATTGTCCGATGGGTAAAATAGCCGAAGCTATTATCAAATTTCCATGGATCAATATTTTGTGCACGGTTGTTGGCATATAATACCATGGATAATCGCGCACGTACAGTTGCGCAGTTTCCAACGCGTATTCTTTGAAGTTTTCCACGTTGATATCGTACCCACTCGAGATAACTTGTAAAATGACGTGAAATCTTTTTATAAGTTCTTCGTTCAAGCCAGTTATCATTGCTGTTATTTCGTGGTTTTCAAAAAATCGCCGTGCTGTATTGCCATCGTTGGTGCTCCCATACCCAGGCTTTGGACGATCCACTATCAACCCCAATTCAGATTTCAAAGATTTTTGTATCTGTGCTTTTCGATCGCTAACCATCTTTTTTTCATTTTCGGATCGTGCCTGCCATTTTTTCAAATCGAGTTTGTAAGATAGATGCAAGAGGGACTCAAAAAAACGGATCCATGCGTGTAACGTGGACATTCCAAATTTCAAGTTATCTTCATTCACTTCTTTTTTCAGGATTGCATCAAGATCGTTAAATTCTTTTGAAGTAGCTTGACATAAATAGCATCTTTGTGCGGATTTCGTAGATGTAACAGCATTGCAGACTTTCCCATCTATCATAGTAAACAGCATTTTATACCTAACTGTTACTTCTCTGCCATCAACTCCAATTTTCAATGGTTTTAATGATGAGATTTGTTCTTCAATATACGCTGTTTCATTCTTCGTGGATTCCGTACTTTCATGTAGAAATTGCATTCTTATAGGCCGGCAATAGCGAGGCGATGATGGCCTCGGATTTTTCCATAAAAGTTTACAACCGGAGTCCATAGATTCACTCTCAAAAAATGCGAGTTGTAACGGGACAAGGGACGTTAGGAATATATTTGCGTCGGAATTACTGTCATCCTCAAATTTCTGTTTGTATACACCTTGGCCAGAACTTCCGTCACACCCCCATTTACAGATTAATTCCGCATTTGCCAAGTTTTCCATATGCACTGATTTCACAACTTCTCTCTGACTAAGAAGAAGACGCTTGCATGTGTGGTCCAGTAAGTCTTGTAATTTAATATCCGCACAATTTTCAGTAATAGTTATACTAGACCGCGGTGGATAACATAATGCTTTGGCCTCTCTAACTGCTTCGTAATTTGGATATGCCGGACAGTTGATACCTTTCAGCGATGCTCTTACAATATTATATTGATGTCTGGTGAGTTTGGCTTCGACCATAACCGAAAGAGCTTCATCTGTTGATAGTGTATTTTGCACTGCCTTTGACGATGTTGGTGCAGGTGCGTGCGTTTCAACTGCAATGTCCTTGGCCGTTTTTGACGAATTTACGTCTCCGGAAGAGCGGAGACTCATTTGCGCTGCATAGCACAACTCCTCAGGGGTATGATTTTGCCGCAACTCTTCTGTTCTTCGTCGTTTCGATCGCTCACTTGATGCAGCAAAGTCCACTGAGGGACGACCACGTGTGCTGGCGTCACTCGGTTTCGAATCAGCAGGAAAGGCAATATCCATCTCCAGCCACTCTTGATTCTTATGAAGAAAATTGGTCTCCTTCCTTCCTGACTCTTGCCATTTTATGCGTATCTTATGAATTAACTTGGACAAATTCTGCCTGGCATCTTGGTGGATTTTAATCACACATTGACTCTTCTCCGATAATTCCCGTTCCAATAATTCTACTTGCTCATTATATTCTGACGTTAAATATTTTTTCAGAATTAAAAATATTTCCTTTCGTTTGAATGAGACAAGCGAAGCACCTGAACCTGAAAAGAAATTGTACTTAGTATTAATCATAAATTGCATTGTATTACGAATGAGGATTAGACATACGCCTTTATGCATTTGGTCATACTTCATTAAAATGTGGAGTTGGCGTTCCGAATACAATACTAAATTTCTAATAAATTCCTTTCCCTCTGGAAAACAAATTCCACGTAAACTAAATCAGGTATCAGCATTTTTCACGACGATTCTTACAAAGTATGTATATATATATATATATATACATATGTATGTATATATATATTTATATTTCGAATCTATTGTCAGGGTCGACCGGTCGACCTGCAGCTGCAGTTCCAGGTAAGCCCAGTTCGGCTGACCGAGTACCTGGCACGTCACGCGGCGCGCGGTTGACTTATCGGATGACGCGGACGCGCACTAAAATTGCTCTGGACCAGGCCGCGCACCTTTGCGCACTCTCGGTGAGGCGGCATTCGAAAGCTAATATTCTAAGCTTTATTTAAAAAAAAAAATGAAGGCGGGATTCCGCGGGATTCTATACTAAACGTCTATGCAAAGTCAATATTTACTTTCGAACGAAGGCACTTTTCGGGATTCTCGTTAGACTACGAAAACATGGACAAAAAAAATATTTTTTAATTGTAAAATAGGCAAAATGTTCTACATACCTTGAGGAAGAATATCCATTTTGTTTGAATCAATTATCACTTCCCACTATCCGTATACAAACGTTCAAAGTTGCGCTACAAAACACAGCACGGTCGACGCTCGCGACTGTCACCAACAAAGGTCGACTTTGAACTGAAATATCTAAGCATCTATGAGAGGTAAAAGGTTGGGTCAAACGGGAAATTACGCAGAAATTAGTTCTCTACAAATACCCGTGACCGTTATACCTGTATGGAAAAATTTTTTTTTTTATTTTTGGCCAGGAATTCGTGAAAATTCCCCACTGTGCGGCGGTTTGAATAAAAATTATCGAATTTAGCTTTTTTTCGACAATTTTTCGTTAAAAAAAGGATGATTTAAAAAAAAAGCTTCCATAGAAGCATAACGAATGACGTGAAGAATGTTCTGTCAAAAATTCAAACGGATAGGTTGAAAACTCTTCCTTTGAGAGTGGCCACCGTTTTGAAAAACACCATTCCAAGAAAAACGCGTTTAATGTTAAACAATGAATGAAGACATTTTTAAAAATTCATTTGTATTCTTTATCGGTGTTTCAATTTGTAAAAAAAAAATAGACCGATTAGCTCATCCTATCCACCTAAAAAATAAATTGGCTCTTCTTCGAGCGGTCACACTGTGATGATCTCTTAATTTTCCAATGAAGACAAACCTTACTCTATGAGAGAGCAAAGTGGATGTAAATCCCGAAATGCAGATGGCCAAATCGCGAATCACGAGTACTTTTTCGTGATAAAATCTGAAATGCATGATAAAATCAGAACCTAGCTTAAAATTATAATATGCGAAGAAAGAATAGATAAAGAGCTCGCTTGGTATAGCTCGACGTTTACATGCCTTGTTCGATGTTTTCGCAGTCAAAATAAATAATAGTAATTAAACATTATTATACATTTTGATATGATAAATCGATTGATGCATGTTAAAATCGGAAGTTAATTTTGCTTGGAATTATAACGAGCGGAGAAAAAATGGAGGGCTCTCTTGGTGACTTTTTTTCAATTTCTTCTCGAAATTGCCTCCAAATCAGATAATTTTTACATCGACTTTTTGCCATTTTTACTTGACTTGTCAAATGTTGTCTGCTTGTGGTCGACTTGCTGTCGACATGTTGTTGACTTGTTGTCGACTAAATGTCGACTTGTTGTCGATAATGTTTATTTTTATGTTTATGTCGATTTTGGTTTATGTTCATGTTTATTATGATACGCTTATTATTATATTTAGGCTTATGTCGACTTGTTGTCGACTTGTCATCGACTAGTTGTCGATAATATTTATGTTTATGTTAATGTTGATTAATGTTTATGTTTATGTTTATTATGTTATGTATATTATTATTATTTTATGTATATTATTATATTTATGTTTATGTTGACTTGTGATCGACTTGTTATCGATTTGTTGTCGACTTATGGTCGACTTGTTGTCGACTAGTTGTCGACTTGTGGTCGACTTGGCGCCAACTTATTCTTTTTTCTGATTGATATTTCATGTGCTTGGGGGTCATTTTTGTTAGTCACATCACGAGACATATCCTCGTAGTGCAGTCAAATTTCGCTCACCTTATCGACTCGGCCAAATTGAAATAGTGACAATGAAAAATTATTTATCGCCCCGATTCTGTAAATACTATTGTTACGTCCCGATTGACATTCTACTCTATCTCGGTCAGGAAGAGATTCTCTTCCTTTACACGTTATTTGGAAGTAAAAGTTTAAATCGAGTTAGTGCCCTGTTTTGAGTCTAATCTTTAAGAAAAATACTCGGGAAAGGGCGAAGAGCGCAAATTACCATATTCCAAATAAATTTAAGTTTTTATTTTTCGTCGACACTGACGATTTCTTTTTACTTTCATTAAAAAAAAAAAAAAAAAAAAACACCGTTTATGATAAAATACGTCAAAAATTATATAGCCCGTTAATACGTTGATAATTCACAAAATCAAATAAGAAGTAAAATTACTTACTTTGGTTGAGTTGATTTCAAAATTTAAATTTGAATAATCCTGGATCCTTGAAACTCTTTCCGAAAGAACGTAGGAAGCCCAAGAAAATTCCGAGGTCGAGGGTTCACGATAAATAATTACAGTTGATTTTAATTTATTTTTTCTTTTATTTAATTTTATTTCAGCAATTCAGTATAATAAAGTGTTTGTAATTTTGACAGTACTTTCGCTGATTCTTTACTCCGAACTTTTGTCGACCTTCTCTCCTCGCATTTGGCTCGCATGCCCTTAAATAATCTTGCCTTCGATAATAAAATTTTTCTTTCGTCCAATCAAAATACATTCTTCCTCTTATGCTAATTACTCTTTCCTTGCGACTGTTCTCCCTACTTGCGGTGTCGCCAATTTAACTTTATTGATTAACATTCGTTTAATTACTTATTTTATACTTTATTAATAAAGTTTTAGCTAATTGTGTTTCAGCTAAAGATTTCCTTTTTTTACGTTTTTGAATGAATGTTCTACGATGATTCTTTCCTGATTTACATTATTTTTAGTTCCAAAATAACCAAATTTACTCAAAAGATCTTGGTTTTGATTAATTTTAATACTGATTTATTCTCTAGGCATTCTAGAAAAAGAATGTAATATGATAATTTCAAAAATTTGATAAAATTTAATAACTTTTAATTTTCTGTATTGCTGTAAATTTATTTCAAAATATCTTTTCTTACTTTGCTATAGTGTCGCTTTTTCTTTTCTAAATGTTTATTGACTTGACCCATAATTCAGTGTTCATGCTTGAATTTATTTTTAATTAAATTTGTTTGTCATTTCCGCCTTCTTATCCGACTTATTGAAGGGTATTTGCATGCGTTGATTTATTTAAGTTGCTCCTGTATATAGGTGGTTGGTGCATAAAACGAGCAGGTAGATAATTAGCGACCGTGAGGTGCTGCACTCTTGCAACCAACGGTGATTTCAGTAATTAATTCCTTTCGTTGTTGTCGTCGGCACAGGTATTCCGCTTATCAGATTTGATGATTTTTGATCCGTAATCGAATGCTCGGTGGAAAGAGTGTTTCTTCAGGTTTCGTCTGGCTTCTCATATAAACTCCATACATGTCTTTCACGTTGCTCATGTACGAACACATATTTTTTTAGATAATGAATATGTGAAGGTAGCCGAATCCGCCCTCGATGATTGGTGGTTCCCACTATTCTCCCTTCCTCTCAATAATATCCACGTTCTTGTTTTCTTCTTTCTTCTATACATATACATATATATATATATATATTCTTCATTCTTCTTTACTGTATATATATTATATACATATATATTTTGATGTACCCATTCACGAAACATGCAGATTTGTATATCTGTTTGTATATTTTAGCGATGTTCTGATTCTTCAAATCATCAAAAAGTCGCATGACGTAACACCTCCCCCCTTAAAACGACCGACGCTTTGAAAAACGGCGGTCGACCCTGTAGAGGTCTCTTTTCTTTGCTTTTTTTTATATGGGTCAACTCACTAGAAATTTTCGAGAATGACTCTGGTTTTGAATGATAACAAAATGTTCTTAAAATTATAGAAGATTTATTTGTAACTAAAAATATTTATATATGTAAATGATTTTATTTATTTATTCATTTTTTTTTTTATATTTTGTTTTATGGATATATATATTTATATGTATATATATATATTTTTATTATATATGTTTTTGAATGTTTATCTTTAGATATACATTAACCTACACCTTACTGTTAGCTTGCATGTCTTATTATAATATACGCGTGTACTTATGCACCTTTCATTTTAAATGTTATTTCTGTTATAATGGTTGCTTATCATTGATGTAATCTTACTCTAGTCTTGGGTATATGGGGGCACTCGCTTTACCCACCCCTGTCTGTATGCCTCTATCCACATTCTTTTTTTCTTGTTCCGTTTTTTCTAGCTGCATTCTTCCTTCTTCAACAGCCTCTAGCTCATTTTCACTATCATGTTCTTCTTGTGATTCACCTGTTCCTTCTTCAATATTCGTTCTTCTCTGTCTAGTTACTGATTGTGGAATTTCAGCCCTTCTTTTTAAATGTAGCAACAGGTTAGTCATAGAATCCCATATTGCCCCTATTAAATATATTGACCATCCGTAAACGGTATGCAGTGCATAGCCATGAATTAAAGTATCTATTATTAATTTGATTGCTCGTATAAATATAAAAATTCCCAAAAATCCTGCACTGATACTGCCAAAAAATAAGAATTTTTTCCACATACTTTCCCATGTTGTTTCCATTAGTTTTAGTATTTCGGGTCCTTCGAGTAGTTTTATAATTGAACCTCCTTGAGTTACTACCGGTTTTCCCATCATTCCTCGGACTACTGAATTTAATACTGCAGGGCTTTCTGCAGAAAACATTACGTGTTCCCTTAATTGTTCCAAATCTGTTATTGAATAAATCCCACTAGTGGCCAAAGTTTTTGTGCTTTTCGCCTTCCACGTTGGCTTAGTAGTAGGTTTTATGATACCAGGCGGATATATATGTGTAGGTCCAGGCATCATTCCGTACCATTCTTCGTCAATAAAATACATAGGAGGTATTAATTTATTGCATGTGATTTGCATTCCAGTTTTTATTAAAATATGCGTTCTTGGCGCCATGAAATAAGAATGATTTCCTACTGCCACCGGAAGATGAGCATAACAATCATTTAAATGTTGTACTGTTATTTCAACTGGTATACATTTTATCACATGCACTACTTCTCCTGATATTACGGCCATATACCCTGGTTCTTTCATTAAATAGTACGCAAACTCATCCGGCGATTGAGTAGCTATTGCCAAACGATTTCTCAACATTTCACGCTCTAACTCACATTTATGTGTCAATAAATCATGGTATACTTGTTGAATTTGAACTTGCAAGTGTCTTCCCACATAAACAAACTTCGAATTGACATATGCATAAATATCCATATTTGCTACATTTACTCGTTGTTTTTGCAAGAAGCTTTGTTCTCCTTTCTTTTCAAAAATATATAATCTAGGGTGTTCGGTTTTGATCAAAGTTTGTCCGCATATAACAATCGATTCTCGTGCCATAAGCGCAAAAATCACATCGTTCGTAGTTACTGTGTACAATATTTCTGAGTCTCCATCAACTCCTTTTTCCGCAATTCCGTCATATAACAATCCGTATTTATTTCCTCCGCAATTATTTGCAGGGATTGAATTCCAAAATGTTGGACCACCTTCCATATCGATACAATATCCCTTACTTAATTCGCACCTAGCACCTGATTTCAAATATACCTTATTGTTTTTCAATCCCACATCTGCCCGATAATCACGCAAAGTAATTTTAATTATTCCTTGGACTATTACATCATTCCAACTACCATATGGGTCCAAATAAGTAGTTCCACTACAAACTCCATCAATCCCTATTTGCCCGGCCAATGTTACTGAATGGCTTCTGCTCTGGTTCGGTAATATTCCCATAATAAGAACAGAATCCATTCGAAACGATCCGTAATCATGCATGCGGTCGCAAGCATCTCTTGAAATCTCGTATATATATGAGGCTTTACCGTTTGCCACATCACTCGTATGTGAAAACATACCACATTTTCGAACGTCTCTGTCAATTTCCACCTTACACTGTCGAATTTGTATAGAATCATAATCATTTATTTGTAACAGCTGAATCTGTATTGCCAAGATATTCAGCGCTTGGCGAGGTATGTCGCACTCATCAACGTCCAAGAGAGATAGCGATGTGATATTTGATGCTGATGACCCACATTCGTATCCGATCATGCCATCGCAAGGACGATATAGGAAGGTCAAGCTCCCCATTACAATTACCCACATAATCGCCATCTTACTCATCTAAATAACAAAGCAAAATATGGTTATTTTTGTTCTTATTTCTTTTTATTCAATTCAATTCATTTCCCAGATCAAGATACATTTTAGTCAAACATTATGAAGATTACTGCTATGTATATATGATATGTATATGTATATGTATATACATGTATATGTATATGTATATGTATATGAGTGATTTTATACATCATTTTTTTTATGTTCCCATATCCAAAAGCTGTCTCATTTTTTCTGCTGCCTTTCGAATGGCTATTAACCTAACCGTGGTCATTCTTTCTTTCCCGCATTCCATTTCAATTATTTGTGGATCTAGATCGATCCTTATAATTGTTACATAAATGTCTTTGTTCTTAAACATTTCCTCCTCTATTGGAATTTTAAGCAAGGTTAACGTAGCTTTTAATTGAAAGGAAAGCCATTCCGCCTCCTCTGCTGTAATAACTTTTTCAAGTCCCTTTATTTGGAACATAATACCGGTGATTAATAATATAGCTATGCTTAATTTTGATCCCTTTTCTGTAAAGATCTTCATTTTTAATTCATTTTCTCTAATCATTCTTTCTTTTTGTGTCGATGTTCCAAATCTTCGCATTTTTCTTACTAATTTTCTTGTTGCCGATCTTTCCCTTTGTGTGGTTGTTTTTATATTTTCGATCCATTGCGAAAATTCCGCAACACCAAGTATTTTCTTTTCCATCCTGAAAGATACATTTTTAACCCACAGATAGATTTTGTATATATGTGTATGTATATAGTATGTATATGTTGATATTTTTAATAGTTTTTTTTTTTTTTTTTTTTTTTTTACTCTCTCATTCCATCTGCCCTAATGTCCAATCGTACTTTAGCGGATAGCGCTAATTGTCGGAGGGCCTTCGCCTTTACGAAAGCTACTCCTTCTTCTCCACTTTCTAACACAATTTGCAAGGGTTTTTCGGTAATTACCAATGCTACCATAATTAATTTTCCTTGCTGAACTACTTTTTCATGCACATAATATTGAAATATATTGAGCGTCTGGACTAAATGATCATAGTGTCGTTCGCACTGCCATTCAGTCATATTTTGTCCCTGCCTGTCTATAGCTTCCATTATCCCTTCTAATATCATTATTGCCAAATGTAATTGCATTAATTTGACCTCCTTGATTTTGTTAAGATAAAAATTTCGAATCCGATTATATTTTTCTTTCAAACTCATTCCTTCAGTAATTTCTGGTACTGCTACTTTCTGTCGTCTTAATATTCTAATCATTCCCCTTGCAGCAGATTTTTTTGCACTTGTTTTTGATTTTCCAGTTGCAGTTGTTATAAATTCGCCATATTTTACTTGGACTTTAAAATGCCCATGTGTCATTCCTCTATTGTTGCTAATAATGAAGTATATTGGTTTTATTCCTCCGTTGCTCCAATCCTCCAACATCTTTACAGCATTTCTTGATCCAGACATTCTGTAAAATGAGTTTATTCTATAATTGTATTTGCATATCATGTCCATGTTCCACTACAGAGGTTTTATTGATAAGTTGTTTAGGATGGTGCTATATGGGAATGCTTTAAACGATTGGCATGCACAACCTGTGTATTTTTACTGGTTTTTATTTTAATGTTTTGATTACTTAAAACTTCCACTACCGTATGTGGCCCTGTATAATGATCACCTAATTTCTTGGGCTTAGGTCCCTGTTGCAAAAATACATTGTCCCCTACTTTAAAGGTTCTTGGATTAATCTTACGGTCATGATGTAATTTTGATTTTAGTTTTGCATTTATTAAATTTTCCCTTGTTATTTCTCGTATTTCATGTAATTGAGTTATTAGTTTTACTAAATATTCTTCATACGTTGGAAATTTATCCTCTTCTTGCAAAGGTTCACTTGATGGTATTCTTGCTAGTTTACCAAAAACCAATTTGTAAGGAGTGTGTTTTGTTC
Source organism: Rhorus exstirpatorius (assembly GCA_963564615.1). NCBI lineage: Eukaryota > Metazoa > Arthropoda > Insecta > Hymenoptera > Ichneumonidae > Rhorus > Rhorus exstirpatorius. The sequence continues at coordinate 5,201,920 of OY751314.1, read as the reverse complement.
CTTCATGTATATTAGTATTGTAATTGAAAACGGCTAACTCAACCCACTCATCCCACTCAAATTCTTTGTTTACATACTGTTTCAAATACTCCCCGAGGGCATGATGTGATCTTTCCAGAGAACCATTCGACTGAGGATGAAAAGCCGTGGTTCTAATTTTCTTTATTCGGAATCTTTTAGCAACACGTTTGATTAAACTACTTAAGAAATTGCGACCCTGATCGGTCAATATGGCCTTTGGAGGTCCAAATATACTAATAAATCGCTTAACCATTACATCGGCGATCATGGCCGAAGTTGCATTTGGTATAGGTATTGCCATACAAAATTTAGTCAATTGGTCCTGAATCGTTAAAATATATTCATTTCCTTGTTTTGTTTTCGGTATTGGCCCTACTATATCCATAGCTACTTTGTCAAATGCAGTACCTGGTGTATCCGTGATTACCATTGGCTGTTTTGTTTTTATCCTTACACATTTTTTTAATTGACATGGTAAGCATCGTTGGATAAAATATTGTATGTCGGTTTTCATCTTTTCCCAGTAATAATTTTGTCTAATTCTGTTATAAGTTTTGGTAATTTCTCGATGACATCCAACAGCTGTGCTGTGCATTTCCTGACTTATCCCTTCGCGTTCTGTTTTCGCTGGATACCTAATTATTCCATGACAAACGATTATTTTCAATGGGCTATTCAGAAATTCCAATCGGAGCTCTGTAGTTATTTTGTCCCAAGGAACGTAACCTATAAAATCCGTTTTAGATATACTCAAGCTACATATTCCTATTTCTTCCGCCAATTTCCTCAAATTTTGAAAAGAGCTTTTAATGTGATTCAAGGTCTGTAGTTGACGTTCTCCTGAATCATCGCTAACGGTTAAACCTATATAATATTTATTTCTTCGTTTTTCAATACTCGCTGTTCCTAATTTACGGTCTGAAAAATAGGGTAACTCATTCCGATCAGCCAATTTTCTTGACCCTAGGTCGAAAGGTTCACCTTTTGTTGTCACAAAAATGACTAAATTATCTTTCCTTGTAAAGAAAAGATCCTTAGACTGGATAATATTCCCTGGTAATCTTACTTTTACATCATCTGGATTGCTGTTATTTCCTATAGATTTGATTTTAATTTGATCATCACTATTTTCATTGTCAGTATAACTTTTAGTGTTATCGTTGTCGTCTTGGTCACTGTTATCGTCAGTTATTTCCTCCGATATTTCGTCCGAATCTGTTATTTTCTGTACTTTCTTGCTTTTTTTCTTGTGTTGCTTTACTTTATCTTTTATAATATGTGGTCGTCCTTTTTTTTGTTGTGTCTTCTCTTGTCGTTTTTCTTGATGTTGTTTTGTACATCTCCTCTTTTTAATCCCCTTATTCGATTGTTGTTTATCTTCAAAGTCACTTACTTCTGATTCTGTATTTTCTTTAATTACTTCATTTTGATGATCCGATTTCATTTTTCGTTCTTTATTTATTTCAGATAAGTTAACCTCGTTTGATCGTTGCTGAGCTCTGGTTTGACTTCTTGTTTGTCTTCGTTCTTCAGTTAAAACATTGATTCCGGTTTCTTCTGATGTTTTATCTGCTATGTTTTCTGAATCCTTAAAGATTTTCATTTGTAAAATTGGCTTCTCGATTCCGGCCAACTCAGAAAGAGTCAGTGACTGTTTCCAATCGTTCTCCGGATCTTCTGGTTCTTGTTCCACTTCTTCATCGCTGATACCGTCACAATCGTCTTGATCTTCATTCAATAATTCCAATATTTCTTTATCAGTTAATGCGTTAATTTTGTCTGTGGTGGTCACAAAAATTTCGTCAAATGTTTCCTTTAATGTAGTCTTAACAGGATTTCGTGATAAAGCATCTGCATTTACGTTCGTCTTTCCTGCCTTACATACTACATCATAGTCATATTCTGCTAATTTTAATCTCCATCTTAATACTCGCATATTACCATCCTTACAATTCCTAAACCACATTAAGGGCTTATGATCTGTTACCAATGTAAATTTTTGTCCATATAAATACGGTCGATAATGTAAAACACTATAAACAATCGCTAAAGCTTCCTTTTCATAAGTATCATATTTAACTTCTGCTGCATTAAGGGTACGAGAAGCGTATGCTATTGGTCTATCTTTATTTATTAATCCTTGTGACAGAATACCCCCTATTGCATAACCAGAGGCATCTGTGGTTACTATAAATTTCTTGGAAAAATCGGGAAAAATCAGAACTGGTTTAGTACAGAGTTTAATTTTTAGTTCTTCAAAACTTTCTTCTTGATTTTCTTCCCATAAAAATGGTACTTTATCTTTTAAAAGGTTAGTCAATGGTTTGGCTAATTTGGCATAGCCTTCAATAAAACGTCTATAATATCCTGTCAATCCCAAAAACTGTCTAATTCCTTTTACGTTAACTGGCCGTGGAAACCTTTGAACTGCTTCTAATTTCTTAGGGTCTGGCCGTAGTCCCTCCTCACTAATTACATGTCCAAGATAAACTACTTCCTTTTTCAAAAACTCGCACTTATCTGGTTGCAAACTCAAATTAGCTTTTCTTAATCGGTCTATTAACTTTTTACATTTTTCGTTATGTTCTTTTAAATTTTTCGCATAAATGACTATGTCATCCAGGTATATAAACAATTCCTGCCCCTGTAAGCCCATCAAAACCATATCCATTGCTCTCTGAAAAGTAGGAGGTGCATTTTTCAATCCCATTGGCATACGAGTGTACTCATAATGACCATAAGGAGTGGTAAATGCTGTCTTATGACGGTCCTCCGGATGCATACTGATCTGATGAAATCCTGATGCAAGATCAAAAACTGAAAAATATTTAGCTCCACCTAATTGATCCAAAATATCAACAATGTTTGGCAGGGGATATGCGTCTCCTATTGTCTTTTCGTTTAATTGTCTAAAATCAAGAACCATCCGCCATCTCGGTTTTCCTTGCGAATCAGGTTTTTTTGGCACGACCCATACAGGTGTATTATATGGAGAGCTTGATTCTACAATTAATCCGGCTTCAAGTAACTCTGCTACCTGTTTTCGTATTTCTTCTTTATGCTGTACTGGAAATCGATATTGTCTAGAATTTACGGGGAAATCATCTGTAGTCGGAATCCTATGTGTTATCACGTCCGTGGACCCTAGTACTTCCCCTGGTATATGAAATCTATCAGCTCCATGTTCAATTATCTCATGTATTTCCGTTCTTTCCTTTGAATTTAAATGTTCTAATCTTAATAACTCTAGCACCTTAACAAATCGATTGTAATTTGGCTCATCAATATTTGTGGCAAAACATTCTGCCTTCATCAGAAATCTGCTTCCCACAAGAGGATCTATGAACTCATAACATTTCTTTTTCTCTGGATTATCTTCAGTAACTCCTTTATTATTAAAAGGAAATAAAGCTAACTCCTCTCTTTTTTCATGAAGTATAATATCCCCAGTCAAAACTGAATTAATCCCATTGTCATAAGTAGTCATTACTGGAATTATCCTTCCTGACTTCATGTTCATTTGACATGGCTTATTTTTATCTTCGGTCTTTATTTTCGTATTTTTGTTAATTTCAAACATATCAAAATTTTGAGTATCTTCTGAACCCATTTTCGCAATTATATCCTTCGGATCCACCTTTTCCATATAAAAAATATCATCTTTTTTAAAATCATCTTTTTCCACAAAAGTTTCTTCTTCTACCCAAATCTTATTCTCAATATCATCATAACTAACTTTTTCTCTTTCTTTTCCTACATATTTCTCTCTTTCTTTCTTTATTTCTGCACAATTTATTTCCTTTATTTTTTCTCCGAAATGTCTCAAAGTCTTCGAGGGACCCATACGCTGTGTCTCAGAGGTCTCCTTAGACATGTACACTAACGCTTCGCAAGTTTCGAGGTCACCCAAGCACAGTTTCGGATTTTTCTTTAAACTCTCTTTTTCTTTTTCTATTCTTTCTTCTTCAATATCGTTAATAACATTTTCCTTTTTCAACTCAACAAAATCATCTTTATTTTTCTCATTATCATTAAAACAAATCTCTTCATCATTATTTCTTTCCTCGCGAAATTTTTCTTCATAAGTTTCTTTATTAAATTTTTCCTTATTACAGTTTGAGGAAAATCGAGAACCTGAGTAATTTTTTTGTTCAATTTCTTCTTTTTCATTAATCTTTCCTGCGTTGATATCTCTTAAACCCAAATTTGTTTCAGTATGTAGAATCTCAACCATTGGTTTAACAGTTTCCAATTGTATTACCGGTATTTCTATTCCAACTTCCTGATAATAATTATTGGTTACAAGAATATGAGCCTTACCGCCGATATTTTTTACAAGACCCTGCTGAAAAACAATTCCCTCTCCTGCTGATAAAGTTGGCAAATATCCTTCCTTTATATCATCATTATTCTTTAAACGCACATAAAATGGTTTCGTTGTATGTGGTGGAAAAATTATACTTTCCCGTGTGTAAAATGGTATCCTCTGATCACGGATCTGTAAACAACTCTCTTCGTAATCTATTTTTGCTAAATTCTCCTGAAAATATTCTGTTGACAAAATTCCTGCTTGTACAATTGGAAAGCTATCGGGTACTATATGGTACGTCGTTTCTCTTCCTAAAGTATTGATTATAATGTACCCCAAGGTATACACGAAGTTATCAGTTATTCCACTAAGTCTTAATATTTCATCATGATAAATGGAAAAATCTTTCCCTAAACATTGTTCCTTCAAAATATTTTTACTTGCTCCCGTGTCAAGCATCATAACAATTGTTTCAGTTGTTAAATCACTTATTTCCAATAAAACAGTAGGTGCAATTAAATTTCCCTCAGGACGAGTAAGGAAAACATCTATTATTTGTGGCTGAAAGTTTATTTTGGCATTGAACTGATAGTTAGAGTTGGGTGTACTTTGGAAGTGGCCCCCGTTTGAACACCCTGTACTGGTGGGCCATTCCCGTTTCCCTGTACTGGCAATTTATTTAAATCTTGTTGAAAATATCCCTGATTTTGTGGTCTCTGATGACTGTAACTCTTTTTAATTCCACAATTTCTGGCCAAATGACCCCAACCCTGACACTCGTAACACTGAATCCCTGATTTTTGCCCGTTATTTTGTTGCCCTGTTTGAAGACCCTGATCATTAGCAAATCCTTGTGGCTCAAAAGACTGTTGCCGATTGTAACATTTTTCAGCTGGATGCCCCCTTTTTCCGCATATTTGACAAATGGTTAAGCCAGTAGGTGTCACTGCAGTAGGTATTCTAAAACACCTATCGACAGTATGGCCAGTCCTACCACAATGTTTACAGATAAGAGGCCCTCTGGATTGCTGAACAGGGGCCAGTGTTGAACATTTTTCGGCACTGTGACCTGTTTTTTTACACAATTGGCACGTAATAGCAATTGCTAAATCTGATTGAGTGGAAGAAGATCGGCACCGATCAGCTGTGTGACCGATCTTTCCACATAGTTGACAGATGAACTTACCTCGAATTTCTGTACTTTTACTTACATCTGGTTTTCCTGTTTCAAGATAATTTATGCTTGTTTTCTTTTCAGGTTTATTCTTTGTTTTAATACTTCGGTTTCTCTTAATTTTTCATAATCATCCAATTCTCGTTCAACTGTTTTAGCATGTGCGATCGCGTCTTTAAGTGTTTTAAAATCTTTAACTTCCTGCCGATATTTTAATTTTATTCCTTTTGCAAAACATCCCAATGCCATTTTCTCAATTCGATTTCTCTCATCTTGATCCAAATATCCCTCTTTATGATAAAATGCTTCTAATATTTTTTCTGCTAATTCTTGTATTCGATGTGAAAATTCATCGACAGTCTCTTTTTGTTTTTGAAATGCACATCCCAATTCCCCCGTCAATTGATAAATGTCTCTTGGTGGGTCATATGTGATTTGAAGGTATTCTATATATTTCTCAATATTATCAAAGGAATTCTTTGAAATCTTTATCCAGACTGAAGGTGATAATTTGGTTTTTGACAATTTTAACAGGTGATTTTCAAGATTTGGTCCTACAATTTATAATGCATCCTGTAATCCTGCCACATATCGATTTAATGATTCTCTTTTTCCATCAAATTCCGGAATTAATTTTAAAGCATCTCTCAAATTTCCTATCCCGCTAGATCCAACTGGGGGTAATGACATTTTTTTCCTATCCGTTTGATGCTTATCAGCACCATTTTCATCATCGGAAGTACCATCTTCGTCCTTTCCCATTGTATTTAAGGTGTTTTCAAACAATTTTTTCGGTTTTAAGGTTTCTCTAGTACTTTTCGTTTCTTTATTAGTTATCGATTTTTCTGTAGATGTTTTTAATGATCTTTTTCTTGAATTATTTTTTATTTCTTTCTTTTTAAATGAACATACTTTTGATAATAATCTCAAAGTCGGTCTTCCCCGTGGTATGTAACGAATATCACGTGCAAAACACTTTTGAACTGACGAAACCAAATTTGAAAATTCACAGGTCCGATGGATTTCTTTTTCTGCTTCCGAATTTTTATTTAAATATTTTTCATTTAATGTAGATGACACAAGTTCGAAATTTGAAGTATTAGCTGTTAATTCTCCCACTTTCTCTAATTGTATTGATTTTGGACTTTCAACAAACTTTTCCGTTACATTTCCACTATTTGAAAAATCAATGTTACTAGCATCAATTTTTAACAATGAATCTTCGTATGATTCCTCAGTATTTGTTCCTTTACTTTGTTCGTGAATTTCCAAATCCGGTGAAGACGTGACTCTTCCTAACAGATTACGTGGCGATACGATTGGGGTATTAGTTTTATTCTTTTCCTTAGAATTACTTGATCGTGTACGTTTTTCTTTGTGTTGTTCTACTGTTTTTTGCTCGGCTCTTGATTTTCGTTCAGACACATATTTTCCAAGAACGTCATCATCGACTTTAAGTTTGGATCTCGTTCCCCACATTTATTATAGAAGTATTATTTTTTCGTTTTTTTGTTTGGAAAAATTTCACAACTCATTATTAAAATTTTGAATAATTATACATGTATATAGTTCAAATTTGCACTCAATTTATCCCGGACGAGCCCCCAAAAATTATGTTACGTCCCGATTGACATTCTACTCTATCTCGGTCAGGAAGAGATTCTCTTCCTTTACACGTTATTTGGAAGTAAAAGTTTAAATCGAGTTAGTGCCCTGTTTTGAGTCTAATCTTTAAGAAAAATACTCGGGAAAGGGCGAAGAGCGCAAATTACCATATTCCAAATAAATTTAAGTTTTTATTTTTCGTCGACACTGACGATTTCTTTTTACTTTCATTAAAAAAAAAAAAAAACACCGTTTATGATAAAATACGTCAAAAATTATATAGCCCGTTAATACGTTGATAATTCACAAAATCAAATAAGAAGTAAAATTACTTACTTTGGTTGAGTTGATTTCAAAATTTAAATTTGAATAATCCTGGATCCTTGAAACTCTTTCCGAAAGAACGTAGGAAGCCCAAGAAAATTCCGAGGTCGAGGGTTCACGATAAATAATTACAGTTGATTTTAATTTATTTTTTCTTTTATTTAATTTTATTTCAGCAATTCAGTATAATAAAGTGTTTGTAATTTTGACAGTACTTTCGCTGATTCTTTACTCCGAACTTTTGTCGACCTTCTCTCCTCGCATTTGGCTCGCATGCCCTTAAATAATCTTGCCTTCGATAATAAAATTTTTCTTTCGTCCAATCAAAATACATTCTTCCTCTTATGCTAATTACTCTTTCCTTGCGACTGTTCTCCCTACTTGCGGTGTCGCCAATTTAACTTTATTGATTAACATTCGTTTAATTACTTATTTTATACTTTATTAATAAAGTTTTAGCTAATTGTGTTTCAGCTAAAGATTTCCTTTTTTTACGTTTTTGAATGAATGTTCTACGATGATTCTTTCCTGATTTACATTATTTTTAGTTCCAAAATAACCAAATTTACTCAAAAGATCTTGGTTTTGATTAATTTTAATACTGATTTATTCTCTAGGCATTCTAGAAAAAGAATGTAATATGATAATTTCAAAAATTTGATAAAATTTAATAACTTTTAATTTTCTGTATTGCTGTAAATTTATTTCAAAATATCTTTTCTTACTTTGCTATAGTGTCGCTTTTTCTTTTCTAAATTTTTATTGACTTGACCCATAATTCAGTGTTCATGCTTGAATTTATTTTTAATTAAATTTGTTTGTCATTTCCGCCTTCTTATCCGACTTATTGAAGGGTATTTGCATGCGTTGATTTATTTAAGTTGCTCCTGTATATAGGTGGTTGGTGCATAAAACGAGCAGGTAGATAATTAGCGACCGTGAGGTGCTGCACTCTTGCAACCAACGGTGATTTCAGTAATTAATTCCTTTCGTTGTTGTCGTCGGCACAGGTATTCCGCTTATCAGATTTGATGATTTTTGATCCGTAATCGAATGCTCGGTGGAAAGAGTGTTTCTTCAGGTTTCGTCTGGCTTCCCATATAAACTCCATACATGTCTTTCACGTTGCTCATGTACGAACACATATTTTTTTAGATAATGAATATGTGAAGGTAGCCGAATCCGCCTTCGATGATTGGTGGTGCCCACTATTCTCCCTTCCTCTCAATAATATCCACGTTCTTGTTTTCTTCTTTCTTCTATACATATACATATATATATATATTGTTACGTCCTGGGTTTTTAGATTTTATTATTTCAGCCATCGAAATAAAAAACATTTTTATTAAAATAATATTTCAACGATTAGAAGACGAAGCGACGTCTCAAGATGTAATATTATCCGAATAATCAGCGTGCGAGCGAATTACCAGTGACGATCCCACAGTTACAGCGTCTGTAAATTTTGCTGACACTGGGGATCTCACGGTAACGGGCCGGACGCTGGGCACCTCGGAGATGTGCAGCGCCCGACTCGCATACTTTTTCTCGCGGAGCAATCAAAAAGATGCTCCGCACTATAAAAAATTAAAAAGCGAGTTCAGTTAGAGCACGACACTCGACCAGATCTGGTCGAGGTCGCAAAAATTTATAAGTTCTACTCCGGCCCCCGACCAAAATGGTCGGGGTCGTCAGTAAAATCATCATTCAAATATAAAATCTAAATCATTAAATATGAAAATTGTTAAGTCGCAAAAAAATGTGTTTTAAATAAATTATTAGTTGTGTTGTTAAAGTTTTAAAACAACTGTAATTCGGACAATTATTATAAAAATATAACCCTCCCACGATCACCACTCTAGCTCCAGTCCTTGGCGGGCACATTCCCGCCTAAAAAGGAGCAACAAAACTTCAAACTTCGTTGCGTCAACGAGGTAAGTGAAAATAAAATAAAATCACGAAAAACCCGGGACGTAACAAGTTAATTTTTGGTGGCAGCGGTGGGATAAAAGAGTGCGTGATCGGTTCTACGAGAAATTAATTCAAAAATGTTTAATCGGAAACCAAATAAAAGGAAAAAGTTTCACGAAAAATAATAATAAAGTGCTACGTGAAACTAACAAAAATTTTAATCGTAAACGAATGAAAAAGGATAGGTTTTACGAAAAATAAAAATAAAATGCTACGTGAAATTTGTGATGGGCGAACGGGTTAAATGAAGTTGAAATGAAGTTAGACTTGGGATATTTTAGATTGGTAGTTTATTGGCATGTTGGTATAATTCGGGAGTGCACGTCCGAACTGATAGAAGGTTAATGATGAACTGCAGTGCTAATGAGGTGAAGGAAGGAGAGGACTTAATGAGAGTGGAGGGGATGTCGTCAAGACAGAGGAACAAGGCCCGTGGGACCAAGGGCAAACTGGAGCTAAGGTGCTGACGGTTGTGAGATTGACCGGAAAGGAGTATTAGGTTTAGCTGATATGTAAGGTTTAAGCGTGCGAGTGGACTGGTAGCGAGAGTGAAGTTGATGAGCTGGCGTGGGAAAGGAAAAGAGTTTTTTAGGCTATAGGACGGGGCCGTTACAAATTGATTTGAAATTTAATCGAAAACAAATCAATTCGAAAAGGGAAAACAAAATAAAAAGAAAAGGTTTCACGAAAAATAAAATAAGGTGGAAAAAAAAATAAATAAAAGGGGTTCACAGAAATGAAAAATGTGCACTGCGAAGAGTAATAATAAAAATAAATAAAACGAATATATAAAAAAAATAGTGATGTACCGGTCATCGCATAGCTCCGCCCGACGCGACGCGCGACGGAGCGCGATACAGGACTATTCAAAATTACGAAAATACACGTTAAATCAAACCTCTGAGCCCCTGTCGAACAAGCATACAAGCCTCTGAGTCGACAGGTGGACAAGTCCCTGGAACCTCTGATATCGGGAAATTAAAAATGTGCATTGTGCAAAATAAATACGAAAATACACGTTAAACCAAACCTCTGAGCCCCTCTGTCGAACAAGCATACAAGCCTCTGAGTCGAGAGGTGGACAAGTCCCTAGAACCTCTGATATCGGCAAATTAAAAATGTACACTGTGCAAAATAATAATAAAAATAAATACATTAAATAACGTGAGTGCTTGCGCTCAGAGTCGACACCTCTGAGCCACTGTCGAACACGCATACGAGCCTCTGATTCGACAGATGGACACGTACTTCGTACCTCTGAACCAGCCAGCACGAAAAGTTAAAAGTGAAAAAATAAAATAAAGTGGAACAAAGATAAAAAGAAAAGTTTCATGGAAAATAAAATAAAGTGCTACGTAAAATTATTTTAAAAATCATCGAAAACGGAACTTGAAAAGTCGAAAACAAAAATAAAATGAAAAAGTTTTACGACAAATAAAAATAAAGTGCTACGAAAATTATTTTGAAGATCATCGAAAGTGGATGAACGATAAGTAAAAACAAAATAAAAAGGAAAAGTTTCACGACGAATAGAAATAATGTGCTACGTGAAATCAATACAAAACTCGATCGATAACAAAATAAAAAGAGAAGCTTCACGGAAGATAAAAATAAAGTGCCCCGCGAATTATTTTCAAAATCACGGAAAATAAAATAAAAAGTGAAATTAAAAAAAAAAACGAGAAACAAATGCTCGAATAAAAATAAATAAAGTGGTGCTACTTCGAACGTTTTCGGAAAATTTAAGCAAAAAAAAATAGATTCGACCAATGCGTGATCGAAAAATCAATGAAAATAAAAGAAAGTAAACTTAAAATAGAAAGAGAAGCAATCATGGTGTGCCGGTTATCGCGCGCGAGAGTACGTGCATACTCGCCGGCTAACGAAACATCCCCTCGCGTGGTACAGGGTGATCCAAAAAAAAAAAAAAGGGTCTTCTCAACAGTTCGTGTATAAAACGCGCCAAAAGGGAGAAAAATCCCTATTCAAAATAAATAAATAAATAAAAAAGGTTACCAGCACCAAGTAAAAATCGACACAAAGTTCTCGAATAAACCGAAAATCGTGCAAACGGGAGAATAAATAAAGTGGAATAAACGAAGATGCATGTTAAACCACACCTCTGAGCCCCTGTCGAACAAGCACACAAGCCTCTGAGTTGACAGGTGGACAAGTCCCTGGAACCTCTGACACTCTTCAGTTCGACCACTTTAAAAATATCTCAAAACGATCGGTGCGCACAAAGAACGAAAATAAAAATAAAACCGAGTAAACAAAAAAATAATAAATCGATAAAACAAAGTCGCGAAAAATCATCGTGCGAAACAACAAAATAAAAGAGGCTCGAGTGCTATGGGACCCATGGGATTCATCGGGGCCACGGTAAGGCCACCCTGCTTGGATACGTGGAGGAAAGCTCGATGCCGACAACAAGGAAGCTGCTGGGACCACTGAGTCGCTGTCAACCACGCCAGTTATTGACCTCTGAGTCGACAAGCGAACAAGTCACTTGGACCACTGAGTCGCTGTCAACCACGCCAATCGCTGACCTCTGAGTCGACAAGCGAACACGTCACCAGGACTCCTGAGATGCCACATCGAACCAACGAATCAACTATGAGCGCCAGAGCGATACTAGACACCAGCGACGCGGTATCGTTAGCTCAATTGAATATAATTTATAAAAACTTAAATTCAAACATATTTCAAAAGAAAATTTATAAAAGCCGGATACGATTTGGCGACTAGAGAAAATTTTGTTGTCGATATCACAACTTTGTTAATTTATTGAATAATAATTTTGGAAAAAAAAAAAACGAAATCAACCACTCACGAACAAGTCTCTACTCATTTATTAGGAAATAATTGAATGTAGAGGACAATAATGGTTTATTTTACAAAAAAAAAAAAGACGAAAATACGTTACTGATCGATAACTTCTAAGTTATCGTATTAAGTGCAGAAATCTCTCATGTTCAAAATTAAAAGTCGTCAAAACGCCACAAGAGAAAATCCGCATTAAAAACACAAGAAAAATTGCAATAACGCATGACCTTAGGGCATATTGAACGGTTGCACACGATAAATATAAAACTTTTTTTAAATAAATAAATAAAAATAAATAAATACCTCGCAAATCGATATGATTTCATTTTAGTCAAATTGTAAAATCATCGAGAGGAAATAAAAATAAATAAATACCTCGCAAATCGATACGATTTCATTTTAGTCAAACTGTAAAATCATCGAGAGGAAATAAAAATAAATAAATACCTCGCAAATCGATACGATTTCATTTTAGTCAAACTGTGAAATCATCGAGAGGAAATAAAAATTAATAAATACCTCGCAAATCGATACGATTTCATAAGCTCAAGACTGCAACAAACGCAGCAAAGTAAATTTTGAATAATAATTATGAACAAAGACTGCAACAAACGCAGCAAGGTAAATTCTGAATAATAATCACAAACAAAGAACCTCCGATTGAATGCAGAATGCAATTCGCAACGATCAAATATAAAATATATTTTGGAAAACGTGAATATCAAAATACTTCAAAAATAAATACCGTCAAAATTAATAAAATTTTAATTCACGATTTTTACAAAATAATAAAAAAGAGTAACTAACGACCTTTTAAAAAGGAGAAAACATAATTTTTGATTGGAAAATAAAATATTGTAAATTCCAAAAACCTAGCATCGTACCAGGACGGGCTCTTCTTCTATCGAATGCTAAGCCATGGCGTAGCATTCGTCCTAAAGGGGGGAGGTGTTACGTCCTGGGTTTTTAGATTTTATTATTTCAGCCATCGAAATAAAAAACATTTTTATTAAAATAATATTTCAACGATTAGAAGACGAAGCGACGTCTCAAGATGTAATATTATCCGAATAATCAGCGTGCGAGCGAATTACCAGTGACGATCCCACAGTTACAGCGTCTGTAAATTTTGCTGACACTGGGGATCTCACGGTAACGGGCCGGACGCTGGGCACCTCGGAGATGTGCAGCGCCCGACTCGCATACTTTTTCTCGCGGAGCAATCAAAAAGATGCTCCGCACTATAAAAAATTAAAAAGCGAGTTCAGTTAGAGCACGACACTCGACCAGATCTGGTCGAGGTCGCAAAAATTTATAAGTTCTACTCCGGCCCCCGACCAAAATGGTCGGGGTCGTCAGTAAAATCATCATTCAAATATAAAATCTAAATCATTAAATATGAAAATTGTTAAGTCGCAAAAAAATGTGTTTTAAATAAATTATTAGTTGTGTTGTTAAAGTTTTAAAACAACTGTAATTCGGACAATTATTATAAAAATATAACCCTCCCACGATCACCACTCTAGCTCCAGTCCTTGGCGGGCACATTCCCGCCTAAAAAGGAGCAACAAAACTTCAAACTTCGTTGCGTCAACGAGGTAAGTGAAAATAAAATAAAATCACGAAAAACCCGGGACGTAACAAGTTAATATATATATATATATATATATATATATATATATATATATTCTTCATTCTTCTTTACTGTATATATATATTATATACATATATATTTTGATGTACCCATTCACGAAACATGCAGATTTGTATATCTGTTTGTATATTTTAGCGATGTTCTGATTCTTCAAATCATCAAAAAGTCGCATGACGTAACACTATACAAATCAAGAATATTTTTTCGGACCGGGTCCTATGATTTGGACGGTCGAAACGAAATAAAATAAACATATACATTACGCTTCAACGAAACAAGAGAACATTGAGCTCGATTCGACCATGCAAGTAGCATTGCGGATATCGAGACTAGCATAAGCGGACTGGAAAATTTATTTTTCATGGTGCATTTGAGAATTTTGAAAAATTCGAACAACGATCCCTCGCCCTCGTCGAATTTCATTGATGCCACACAATCTCGAAAAAGGGCTGATGTTAGGAAATGCGACAAAAATAGTTATTGGGTCTATCTCAACCTCGTGATATTTTATAATTTTCCGCGCCATACTTGCCAATTGTTTCACCTCTTTAGGTGTCCGAATGTGAATTCCGAGATTGGGCCACTCGTAATCCGATGTTAATAAATGAAACAAACATAGGTTTTGGGTCTATCTGATCTCTGACATCACTTTATAATTTTTCGTGCCGTTCTCGCCATTTGTTTAACCTCTTAAGGTGTCCAAATGTGAATCTCGAGATCGTGCTGCTTGCTATTCGATGTTAGGAAATGAAAAAAACATAGCTTTTGGGTCTATCCGATCCCTAACATTATTATACAATTTTTTGTGCTATTCTCGCTATTTGTTTCACCACGTAGGGTGTCCAAATGTGAATCTCGAGATCGTGCTGCTTGCTATTCGATGTTAGGAAATAAAACAAACATAGCTTTTGGTTCCATCTGATCCGTGACATCATTTCATAATTTTTCGTGCCATTCTCGCCATTTGTTTCACCTCGTAAGGTGTCCAAATGTGAACCTCGAGATCGAGCTGCTCGTAATCTGATGGAACGAAATTAAACAAGCCTGGACTTTGATTCCATCTGATCCATGACATTATTTTTTAATTTTTCGTGCCGTACTCGCCATTTGTTTCACCTCTTCAGGTGTCCGGATGTAAATCTCGAGATCGGGCTGTTCATTTTCCGGTGTTAGGAAATGAAACAAACATAGCTTTTGGGTCTTTCTGATCCCTAACATTATTTTACAATTTTTCTAGCCATTCTCACCATTTGTTTAACCTCTTAAGGTGTCCAAATGTGAATCTCGAGATCGAGCTCCTCGTAATCTGATGGTACGAAATTAAACAAGCATGAACTTTGGTTCCATCTGATCCATAACGTTATTTTTCAATTTTTCGTGCCGTACGCGCCATTTGTTTCACCTCTTTAGGTGTCCGAATGTGAATCTCGAGATCGGGCTGTTTATTTTCCGATGTTAGGAAATGAAACAAACATGACTCTTGGGTCTATCTGATCGCTAACATCATGATACAATTTTTCGTTCTATTCTCGGTATTTGTTTCACCTCGTCAGGAGTCCAAATGTGAATCTCGAGATCGTGCTGCTTGCTATTCGATGTTAGGAAATGAAACAAATAGCTTTCGGTTACATCTGATCTCTGACATTATTTTATAATTTTTGTGCCATTCTCGCCATTTGTTTTACCTCGTAAGGTGTCCAAATGTGAACCTCGAGATCGGGCTGCTCGTAATCTGATGGTACGAAATTAAACAAGCATGGACTTTGGTTCCATCTGATCAAGACATTATTTTATCATTTTTCGTGCAATACTCGCCATTTGTTTCGCCTATTTAGGTGTCCGAATGTGAATCGCGAGATCTGGCCGTTCATTTTCCGATGTTAGGAAATAAAACAAACATAGCTTTTGGGTATATCTGATCTCTGACATTATTTAATAACTTTTCGTGCCATTCTCGACATTTGTTTCACCTTTCAATGTGTCCAAATGTGAATCTCGAGATCAGGCTGCTCGTAATCTGATGCTAGGAAAGTAAACAAGCATGGACTTTAGTTCCATCTGATCCATGACATTATTTTATAATTTTTCGTGCCATTCTTGTATTTTGTTTCACCTCTTAAGGTGTCCAAGTGTAAATCTAGAGATCAGGCTGCTTGCTATTCGATGTTAGGAAATGAAACAATCACAGCTATTGGGTCCATCTGATCCCTGACATTATTTTATAATTTTTCGTGACATTCTCGCTATTTATTTCACCCCGTAAGGTGTCCAAATGTGAATCTTGAGATGGTGCTGCTTGCTATTCGGTGTTTGGAAATGAAACAAACATAGCTTTTGGTTCCATCTGATCCCTGCCATTATTTTATAATTTTTCGTGCCATTCTCCCCATTTGTTTCGCCTCTTTAGGTGTCCAAATGTGAATCTCGAGATCGTGCTGCTTGCTATTCGATGTTAGGAAATGAAACAAGCATAGCTTTTGGTTCCATCTGATCCCTGACATTATTGTATAATTTTTCCTGCAATACTTGATATTTGTTCCACCTCTTTAGGTGTCCGAATGTGAATCCCGAGATTGGGCTGCTCGTAATTTGATTTTAAGAAATGTAACCATCATGGACTTTGGTTCCATCTGATCCCTGACATTATTTATAATTTTACGTGCCATACTTGCCAATTGTTTCACCTCTTGAGGTGTCCAAATGTGAATCTCGAGATCGTGCTACTTGCTATTCGATGTTAGGAAATAAAACAACCATAGCTTTTGGGTCTATCTGATCCCTAACATTACGTTATAATTGTTCGTGCTATTCTTGCCATTTGTTTCACCTCGTAAGGTGTTTAAATGTGAATCTCGAGATCGAGCTGCTCGTAATCTGATGGTACGAAATTGAACAAGCATGGACTTTGGTTCCATCTGATCCATGACATTATTGTGAAATTTTTCGTGATATACTCGTCATTTGTTTCACCTCTTTAGGTGTCCGAATGTGAATCTCGAGATCAGGCTGCTCATTTCCGATCTTAGGAAATGAAACAAACATAACTTTTGGGTATATTTGATCTCTGACATTATTTTATAATTTTTCGTGCCATTCTCGCCATTTGTTTTGCCTCTCAATGTGTCCAAATGTGAATCTCGAGATCAGCCTGCTCGTAATCTGATGCTAGGAAAGTAAACAAGCATGAACTTTGGTTTCATCTGATCCCTGACATTATTTCATAATTTTTCGTGCTATTCTTGTCTTTTGTTTCACCTCTTAAGGTGTCCAAATGTGAATCTAGAGATCGGGCTGCTTGCTATTCGATGTTAGGAAATGAAACAAACGTAGCTTTTGGTTCCATCTGATCTCTAACATTATTTTATAATTTTTGTGCCATTTTTACCATTTGTTTCACCTCGTAAGGTGTCCAAATGTGAATCTCGAGATTGGACTGCTCGTAATCTCATGGTACGAAATTAATTGGGTTCGCAGTGGAAGATGATTTTTTTTGATCGTGGTTAGCCATGCTTGTTCCCTACTACCGCAATAGATTAAATCAATCACGAGAAGGGCATCGTAATTAATGAAATATCGAGTGGATCGGAACCTTGTAATCGGACACTTGGATTTTATTTTGCTCAGTGAGCATTGTAGGACATTCGGTCGTAATTTTTGTCATGTGTAGTAAATCACGAATGCTCACGATTTCCGCTAAAATATACTTCGCAATGGCAAAACAACTACCAACAGCGTTTATTTTCGATTGTTGATTTTTTCAAAATAATTTTTAAACTGTCAAACCCTTTCTTCACAATTATTTTTTAGTCTAAAGCCCTAGTCCAATCATTTCAACCGTGGTGCCAGACCTATGTCGATTATAAGTCACACAAGTCGATTATAAGTGACAACAAGTCGACCACAAGTCGACAACAAGTTGACAACGAGTCGACAACAAGTCGACAACAAGTCGTTCACAAGTCGACAACAGATCGACAACAAGTTGAGAAGACGTTAACAGCAAGTCGACAAGAATACAAACTATCCCCAGATGATACTCTCGAAGAATTTTAGCCTGATATCGTTCGACTTCCGCGAGCTGGACATCGAAAAAAAATCGAAATTGTATCAAATGTTGAAAATTTTATCAATCTTTTCGAAATTCTAAATGTTAATGAAAATGTTTCGAAATTTCTCGGAAAAATATTAAATTTATCTGTTAACACTTAATATTTGTATAATAGTTTTCCACTTTTTACGCTTTCTCTCAATACTATTATTTCACTTTTCATCCAATTTTCACTTTTTTAAATAATATTGCAGCTTTAATTTGTTTTTTCATTTTCTCATTTTTTTCAACATCACTTTTCAAACACTACGGCTTCGCATGGGTGCGAGAGAGATAGCTGATAATAAATTTCTCTGTGTCATTTCGTTCAACTGTCATTTCGGGCCAAGCGACATAACCCTCGACAGCCGTGAGCCAAGGCAGAGCTTATGTGATGCAACTTCACGCGGCACAGTTTTATTCCACCTTTTCGAATAAAAACGCATTAAAATGCAACTTTCAACATTTTTTTCTCAATGCGATCTGCGTCAAAAAAAATTTCCACCAGCGCTTTGTATTCAGAATTAAATAATCTTCATGTTTCAAAAATAAAAATCAACTTGACATTATTTTTCGTCATAACAATTTTTCGGCTGTAAAAACTATAATCATCACATTCACACCGTATTTTTTTTCAAATCGGGCTTCGAAAACCATTCAAAAACCGCACCCGAAAAACCCTGATATCACCTCTTAAAACCTTTAAAAAAATACCGTCCACATTATAATGGTCACTCTGTATAGGGGGTGCGCGGGACGTTTAAACACGCCATTTTGAGCGTTAAATTCACTTTATCACTGATAACCGGAAATAGTTCATTCCAAAAATTCTGATTTTTTTGTATAAGGTGCCCAGATATGTACCCTTTCAAACCCACATTCACGGAACATTAACAGATGGTTCATATCTTCGAAAAAAATCTTTGAAAATCAATATTTTAACTATTTTTCACCTATACCTATCGTTAAATATTGATTTTTTTCTTCTAAAACGTTTTTGTATTCGTTCCATCTTTTTTTTCTTGTAAAACTCGGTATCAGTATCGCTTACAATGCAAAAATTGCTGAATAATAAATCTTTATTTTGGAAATGTTTATATTTTATTGATTCACACCATTTTTTCGTGAATATGAAAATTTCCAAAATAACGATTTATTATTCAGCAATTTTCGCATTGTAAGCAATACTGATACCGAGTTTTACAAGAAAAAAAAGATGGAACGAATACAAAAACGTTTTAGAAGAAAAAAATCAACATTTAACGATAGGTATAACCGAAAAATAGTTAAAATATTTATTTTCAGTGATTTTTTTCGAAGATATTGACTATCTGATAATGTTCCGTAAATGAGGATTTGAAAGGGTACATATCTGGGCACCTTATATAAAAAAATCAGAATTTTTGGAATGAACTGTTTCCGGTTGTCAGTGATAAAGTGAATTTAACGCCAAAAATTGCGTTTTTAAACGTCCCGCGCGCCCCCTATATATATTGTCAAAAAATCAAATCATTGCACGGAGACCTTTTTCTTAAATGATATCTTTGATTCTTGAGGGTAGCCAAAAGTTTTTTAATTTTTCGATACACCCTAATATATATACTTATTGTCATCTTCGTCGTCATTGTGCGCTCTCCTTGTGGTATCACTCCCTGTTAAAGAAGTTTTGTTAGTGTTGAAATAAATACTATTTTAATCGAGATTAAATAAATATTAAATAGTGTTGAAAGTATATTAATAAAAGTGAAAGTGGTTTTTTTTTACGTATATGTACACACTGCCGATCAGCTCCATCATATGGCTAAAATAAATTATGACGGATAACTGGCATAACAGATAATTTATGACGCGAAAAAAGAGATATTAATTTTTGTTGAGTGAAAGTGCGAATATGTTGTATATTTTGGTGATAAAAATATATATTTTTTTTTATCCTCACTTATAAACAGCCACGTATCTGATCTTGTAACTCTATACTCAATGTAAATCTTGCGATCGTGACACGAATTTGTATATATTACGCAGTTTATTTACATACTTTACAATAAAAATATATTGAAAAAAAAAAAACGAACAGTGTTAGGGTATATGATTTTCTCATTTTGGGACAGAAACGGTGAAAAAGAAAAACGATTATATACTTATGTATATGTGCGCTCTCCTAGTGATATGACTCGCCAATTTAGAGGTTATGTTGGTGTATTTCGAAATACATACTGATTAAATAGCTATTGAACAAAGTTTAGAGTATATTAATGAAAAACATTTGTGTTCTTTTTCCCACGATTCAGCATTTTTTGTCAAAAACGAAAAATCATCAAATGAATATTGTTTTTTTTCCCACGATTGGGCATTTTTTTTTTCAATAAAGAAAATTTTTTAATTATTCGCCGATCAAGACATTATGTTATGAGTGTATTTCGAATTCAATACTGAATGAATAATTATTAAATAATGTTTAGAGTATATGACTCAGCTTTTTTTTTTGGGATCGTATGTGAGATCAAGCAACCTGAACCCGGAGGAGAGATGTATTACTAGGCTAATACTTGACAAGACTCATTAGGATAGGTTAAGATGATTCGACCTTCGACAGGATCATGAGGACTTCAAAAGGTTCTGTGAGCATTGCTTGTTATCGATAAGCCGGAGCTCTTCTAACGTTTTTTAATCCACACATGATCTACGCCATCAACTCCGAGTATTCTATTTGACATCATACAAAGACCCAGCTGCACTGCCTTCTTATCGCAGATTTCATCTGAATGCAAACCAGAGAAGCTCACGCAATTCTAGACAGAAAAATAGTATGCGTCATCAACTAAACACAGAAAAATTTGTTACATTGCTAAGCCGTCACAGAAACATTTCCCCATATAAGGATTTGACCCAGTAAATTTGGCCCATAACTAACTTGATAAAAAGAAACTCGTTGCGCTATCAACTTGCAACACAACGCACCACCAATTTGGAATAGAAAAAATTCAACGCATCACCAACTCGACGCACAAAAAATCTCCTACGGTCTATCTCGATGGAGATATACTCTCCCACGGTACAGTTTCACACAGCGAAAACTCTCATGCGGCGTAACTTGGTCCGCTTCAACTCTCAACAGACGCAAACATAGTCCGTTAGACTGTGTAGAGTTGGAGCGGGCCGAGCTGTGCCACAAAAGTTTCGCTGTGGGGAGTTTCGCCAAGGGAGAATTTTTCTGTGTTGGCATGCCCTGGCAGTTTTTGCATGTCGAATTGGTGATGCGTCGAGTTTTTCCATGTTGAATTGGCAATATGTCCAGTTTAATTGAAGCAAGCCGATAGCGCATTGGGTTTTTCTGCACCAATTTAATTATTGGCTGAGTTTGTCTGGATCATGTCGCTTCATGGGATTTTTTTTTCAGTGCAATGTGTCGAATTTTTATGTGTTCAGTTAATTGTCTGTGTGACTTTTATGAGCAGAATTACGTGGGTCTGGTTGAGTATGCATTCAGTTGGCATCTGTACAAACAAAGCTTTACCATTCCATCGCTAAGAAAGAAAAACATAAAGCTCAATATTATAAACAGACTATCGAAAAGCGATGCTTATGATTTTATATCTTAGCGATGGTGCATTGTATCAAGAATCAAATACTAAATTTGTTCGGATAGGTCATGCGAGCATTTTCACAAATCGGGATACCTCATTGATAACATGTTGTACGCATGGAACATTTTGAAGTTTGCTAAGCTTATTAAGGGGGTCAGGTACCGAAAATTTCACATCCAGAACCTCTAACGGTAGAGACTGGCTGATTTTTGTCTTGATATCATTTTTCATATCAAAATACCTCATGAAATTTTGAAAAATTAATTTTTTCCCTGTTTTCAAAATAATTTTTTTCGAAACCGTTGATATATCGAAAATCCCATCTTCTAGATTATTCATTGTGATAAGTGTTGTTATATAATTTCTTCCAGGTAAAGTTTTATTACTTGATCATATCATAGAATTTTTGATGTGTAAACATCTTAGCGCTCGGTCTACGGTAGGGGCTAGCTGGGACTTCGAGCGTCAGATGTAAAACTTCGACCGTCAGCGTAAGATCCGTGTCTATGTGAGCGCGTGAATGTGTGTGTGAGAGCGCCACACGGTGGGGGCTAACCAACACTTCTATGTATAGGACATCGGCGCCGCGCAGCACAGTGGGGAATTTTCACGAATTCCTGGCCATAAATCAGGGGATGATCGGAACTTCACCAAATTTGGTATACTTATGTTTTCGGGGTCGCTGATTACGAATCCGAAATCAAAATTTCAAAAAACAAAATGGCGGCTCAGATACGGCTGGTTCGAACCAAAATTCTTCAAAAAATCCAACGGAAAATCTACTTTCCCAATGTTTTCGGGGTCCCTAATTTCGAATCCAAAATCAAAATTTCAAAAAACAAAATGGCGGCTCAGATACGGCTGGTTCGAACCAAAATTCTTCAAAAAATCCAACGAAAAATCTACTTTCCCAATGTTTTCGGGGTCCCTGATTTCGAATCCAAAATCAAAATTTCAAAAAACAAAATGGCGGCTCAGATACGGCTGGTTTGAACCAAAATTCTTCAATAAATCCAGCGGAAAATTTACTTTCCCCATGTTTTCGGGGTCCCTGATTTCGAATCCAAAATCAAAATTTCAAAAAACAAAATGGCGACTCAAATATGGCTGGTTCGAACCAAAATTCTTTAATAAATCCGATGAAAAATCTATTTTCCCGATGTTTTCGGGTTCCCTGATTGCGAATACATCAAAATTTCGAAAAATAAAACACAGAGCCTGAACTATGTTTGTCGAGTGGCTACAATAATAGATTATACAGTAGGTTCGGGAATGTACGGAAAATAATTGTTATCTCGTAATACGGTAAACAAAGTTTTTATTATTGAAAAATACAAAGAGTATCTCAATCCTAATCCTTATTCCAATCCATATTCAATCCATATTCGGCTCAGCAAGTAGCCTCATAGCCTCTGCAGACAATTGCTGTGACTTTTTTTGAGGCAGTTTCCTTAGGTTTGTTATGAATGGATCAGATGACACTAGTAGCCAATTCAAAACATCCTGCATAGTATTCTCGCGTGATGATTTACGAGAAAATCCGTCTCGAAATTTTTTCACGTCTTTGTTTCGCGCTTCTTGAGCCTCCTCTGACAATTGTCCGATGGGTAAAATAGCCGAAGCTATTATCAAATTTCCATGGATCAATATTTTGTGCACGGTTGTTGGCATATAATACCATGGATAATCGCGCACGTACAGTTGCGCAGTTTCCAACGCGTATTCTTTGAAGTTTTCCACGTTGATATCGTACCCACTCGAGATAACTTGTAAAATGACGTGAAATCTTTTTATAAGTTCTTCGTTCAAGCCAGTTATCATTGCTGTTATTTCGTGGTTTTCAAAAAATCGCCGTGCTGTATTGCCATCGTTGGTGCTCCCATACCCAGGCTTTGGACGATCCACTATCAACCCCAATTCAGATTTCAAAGATTTTTGTATCTGTGCTTTTCGATCGCTAACCATCTTTTTTTCATTTTCGGATCGTGCCTGCCATTTTTTCAAATCGAGTTTGTAAGATAGATGCAAGAGGGACTCAAAAAAACGGATCCATGCGTGTAACGTGGACATTCCAAATTTCAAGTTATCTTCATTCACTTCTTTTTTCAGGATTGCATCAAGATCGTTAAATTCTTTTGAAGTAGCTTGACATAAATAGCATCTTTGTGCGGATTTCGTAGATGTAACAGCATTGCAGACTTTCCCATCTATCATAGTAAACAGCATTTTATACCTAACTGTTACTTCTCTGCCATCAACTCCAATTTTCAATGGTTTTAATGATGAGATTTGTTCTTCAATATACGCTGTTTCATTCTTCGTGGATTCCGTACTTTCATGTAGAAATTGCATTCTTATAGGCCGGCAATAGCGAGGCGATGATGGCCTCGGATTTTTCCATAAAAGTTTACAACCGGAGTCCATAGATTCACTCTCAAAAAATGCGAGTTGTAACGGGACAAGGGACGTTAGGAATATATTTGCGTCGGAATTACTGTCATCCTCAAATTTCTGTTTGTATACACCTTGGCCAGAACTTCCGTCACACCCCCATTTACAGATTAATTCCGCATTTGCCAAGTTTTCCATATGCACTGATTTCACAACTTCTCTCTGACTAAGAAGAAGACGCTTGCATGTGTGGTCCAGTAAGTCTTGTAATTTAATATCCGCACAATTTTCAGTAATAGTTATACTAGACCGCGGTGGATAACATAATGCTTTGGCCTCTCTAACTGCTTCGTAATTTGGATATGCCGGACAGTTGATACCTTTCAGCGATGCTCTTACAATATTATATTGATGTCTGGTGAGTTTGGCTTCGACCATAACCGAAAGAGCTTCATCTGTTGATAGTGTATTTTGCACTGCCTTTGACGATGTTGGTGCAGGTGCGTGCGTTTCAACTGCAATGTCCTTGGCCGTTTTTGACGAATTTACGTCTCCGGAAGAGCGGAGACTCATTTGCGCTGCATAGCACAACTCCTCAGGGGTATGATTTTGCCGCAACTCTTCTGTTCTTCGTCGTTTCGATCGCTCACTTGATGCAGCAAAGTCCACTGAGGGACGACCACGTGTGCTGGCGTCACTCGGTTTCGAATCAGCAGGAAAGGCAATATCCATCTCCAGCCACTCTTGATTCTTATGAAGAAAATTGGTCTCCTTCCTTCCTGACTCTTGCCATTTTATGCGTATCTTATGAATTAACTTGGACAAATTCTGCCTGGCATCTTGGTGGATTTTAATCACACATTGACTCTTCTCCGATAATTCCCGTTCCAATAATTCTACTTGCTCATTATATTCTGACGTTAAATATTTTTTCAGAATTAAAAATATTTCCTTTCGTTTGAATGAGACAAGCGAAGCACCTGAACCTGAAAAGAAATTGTACTTAGTATTAATCATAAATTGCATTGTATTACGAATGAGGATTAGACATACGCCTTTATGCATTTGGTCATACTTCATTAAAATGTGGAGTTGGCGTTCCGAATACAATACTAAATTTCTAATAAATTCCTTTCCCTCTGGAAAACAAATTCCACGTAAACTAAATCAGGTATCAGCATTTTTCACGACGATTCTTACAAAGTATGTATATATATATATATATATACATATGTATGTATATATATATTTATATTTCGAATCTATTGTCAGGGTCGACCGGTCGACCTGCAGCTGCAGTTCCAGGTAAGCCCAGTTCGGCTGACCGAGTACCTGGCACGTCACGCGGCGCGCGGTTGACTTATCGGATGACGCGGACGCGCACTAAAATTGCTCTGGACCAGGCCGCGCACCTTTGCGCACTCTCGGTGAGGCGGCATTCGAAAGCTAATATTCTAAGCTTTATTTAAAAAAAAAAATGAAGGCGGGATTCCGCGGGATTCTATACTAAACGTCTATGCAAAGTCAATATTTACTTTCGAACGAAGGCACTTTTCGGGATTCTCGTTAGACTACGAAAACATGGACAAAAAAAATATTTTTTAATTGTAAAATAGGCAAAATGTTCTACATACCTTGAGGAAGAATATCCATTTTGTTTGAATCAATTATCACTTCCCACTATCCGTATACAAACGTTCAAAGTTGCGCTACAAAACACAGCACGGTCGACGCTCGCGACTGTCACCAACAAAGGTCGACTTTGAACTGAAATATCTAAGCATCTATGAGAGGTAAAAGGTTGGGTCAAACGGGAAATTACGCAGAAATTAGTTCTCTACAAATACCCGTGACCGTTATACCTGTATGGAAAAATTTTTTTTTTTATTTTTGGCCAGGAATTCGTGAAAATTCCCCACTGTGCGCAGGCGTGAGCAGCGTACAGCGCGCACCGTGGTCCGTGTGAGAGCCCGTGAATGTGTGTGTTTCGACAGCTGATAGCTGATGGTACGGGCTAAGATTAAGGAGGTACGACTAGTATGAAGAATCCAACTGACGGACTTGAAATTTTTATATGTTTTTGCCGAATACTTTATGCGCCTATTGCCAAAATTTGAGCTATATTGACCGTTTAGTTTATTCGTAATAAAATTGCAAAGTCGAGCAGTTTGAGTTACTAAAGCACGTCGTCTTATGGAGACGGTTAACCGGAAGTGCTGTGATCACGGTTTTGCTGCTCACGTATCCAACTACACCCGTTGAAAAACTGAAACTTGATAGATTAGATATAATAGATATTGTAAAAAATTGAAAAATTACTCTTCACCGTGTAGTTCTGGCACTACATCATAAAAAAGTTTCAATTTCCGGTTGTAAATGGTCAGAACGATCAAATAGCACCCACAGACTTAGCAACGTCACGAGTAACAGCTGATGGGTTTCGGCAAACATAACCTAGCTTTGTTTTGATGTTAGCAACGAGGATAGAGTCATCTTCGTTGGTCACGTATACCAACTTATAGCATCGCCAATGCGACGTTGCCAAGTGTTCACTTCAAATTCCATCATGTTATTTATGGAGTTTTATTATTTATCACGTATCAATTATATGTATAATTATCATTCTGCCGATCGTATTAATTCCACTGAGGTAATTCAAGTCTATTTTAATAGGTTTTCGGCTGATTTTTTAAAATGTTTTTTAGTCCGTTTTTGTGGTAGACATGTCATTATTATTATGATGGAGACTACTATCGAGTCGTTGACAATCTAATTTTTCAGTTTTTATTAGTTCATGCGCAATAAATTAATCATTTACCACAAAATTTTTCACATTATAATCGATAATATGAATAATCAATGCAAATAAACATAAATCAGAACAGCTGTGGGTAAAATGAATTTAGACTTTTTTTTGACTCCAAAGAACTAGTCGTACCTCCTTAACCAATGCACGACCTCAATTTTCCCACACCAAACTGACGCGAGCTCAAATGTTTACACATCAAATTTTGTGAGTTCCAACGCCAACTCACACGTTTTTTTTATTCAGGCCATGGAATCCATTTCCTTCTTATTATATTCTACCAATTAATTTATCACACATTTGGACAATTGTTGTGCCTTTAAATGGTATCTCCTCCTACAATTTTGAACTTTGAGGGTTGTAGATTTTTTTACACATACTTTGGGTCACAATGAACAATCTAGCAGATGGGAATTCCGATACCTATACCAACGTATTCGAAAAAAATTATTTTCAACACGTGGAAAAAATTAATTTTTCGAAATTTTATCAATGTGAGGTATTTTGATACGAGAAATGATATCAAGACCAAAATTAGCGAGTCTCTACGGTTAGCGGTTCTGGATGTGAAATTTTCGGTACCTGACCCCCTTAAGGATTTACTGAAATAAATGCAAATGATATTTAATGTCTTAGTTGCAAGATTGGGGCCTCTGAGCTTATAAAATAATGAAACCATCGCGTGACGAAATGTTTTGGAAAGACGAAATTCATCCCCTTAAAAGTTGTTTAATTCTAGCCAAAGCATAGCAGTCACCATTTGAAGCTTTCACATAGAAGTTACATGGTAAAAATATGTATAATCCTTTGCAAACAGAAGCCGAATCCCCCCAAAAACACCAACATTTAACGGCACTACTTTTTCTTTTTTTTTTTTTGTTCTGAATAAAACCAAATACACCGAAAACTCATAGTGTCGGGGACTCTTTTTCGTTCTTCGTCGCCCCTACATTCTCGGTTTCCATATCGAAGCGTTTTCGCTCATTTCCGACGAGAACCACCAAGAATTCGTCTTCGCCAATAATCATCGAAGAACTCA
This sequence comes from Rhorus exstirpatorius, assembly GCA_963564615.1. Lineage (NCBI taxonomy): Eukaryota > Metazoa > Arthropoda > Insecta > Hymenoptera > Ichneumonidae > Rhorus > Rhorus exstirpatorius. The sequence continues at coordinate 5,174,126 of OY751314.1, read as the reverse complement.
TATTGTTCACCCTCGTTTTTCGTCCATTCTCGACAATTACTCACCAGGATTCACCCGTTGTCTTTGTTCGTTTCTGATAGTCACCGAAGTAGTAAGTATTTCGAAAATTTTTCCTCGCATGTCTATGTATATACCTGCTCGTGACGCACGTTGTCCCCGATCTCGATCGATACCCCATGACGTCCCGAGACCCGAATCCGAGGCGGTCGAATTTCTCGCCCTATAGAATCGATGATGTATTTTCTTACGGTTTTCTCCCCTTTTCGCGTTATAGTATGTGGAAAATCTAGATTCGTGTTAACTTCATTTTTGTGAAAAGTTATGTTGTGATAAATTCAGTTTCGGAAAAGGTTTATACTAGCGTTAAGTCCAGTGTTCAATGAAAATTATTCAGTTTAGGTCGATTCCTGTGATCCGAACTTTTGTTTCTTGTGTTAAACTGTTCTTGAGCAGGTTGAATCCGTTTTAAAATTTTATTCTTTGTTAAGCTCATTCTTGGTCCATTCCAATACTTTTTTTTATATAAATTTATCGTGCGTGTTAAATAAATTTGTGTAATTTAAATTTTCTCTGGTAAATAAAATTGAGTAATTCGGTTAAATTCGGCTCCAGTAGTTCAAATCCTCTTTCCTTGCGACTATAATTAAATACCCATTTTTTTTTATTGTCGTTTACAAATAAATATACCCATACATTGTAAATTATCTGTAGCGAAATTTATTTTCAATCTATTTTAAATCCTTCGAGTGATTATACTCAATCGTGTTGGGATTGTTACGTCCTGACCCTCGATTTTTCTCATCTCGGCCAAGAAAAGCGTGGCTTTACCTTTAACACGTTATTCGAGATAAAATCGGCATTGGCCAGGTTGTTGCCCTGTTTTGAGCCTAACCTTGCGGAAAATTGCTCAGGATGGGCGGAGCGTGCATACAATTTGGTAACAATGGCAAATTGAAATAAAATCTCAAGAGCAAAACTCTTTAATTTTCGCGAGACACATCGAACAAGACTAATAAATTGTAATTCGGCAAAATCGGACAAATAAACTCGTAATGTAAGGGGGAAAAATGGTGTGATCACATTAAATAAATTCTGACATGAAAACGGGAACTAGACTTTCACTGACGTGGGAGAAAATAAACTCCAGGGCCGTCCTCAAGATGAGGCCCCTGGGGCTTATCCGCACAAACTGCAAGGACAAACGTAATTATCGCGAGCACTAAAATGACCGCTACTACAACGACAGCTATTTTTAACTGGAAAAAGTCCATGGTCAATAGACAGTACAACTCTCACAAACAAAATCAACACAGAACTTATTCGACCACGACTCGATTGGGTTTAATCACTCGAAGAAATTTTAATTTGCTCAAAAATGAATTTGAACCCGGATAAAATATAGTAATTATATCGGAAATAGAGATTGAATTATGAACACAAAAAAACACTATCGACTCATTATTTCCTGGAATAAATCGTGAAATCCTGAAATGAATTTAACTCGCACATTTCACTGAGCTTACGAACATGAGCACTTCCTAGGAGAAAACAATTTCACAAGAAAAATAGTCTTACAACAGATCGAAATTCTACAGATTCATCTGGAATGATTTACTGGGAACATCAAAATAATTTAATTGCACAAAAAAAAATAGAAATAATTTGAACGGACGGGAAATAAATCGAACAGAAAGGAATTGAATGTAAACACGAAGAGATTTCAATCGGAAAATTATTTTAGTCTGACACTGCCTTTAACACAAAAATAACCCTTTAGGAAAGCTGAATTTAACATAACATAATTCTTCACTAAACTGAATTTTAATCGACATAACCTTTTCGCAAAACTGAATTGAAACGCAAATCTAAATTTTCACAAAATTGAATTCACCACAAAAATCTGAATCTAATACAAAAGATAACGCGAAAAGGAAAAACAACGATGAAAATATTTCATAGACCTTCAACGGTGAGTAACCCGGTAGATTCGGTCACGGGCCTCAAGACGTCATGGGGTGTCGACCGGGGTCAGAGCCACCGCGCACCACGAACGAATATAAATGGGTACATGCGAGGGAAAATTTTTAAACACTCACTAATTGGCTGATTGAAATTAAACGAAGTTGATCAGCGAATGAGATGAGTTACCAAATGGCGAATAACGACGGGGTCGATGATTAACGATAAACGGAATGGAAAATTGGCCGACGCAAATGAAATATATTGTTCTCCAACAGATAATTTTCACACGTAAATGAAATATATTCTTTTTCAAAAACAAAAAAAATGTTTACGCGAGGAGAAAATAATGTCTGCTTACAACAAAATAAAACAAAAATGCTCGGGTCGCCTCGAAGACTCAAACGGTTGTACGAAAATTAAAATTTTTAAACTGGAAATACTGTGGCAGAAGCTATGAAAAATATGAAAAAAAATAAAATGGACCCGACGGACAGTGATTGAGCTTAGGAAAATTTCTCCGGACTTTCTGACATACCGCGGGCTCATTACTCGGTCTTATATAGGGTCTTCCAGGATAGCTTAGTTTCGGTGGTGGGGAGGTACGCCCTTAGATGCCTTAAACGCTCCAGGCTCCTCCGCCGCCTCCACCTCGCATCCCCAATGATCCCCTAGAATCTATAGAATCGAAAATTTATACTTATGATTAACATGAATTCATCCTTATGATATAACATTCACTCCTGCATTCCTTTATAATAATTATTTCATTATTACCTTATGATCAGAAAACGAATTTTCTCATACATACGCCGTCTTTGCATAAAGACGCTCATTCTGTCTCTCTCATACTTACATATTTCGTATTTACTTTCTCACTCACTCCATCCCTCGTTTTGGAGGTAGCACACAGCGGAGGAGGCAACCCCTTCTCTTCATTCTGGTCACTCTCTCTCTCTCTCTCATCCCTCCATACTTGCATTTGACTTCTCCTATGGGCCACGCGTTGGCCCGTCATAAGCTCTCGATGTCACACACACACATGCAAGTACATGCCCATGCATTTCCATTCGTCTTTTCTCATTCGTACCCTATTTCTTTCCATGACAATTTCTCCTCTGTTTCTCTGTATCTTTCTCGCTCTACATCTCAAATTGGATCTTCCCTCTCATTCTATTCGTTCCCATGTCTTTATAATTATTCACCATGCGCAGGTTCTGTTGCAATGGTGTAGGACATGCAATTCTTTTGGATTAGAACTAATTCATAAACTTTCCAATAATTACACAAAAGAAAATCATTTTGGCATATCTCAATTACTCGAAATACCTATTGCCAAAATTGCGAATTATTTATTACAAGACATTGATTTTTAACCGGTTATTCAGATTTTACGTATGTTACAACAATTAAAAATTCTATCCATATACTTCGGAGCCCATGCCATTTTACAATTCCGGCTCCATTCTTTCTTTTACTTTTCATTACAGGAAAGATCTATCAGTAGTGTTACAAGGACAGTTCTAACCCAAGATCCCTACCCCGACATTTACCGACATTTTTTAGCTCAGACATGAACCACTTAGCCGAGACACAAACCCGGGGAGGGAGGGGGGCTATCTCGATGAGCCGGAATGCACGGAGCCGATCCGGGGGGGGGGGGGGGGATCTCTAACAACTGGAGGGCACCTAATATCTTATGTGTCGAGACATTGGGGTGGGGGGGGGGGGGGCTAGCTTTGAGGGTGGTATTGGAATGCCGCTATCTCTGGCAGCGGCGGGGCGCCTTATTTTTCATGGCGATATTTGATTGATGATTATCAGTTAGACTGGCGTCTCTGTAGGGCGGGGTGGGGGGCTAGTTTTGAGGGTGGTATTAGAATGCAGCTATTCTGTATATCCGGCAGCTGCAGTGCAGCTTGTCTTGGCATTGGAATGTTATTATCTCTAACAAGTAAATAGCGGACTAGAGCGTTAGACCTTTCAACCACACACGACGCTACCCTCCCGGGCCAGTGCGTCTGTTTGTCGCAACCTTATCGTTGGTCATAAATTATTTCTGTTTGTGTGCTAAGGACCAGACCGCAGTCTGGAAAAGGCCGAACATAAAATCTTAGAGGCGCCTATGATAGTGTCTCGCTGGTCCTCGGCACCTGAAGGAAAAACGTCGAAATGCCCCTAACAAGTATTCTTCTGACTGAATTTATATAAGCGTTTCCCTATCACTGACTGGTGCGTGAGCAGATGTAGCGCAGGGTGCCGCGGCATATATTTTTTCAAATCGCGAAGAAATTGGGACGAAGAGGAGATTGAAAATATGGAAAAGCACGTTCGATTCGATACTCGAGCTCAAATTCACGTGATGTATGCCTGGGATTATGCGTATAGAGCCGCTCGCCGAGGCCGGTGGGAAGAAGTTGCACGTGATCGTGAGCGATTTAGATTAAGAATTGAAAAATAAGGAAAACTGATTGAATCTGTATTGACGGAGAAAAAAATTTAACGGAAAATGGTATACTGATATGCGTTATCGACGTGTTTCGACCTGTTTCGAGTCCTCCCATTACCTTCGAGAGCGGATGATGCCATCTTGCATGTCTGAACACGCTTGAGCCTGCACAGTGTTTACATATTTTGACAAACCGCCGGAAAATGAGGCTTTGATTTTCATGGAATGCCGCTATGACGCGCTTAGTCGCGTTCTTGCTATCAACATGGACGGATATTCTGATGGCGTTCTCGGAGCCAAATATCCGTGGGAATTATCAAGGGGTGATCTTAAGAATATAACGAAGCCTATGATTTTAAAATATTTTAGTCGATCAATTCATATGTTTTATGATCGTTTACCCGAAAATCTTCGTGCAGACGCCGAAATTATGTCATATCTGCCTTGTATGGAACATTGGAATACGCCCCACATCATGACTCATATCGATGGCCCTGCACCCTCTGTACGGAATTCTCAAATGTGTCGCAGCAAAGTGTGGGCGGAGAAAAGTGCGGAAAATCCTATTGGGTCCTAGAATTGAGAGTTGGTGGGGGTCGGGAATTTGGAGGGCCTATATAATATCAAGATGCACGCCTGAACTGTAACCGTTTACATGCAAGACAAGCAACGTGAGCTGAAAGAACGATTGCTCCTGCTTTTGAAAAATATTGAAGAAGTGAAAAATCTTATACGTTGGAGAGAGGATCTGGGATTCATCACAAACAGATTAAAAAATACATCAATAAGTCGAAATGGATTTCGCAAGTATCAACAAGGTGGGAATAATGGCGGAATTTTTGCCAACAAAAAAATTGGCTGAACTCTCCGTTCAGACAGATCATCCGATCTCCGACCTGAGAATAGTCGAAACGAAATTCGGGAGGAGGATCGTGGCGGATATCACCAACGATTTCTCCGTATTCCTACCTGCAAGATTCGTGAAAGCGCTCGACGAGAACAAAGAAATATTCAAAGAGATGATTGACGCTGCGCATACAAATCAACTCTACATGAACTACTTCGGTGGGAAATATAACAGCGTAGAATTCAAACGCATCTGACGTCATCAAACCATCAATCCATCGCGCCTACTATGGGGTCGTGACTCTACGCGAACGATGGTGGCACTGAAAAAGTGTTTGAATCCATAAGTGCGCATGGTTGAAAAAGTAAAAAAAAAAACATTATAGATGACGTGTGGTGCGAAATGTATAAGTTTGAGTGAAACCAAATATGTAATACAATTTCCTATGGTTTATTTCAATAAAAAACACACATATTTTTCGACAAAATGTTTTTATTTATTTCAAAAATCCTGCGTTTACACAATGCCTAATGTACCAGCTCCTTAAAGATTTCACGTTCGCGTTGACACAATTATATTTTGAGTCATGGGGATGATGAGAACATCCTCTGTTGTTTGATATTTTCGATAATTTCTGCAATGATGGACAATCGAGAGTTTCCATATCGACAATATGTGCCGACGAATCCGTGAATTGCGCTAACCACGTCCTCTTCTCTAATCCCTTCACGTAGATGGTTCGGGCTTGTTTCAAGATAGCTCGAATTGTTGTTCCAGCAGCTTCGTACGGCGTGTCGCCTGAATTCCATCGTATTCCATGAAAATTTCGTTCCAGCCATGAATTCATCGTTTTGTACTTCGCTGGTAGAGAGTTCCATGGGGTTGGAGGTTTGAAGAAAAATGTCAGGGGTTCGGCGTTTTCAGAGATTTCGACAATAAAATTTTATTGAAAATATTGAAAATATTCCCGAAGATTCGCCGATCGGGTATATACTCGAAGTTGATTTAGAATATCCCAATGAGCTCCACAAATGTCACAAAGACTTGCCGCTATGTCCAGAACACTATCGAGCCCCGAAATCTAAAAATTCAAAATTGATGACGACATTGCTACCGAAGGAAAAATACATTATTCACTACCGTAATTTACAGGAGTCTTTGAGATTGGGTCTAAAATTAGCAAAGATTCATCGGGTACTAAAATTCAAACAATCCCCTTGGTTGAAAAAATACATTGATCTCAATACGAATTTGAGAAAGCAGTCCAATAACGATTTCGAGAAAAACTTTTACAAACTAATGAATAACGCGGTGTTTGGGAAAACGATGGAAAATGTATGTAATCACCGTGAAGTAAAGCTCGTTACACGCTGGCATGGGCGATATGGTGCAAGAGCTCTCATCGCTCGAGCTGCCTTTCATAGCTGCACCATATTCGACGACGATATGGTTATAATAGAATTGACTAAAGCTAAAGTAAAATTCAACAAACCGATATATGCTGGATTTTCAATTCTTGACCTGTCTAAAATCTATTTATACCGTTTCCATTATGACTATATGAAGATTACATTCGGCGAACAAGCCAAATTATTATACACAGATACGGACAGCCTAATCTATCACGTAACTACTCCAAATATCTACGAATCCATGAGACGTGACATACACCAATTTGATACATCTGATTACCCGACAAATAATCCCTATGGAATGCCTCTTGCGAATAAAAAAGTGTTGGGTCTTAAGAAAGATGAAAATAATGGTAAAATTATGACCGAGTTTATAGGGCTTAGGGCAAAGTTATACTCGTATAAAGTACAAGGTAATGAGCTTGAAAATAAACGTGCAAAGGGCGTCAGAGGAGCGACTTTAAAAACCATTACGTTCGATGACTATAAAGAGTGTCTATTTCATTGTAAAACCCTGATTAGGACCCAGCACATGATACGCAGCTCAAAACATATTGTAGAGACGGTTAGGCAAAATAAAATAGTATTAAGCTGGCAGGATGACAAAAGAATTCTGTGCCCAAAGTCTGCTGATACTGTACCATGGGGCTACGATGTGACGAGCGAACACATGTACATGGAAGCATAAATCTTCGAGCAGTAAGAGTCGGCAAAACCTCTCAACGTTTCACGAAATTTGGGTGCAACTATCAGCATATTTACCGTAGCACTAAAATGCCCTTCGCTCTTCCTCTCTTTTATGACAGGCAGGTCATTTTCAAGGGAGAACCTTCTCAGTATAATTTTTCTCGCGTAGCTGAACACACATCGATGAAAATGGTACCATTATCCTCAGATGTCTTTATGCTGTTTGTGTTTTTATTTAATAAGTGCTCTCTATTACAACGAATTTGGCGTGAAGTGTGTTTTTCCGAGCTCAAACTCTTGCCTCGTCAAGCTATTTTAAGAAAATTACGGACTATTTTATCGGCAACGCGACGAAGGACGTTTCGTCGAGCGTTTGATCGCGGCTTAATGGATCATCCTGACATCCTGAACACTGCAGTTCGCGTCATCAGGATGTTCAACTGGGGCGAGGAAGGCGAGCTACTACCGATACTCGATGAGCATGGTAAGTAATAGAAATTATCTATCTCCTGCCTAGCCATCTGTCAGCACATTACTTGACCACCTGACTCTCTATCTCTCTCTCGCTTTCTTCATTATGCCTAGCTGTAGTTGGAAAGCTTAGCCGCGTACCTGGCTCTTCTCCCTCCCACCCTTTCTCTCTCATTCTCTCTCATTCTTTCTCAATCTCTCTCATTCTCCCTCAATCTCTCTCTCTAGAAAACATAAAGTACCCACTGCAATGAAATATATATTTATCTATTCAGCAAAACGAAAGCTTCTCGCTGATTCCGACGAAGAATCTTCAGATCAGGATGATTTAGTACAGCCGGATGGGGCAATAGCTGGACCGTCCGGGTTAAACCGGCGCTCGCTGTCATTATCATCGCTATCGTCATCGTCGTCATCGTCCTCAGCTATTACAATATACCGATCACCACCAGCGTCTCCATCGAGATCTTCGTCGTCCTCGCCATCGAGAGCTCCGCCTTCACCACCCGCTCGACCACCGCCACCCCGATCCCCCAGCCCTGAGGCCCAAATAGAGTGGATCCACGCTGAGCCTAGACCACGCGGTTACTATGCGCCGCAACCGCCATCACCCCCTAGACAATACGAAGATAGCGATTCGAGTATGAACTCACTCTTTTCGGACAGCGACCTATCCGAAGATTCAGGTAAAGAAATAAAACGCGTGCACGCGCACACATACACACACATACACACACACACACAGATTTTAACATGCATATTAGAATATATCATTAAAATGTTACAGGTTATGAGTCGTGCGCTTTCGCTAATTTAGCTCCAAGGGAGCAAGTTGCAGGATTCGCCGATGACGACGAGGAAATAAATATAGATTATTTGTAATTTAATAAAATAAAAAATTAATTGGAAAAATGAAATTCATTTCAGATTTCCTTATCCAACTATTGTGGGCATTGTCGAAACCCAACCATTTTACAAACATTTCATTCCCACGCGTTTTCAATACTCGTTCAATCAGATAAATATCGGGATTTTCAACTCTGAGTAGCTCTTGCTCATAAAAACCACCGGCGATGGGTTCATCTTGATAGTCCTTCAGACTGAACGTCACAGGGTTCGTATTTTTCACTTGATGTATTGTAAATATTTTCGTTGTCCAGTTTGGAGTATAACCCTTGGCAAATATATTTTTAAATTTGCTTATTCTCACTTTGTCACCGCGTCGAAATTTTGTCGACTTTTTTTCAAAGGTTCTCGAGTCGTGAAAACGCGTTGTAACAGCTGCTTCTCATTCTCCGAGTTCACGTCTTTCGGCTTCATTTTAATTGTGCGATGTACACTATTGTTATATTCGGAAATCAAATTTTTCCTGTGAGAGATGGGATAGAAGGTGGCGATTGAAAAGATCAATAATGTTCATTTGTTGAAATATTTTATCAAACATCAGATTTCCTTATCCAACTATTGTGGGCGTTTTCGAAACCCAACTATTTTACCAACATTTTATCCCCACAAGTTTTCAATATTCGTTCAATCAGATAAATATCGGGATTTTCAACTCTAAGTAGCTCTTGCTCATAAAAACCACCAGCGATGGGTTTTTCAAAGACTTCCAAAGACTTCTGAAGAATATCAATTGCGTATTATGAGGAATTCTTCGAAGACTTCCATAGACTTCAGCATAGGCGCCGCCTGCCCGAGCAAAGAAGGCCGAGAAAAGTTGCTAAAAGAATATCATGATGCCCCCCTTAGGTGGGCACGAAGTCCTTGGAATTCTTTGAAAGTCTTCAGAAGTCTGTGGAAGTCCTTGGAATTCGTCGGAAGTCTCTGTAAGTCTTTTGGAGGCTCTGGGAGTCTATGGAAGTCTTCGAAGAATTCCTCATAATACGCAATCGATAGTCTTTAGATGTTTTTGAAAATCTTTGGAAATTTTTGGAAGTCTTCGGAAGTCTTCGGAAGCCTTTGGAAATCTTTGAAAGTTTTTAGAAGTCTGTGGAAGTTTTTGGAATTCTTCGGAAGTCTCTGTAAGTCTTTTGGAGGCTCTGGGAGTCTATGGAAGTCTTCGAAGAATTCCTCATAATACGCAATTGATAGTCTTCAGAAGTCTTTGGAAGTCTTTGAAAAACCCATCGCCGGTGGTTTTTATGAGCAAGAGCTACTTAGAGTTGAAAATCCCGATATTTATCTGATTGAACGAATATTGAAAACTTGTGGGGATAAAATGTTGGTAAAATGGTTGGGTTTCGAAAACGCCCACAATAGTTGGATAAGGAAATCTGATGTTTAATAAAATATTTCAACAAATGATCATTATTGATCTTTTCAATCGCCACCTTCTATCCCATCTCTCACAGGAAAAATTTGATTTCCGAATATAACAATAGTGTACATCGCACAATTAAAATGAAGCCGAAAGACGTGAACTCGGAGAATGAGAAGCAGCTGTTACAACGCGTTTTCACGACTCGAGAACCTTTGAAAAAAAGTCGACGAAATTTCGACGCGGTGACAAAGTGAGAATAAGCAAATTTAAAAATATATTTGCCAAGGGTTATACTCCAAACTGGACAACGAAAATATTTACAATACATCAAGTGAAAAATACGAACCCTGTGACGTTCAGTCTGAAGGACTATCAAGATGAACCCATCGCCGGTGGTTTTTATGAGCAAGAGCTACTCAGAGTTGAAAATCCCGATATTTATCTGATTGAACGAGTATTGAAAACGCGTGGGAATGAAATGTTTGTAAAATGGTTGGGTTTCGACAATGCCCACAATAGTTGGATAAGGAAATCTGAAATGAATTTCATTTTTCCAATTAATTTTTTATTTTATTAAATTACAAATAATCTATATTTATTTCCTCGTCGTCATCGGCGAATCCTGCAACTTGCTCCCTTGGAGCTAAATTAGCGAAAGCGCACGACTCATAACCTGTAACATTTTAATGATATATTCTAATATGCATGTTAAAATCTGTGTGTGTGTGTGTATGTGTGTGTATGTGTGCGCGTGCACGCGTTTTATTTCTTTACCTGAATCTTCGGATAGGTCGCTGTCCGAAAAGAGTGAGTTCATACTCGAATCGCTATCTTCGTATTGTCTAGGGGGTGATGGCGGTTGCGGCGCATAGTAACCGCGTGGTCTAGGCTCAGCGTGGATCCACTCTATTTGGGCCTCAGGGCTGGGGGATCGGGGTGGCGGTGGTCGAGCGGGTGGTGAAGGCGGAGCTCTCGATGGCGAGGACGACGAAGATCTCGATGGAGACGCTGGTGGTGATCGGTATATTGTAATAGCTGAGGACGATGACGACGATGACGATAGCGATGATAATGACAGCGAGCGCCGGTTTAACCCGGACGGTCCAGCTATTGCCCCATCCGGCTGTACTAAATCATCCTGATCTGAAGATTCTTCGTCGGAATCAGCGAGAAGCTTTCGTTTTGCTGAATAGATAAATATATATTTCATTGCAGTGGGTACTTTATGTTTTCTAGAGAGAGAGATTGAGGGAGAATGAGAGAGATTGAGAAAGAATGAGAGAGAATGAGAGAGAAAGGGTGGGAGGGAGAAGAGCCAGGTACGCGGCTAAGCTTTCCAACTACAGCTAGGCATAATGAAGAAAGCGAGAGAGAGATAGAGAGTCAGGTGGTCAAGTAATGTGCTGACAGATGGCTAGGCAGGAGATAGATAATTTCTATTACTTACCATGCTCATCGAGTATCGGTAGTAGCTCGCCTTCCTCGCCCCAGTTGAACATCCTGATGACGCGAACTGCAGTGTTCAGGATGTCAGGATGATCCATTAAGCCGCGATCAAACGCTCGACGAAACGTCCTCCGTCGCGTTGCCGATAAAATAGTCCGTAATTTTCTTAAAATAGCTTGACGAGGCAAGAGTTTGAGCTCGGAAAAACACACTTCACGCCAAATTCGTTGTAATAGAGAGCACTTATTAAATAAAAACACAAACAGCATAAAGACATCTGAGGATAATGGTACCATTTTCATCGATGTGTGTTCAGCTACGCGAGAAAAATTATACTGAGAAGGTTCTCCCTTGAAAATGACCTGCCTGTCATAAAAGAGAGGAAGAGCGAAGGGCATTTTAGTGCTACGGTAAATATGCTGATAGTTGCACCCAAATTTCGTGAAACGTTGAGAGGTTTTGCCGACTCTTACTGCTCGAAGATTTATGCTTCCATGTACATGTGTTCGCTCGTCACATCGTAGCCCCATGGTACAGTATCAGCAGACTTTGGGCACAGAATTCTTTTGTCATCCTGCCAGCTTAATACTATTTTATTTTGCCTAACCGTCTCTACAATATGTTTTGAGCTGCGTATCATGTGCTGGGTCCTAATCAGGGTTTTACAATGAAATAGACACTCTTTATAGTCATCGAACGTAATGGTTTTTAAAGTCGCTCCTCTGACGCCCTTTGCACGTTTATTTTCAAGCTCATTACCTTGTACTTTATACGAGTATAACTTTGCCCTAAGCCCTATAAACTCGGTCATAATTTTACCATTATTTTCATCTTTCTTAAGACCCAACACTTTTTTATTCGCAAGAGGCATTCCATAGGGATTATTTGTCGGGTAATCAGATGTATCAAATTGGTGTATGTCACGTCTCATGGATTCGTAGATATTTGGAGTAGTTACGTGATAGATTAGGCTGTCCGTATCTGTGTATAATAATTTGGCTTGTTCGCCGAATGTAATCTTCATATAGTCATAATGGAAACGGTATAAATAGATTTTAGACAGGTCAAGAATTGAAAATCCAGCATATATCGGTTTGTTGAATTTTACTTTAGCTTTAGTCAATTCTATTATAACCATATCGTCGTCGAATATGGTGCAGCTATGAAAGGCAGCTCGAGCGATGAGAGCTCTTGCACCATATCGCCCATGCCAGCGTGTAACGAGCTTTACTTCACGGTGATTACATACATTTTCCATCGTTTTCCCAAACACCGCGTTATTCATTAGTTTGTAAAAGTTTTTCTCGAAATCGTTATTGGACTGCTTTCTCAAATTCGTATTGAGATCAATGTATTTTTTCAACCAAGGGGATTGTTTGAATTTTAGTACCCGATGAATCTTTGCTAATTTTAGACCCAATCTCAAAGACTCCTGTAAATTACGGTAGTGAATAATGTATTTTTCCTTCGGTAGCAATGTCGTCATCAATTTTGAATTTTTAGATTTCGGGGCTCGATAGTGTTCTGGACATAGCGGCAAGTCTTTGTGACATTTGTGGAGCTCATTGGGATATTCTAAATCAACTTCGAGTATATACCCGATCGGCGAATCTTCGGGAATATTTTCAATATTTTCAATAAAATTTTATTGTCGAAATCTCTGAAAACGCCGAACCCCTGACATTTTTCTTCAAACCTCCAACCCCATGGAACTCTCTACCAGCGAAGTACAAAACGATGAATTCATGGCTGGAACGAAATTTTCATGGAATACGATGGAATTCAGGCGACACGCCGTACGAAGCTGCTGGAACAACAATTCGAGCTATCTTGAAACAAGCCCGAACCATCTACGTGAAGGGATTAGAGAAGAGGACGTGGTTAGCGCAATTCACGGATTCGTCGGCACATATTGTCGATATGGAAACTCTCGATTGTCCATCATTGCAGAAATTATCGAAAATATCAAACAACAGAGGATGTTCTCATCATCCCCATGACTCAAAATATAATTGTGTCAACGCGAACGTGAAATCTTTAAGGAGCTGGTACATTAGGCATTGTGTAAACGCAGGATGTTTGAAATAAATAAAAACATTTTGTCGAAAAATATGTGTGTTTTTTATTGAAATAAACCATAGGAAATTGTATTACATATTTGGTTTCACTCAAACTTATACATTTCGCACCACACGTCATCTATAATGTTTTTTTTTTTACTTTTTCAACCATGCGCACTTATGGATTCAAACACTTTTTTCAGTGCCACCATCGTTCGCGTAGAGTCACGACCCCATAGTAGGCGCGATGGATTGATGGTTTGATGACGTCAGATGCGTTTGAATTCTACGCTGTTATATTTCCCACCGAAGTAGTTCATGTAGAGTTGATTTGTATGCGCAGCGTCAATCATCTCTTTGAATATTTCTTTGTTCTCGTCGAGCGCTTTCACGAATCTTGCAGGTAGGAATACGGAGAAATCGTTGGTGATATCCGCCACGATCCTCCTCCCGAATTTCGTTTCGACTATTCTCAGGTCGGAGATCGGATGATCTGTCTGAACGGAGAGTTCAGCCAATTTTTTTGTTGGCAAAAATTCCGCCATTATTCCCACCTTGTTGATACTTGCGAAATCCATTTCGACTTATTGATGTATTTTTTAATCTGTTTGTGATGAATCCCAGATCCTCTCTCCAACGTATAAGATTTTTCACTTCTTCAATATTTTTCAAAAGCAGGAGCAATCGTTCTTTCAGCTCACGTTGCTTGTCTTGCATGTAAACGGTTACAGTTCAGGCGTGCATCTTGATATTATATAGGCCCTCCAAATTCCCGACCCCCACCAACTCTCAATTCTAGGACCCAATAGGATTTTCCGCACTTTTCTCCGCCCACACTTTGCTGCGACACATTTGAGAATTCCGTACAGAGGGTGCAGGGCCATCGATATGAGTCATGATGTGGGGCGTATTCCAATGTTCCATACAAGGCAGATATGACATAATTTCGGCGTCTGCACGAAGATTTTCGGGTAAACGATCATAAAACATATGAATTGATCGACTAAAATATTTTAAAATCATAGGCTTCGTTATATTCTTAAGATCACCCCTTGATAATTCCCACGGATATTTGGCTCCGAGAACGCCATCAGAATATCCGTCCATGTTGATAGCAAGAACGCGACTAAGCGCGTCATAGCGGCATTCCATGAAAATCAAAGCCTCATTTTCCGGCGGTTTGTCAAAATATGTAAACACTGTGCAGGCTCAAGCGTGTTCAGACATGCAAGATGGCATCATCCGCTCTCGAAGGTAATGGGAGGACTCGAAACAGGTCGAAACACGTCGATAACGCATATCAGTATACCATTTTCCGTTAAATTTTTTTCTCCGTCAATACAGATTCAATCAGTTTTCCTTATTTTTCAATTCTTAATCTAAATCGCTCACGATCACGTGCAACTTCTTCCCACCGGCCTCGGCGAGCGGCTCTATACGCATAATCCCAGGCATACATCACGTGAATTTGAGCTCGAGTATCGAATCGAACGTGCTTTTCCATATTTTCAATCTCCTCTTCGTCCCAATTTCTTCGCGATTTGAAAAAATATATGCCGCGGCACCCTGCGCTACATCTGCTCACGCACCAGTCAGTGATAGGGAAACGCTTATATAAATTCAGTCAGAAGAATACTTGTTAGGGGCATTTCGACGTTTTTCCTTCAGGTGCCGAGGACCAGCGAGACACTATCATAGGCGCCTCTAAGATTTTATGTTCGGCCTTTTCCAGACTGCGGTCTGGTCCTTAGCACACAAACAGAAATAATTTATGACCAACGATAAGGTTGCGACAAACAGACGCACTGGCCCGGGAGGGTAGCGTCGTGTGTGGTTGAAAGGTTTAACGCTCTAGTCCGCTATTCACTTGTTAGAGATAATAACATTCCAATGCCAAGACAAGCTGCACTGCAGCTGCCGGATATACAGAATAGCTGCATTCTAATACCACCCTCAAAACTAGCCCCCCACCCCGCCCTACAGAGACGCCAGTCTAACTGATAATCATCAATCAAATATCGCCATGAAAAATAAGGCGCCCCGCCGCTGCCAGAGATAGCGGCATTCCAATACCACCCTCAAAGCTAGCCCCCCCCCCCACCCCAATGTCTCGACACATAAGATATTAGGTGCCCTCCAGTTGTTAGAGATCCCCCCCCCCCTCCCCGGGTTTGTGTCTCGGCTAAGTGGTTCATGTCTGAGCTAAAAAATGTCGGTAAATGTCGGGGTAGGGATCTTGGGTTAGAACTGTCCTTGTAACACTACTGCTATCTTTCTGCTCACGCAACTATCACACAAACATTTGTTCATCAATCTCGCAATTATTACAGGAAAAAGGATTCGTTCACAATTTCCATTTCCACATAAACCTTTATCGATGCATTCCCAAATCTCCTGAAATCTTTGAATTTGGTCGTTGTTAGTTAAAAGAAAAACGTTAATTAAATAATGCACTTGCTACGCTTTTGGGGTCTTTGTTGGACTTGATGTTGAATTTTGGTGTCGCCCCTCCTGTGTAGGCGATGGGACATACGCTTTCTGAATCCCAAGACGCTGTTGTAAACGATTGCTTCTCACGTTGCGGGTGGCGTGTAACCAGTCCTTGAGCCAACGCGTTGCTTGATTTCGTTCTTCCTTCGACTATGAACTTGGCGTATTTTTGAGTTACATAAACATTCAGTTCTTTTGAATTGGAGACGATATACACATCCGGCCGATAACGGACCGGGCATGTTCTTAAAAGTTTATTTTAATTTTTGGTCGTCGACGGTTGGGTGGTCCTCCGATGTCTTTCTTCCATCGAAATCCCTTGTCTCGGCCATTGGTAATTTACTGGCCACGTGCAGCACTCCATACAGATCATCCATTGATTTTCTTAAGACGTTGTTCCAAAAAAAACCGTAGCAAGGCTCGAAATCCTCATAAATTTGGGGAGAAAAGAAAAATGAGATGACAAGAAAAAAAAAATGCAAAGAAGAAAATTCTTTTCTCTGACCAATTTCTATTCACGAAGATCTCGACTCGGTCTAAAAATAAAATCTAATATTAAAATGCAATAAGCTATAATCTACCGCCACCTGCCCATCACCGATGATCTGACCCAGGTATCCATGCTCATTCTCGATTTTACTATTTTACATTCGATCACTCACGTACTTTCGGGAATTCAGTTCATAAAGCCTGCATTCGGGGATAAGGAAAAAGAGGATCACCGGTCAATTAGCTGTAGATGAGCCATACACTCCGTCTCTCTGTCTCTCCCGCTTTCCTTCTCACGCGCACCGAACGATACCGCCTGTGGTTCTCACGAAGGCAAAAACTTTGCACCCAGCCTGTATTAGTGTCCCATGCACATTGTTTTTCGTTGTGCACAAAGGCCCACCACTTCCAAGTAATCTGATGCCATGGCCAAAGATTTCTTCGGCATCGACGGATGTTTTTCGTCACGCCCGACGATGGACGTTTTGTCATAAAGAGCTGCGATATCGACGCCACCATGGCGTCACCTCTCGATAATTTATGCTCCCCTGAGACTATATACGTGTCGACGGCTTGATTTGAAGACAGCCCGAACTATCCGAGTTCTTCAGAGGAAAAAAAAACGTTTCTCTCGTGTGACCGGGTCCCTTTCCTCGTATTAAATTTTTTTGAGAATTACAAGATATATGTAATCTCAAATCGATGCAAAAGTCCCGAAAGTCGCGGGACGTAACAGGATCAAAGAAAAGTAGATTTAAATTTAATCGTTTTCCTTTTGTAAGTTTTCCATCGATTGACCATGTACGCCCTCGAGGTCAAAATAGCCCTTGTTATAATTTTAGAACCCATAATTACCATAATTCTGTTTGTCCTCTTGGTTTGTACGGACAAACCACGAGAGGCTGTTCCTGAGGATAACCCTATTGATAAATTTATTATGAAGCCTAATACATTAAAATAAAAATGGAGTAAAACGGAAAACAATTTTGATAATTATAAAAGCCCAAATCATAATTTATAATCAGACTCCCTTCAATATACAATATCGAGACGCTTTACTCGCGAATATACATTTTAATAGTTATTGTCTTACATATCAAATCTTTTTTTTTTTTTTTATATTTCGTGCCAGTGCCCGGGGGGTTTCCTCTTTTAGCAAACCGTTCCTTTTCCTTTCTCTACCGAAATATTCCTTCCTCCTCTCTTATTTTTCTCTCATGCTCAATGTAGCTACCGTTGCCACTACTGATAACTAGATGCATTCCGAGATTCTCCCCCTTTCCCCCAATGCTCCACGGCTGCAGCCGCTTCGCCTTTCCTTCTTGATCCTGTATCGCATTTGCCATGGACGGAGGGGAACTGCAGAAAACCTACCGTCGATACAGGTCGGAAGCTACCTAGTCGCCCTCTGGTAGCCGCGCGAGTAAACTCAAGCGCCGTTACCCGAGGCGGCCTAGGCAGGTCCCTGCTTTACTGTGATTCAGTGGGTCAGTCAGTGAACGGCTAAGAGGCCACCTTCCGAGCGATAAGAACCGATGCGGGAGTCCTCCAAAGCCGCACTCCGACCACCCACCGATCACAGAAAGGTATTTTGAGCATTTGTTTTCTTAAGGTGGAGTCCGAACCAACCAGGATTGCAGGAAAAACACGTAGAAAAACTTTTTCCATTGGTGTCGACAGTGGGGATCGAACCCGGGTCCGCGGTGTGCGAACCCAGAGCCTCACCCACTGAGCCACTGTGCTCCTTTGTCTTGCACATTAAATCTTTTATTTCTATTCACACATTTAATGTCTACATTTTGAATTGTCAATTGATGTACGGCCTTTTGAATTATCAAGCTAAGTTTGGTTGTTTGCGACATGTACGCATATTTCTTTTCTTGATCAGTAATTATATAAATAAATGAATAATCTACTTTCAAACACTTAACTATTTGTGCATTACTCTTCATTCGTCTATTTTCTTTTGTTTGCAACCGTTGATAAAGAAAAAAAAAATTATGTTGACTTATGGGAGAATCGGTTACGTAAAATGAAGATATATTAAGTTCAAATTTGAGATCTAATTTATGCTCACTGCTACCACTACCAAAACTGTACTTGATTATACAGGGTTCGTACGCATAGAGAAAACCGGGAAAGCTCTGAGTTTGATGTAATCGGATTTACTTACCCATATTTACACACTGGTTCGAAATAAATAATTCACAGAGCTAAAAATCTTCGATTGTTCAGAATTTAGATTTTTCAAATTTTTAAATTTTCTCATTTTCGTACTTTCGGGACTTTGACTTGTCGGAGTTATGCCCTTTCGGCATTTTGTCCTTTCGGAATTTTGCCCGTTCGGTATTTTATCCTTTCGGACTGTTGGTCTTTCGGAACTTTGTACTTTCGGAACATTGCACTTTCGGAACTATGCACTTTCGGAACTTTGAGCGTCGGATTTTTGACTATTCGAAACTTTGATGTTTCATCAAAGTTTGATTTCTTTACTTTAAGTTTCCCCAAAAACCAGTTCGGGGTTCTGCGCTTTCGGAACTTTTCAAATTCGAAACTTCGACACCGCCCCACATATTGTTGTTAAGAATTTATTTAATGCAATCACACCATTTTTCTCCCTTCACACCATGCGTTTTATTTATCTGATTTTGCCGATTTCCAAATTAGTAGTTTGGCTCGAAGTATCTCGCGAAAATTAAGGAGTTTTGTTCACGAGATTTTCTTTTAATTTGCCATCGTTACAAATTATGCACTCTCCGCCCATCCTGAGCAGTTTTACGCAAGGTTAGGTTCAAAGCAGAGCAATAACCTGGCCATTGCCGACTTTGTGTCGAATAACGTGTTAAAGGGAAAGCCACGCTTTTCTTGGCCGACGTGAGAAAAGTTGAGGGTCAGGATCTAACATTACTATAATTATACAATGAATTTGCAGCTATGCGGTATGAAACAAACTTACAAAATAACTAAAATTTCTTTATCAATAATTAATATTGAACGATTATTAATTAACTCTGATTCATTGCTAATTCGTAATGGAAAGTCATTCATCCGTGAGGTTTAATTCGTTTTTGATCGACTTGCCCAAACTAGAGCAGCCATTCATGCCCAAAAAAGGAGCATCATCTTGCCACTCCATTGAATGACCATTCATTCTGATCGTTGATACTTTCGCTTAAACATCCACTAACTCACAACTCTTGTACGAAACTTTTTTATCTCAAAAATATCGAAAAATGGGGCTGTCCACTCAGAAATACCCTAGATCTCGTTCACGAGAAAGATCATGGCAATATCACTTACACCAAGTTTTCCGGCATGACGAAATATGGCTCGACGATAATTCAAATTAAATCGGTTAAGGCGTTTTCAAGTTGCGACCAAAAAACCATTTACGCTCCCTACGGTCCTATCTTCACCTGGAATCGACCGACCTAGCCAATACTTTTTTTTTCAATTTTTATCCTTTACATTTCAAGATGCTCTTTTGATTGGTATCGGTTATCACGCGGTTTGGTGTTGGCCAGCATCACTTAGCGCGGTGTTCACACAACTTCAATTTCCACGCTTTGTCGCTATCACCTCGCACTCGCTCTATTTTCAACCGATCGCAATCGAGTTAGTATTTTTCGACAGATAATTAAATTTCCTCGAATGTAATTTTTTTTAAATCAGCAAATGTTTCGCCAAAACCAGTCAAATAAACAGTGCCTCACTTCAATTGACGAGTACTGTATTCTAGTCGTAAGATTATAATGGTAGGATGTACACTGTAAGCAGTTGGTTCGTTTCCCACATACGTTTACAATGGATTCTTAAAGATGTCCGACGTTCATAAGAACGAGATGAATGATTATTTGCATGTCTACTCTCATATCTAATTTATCCCCACTATAATGTATTTTGTCTAGATCGCGGGTGGACACATTCCGACGAACCTTGCCGCTGATAACGGACTTGAAAAATCCAGCCCTACGTGATCGACACTGGAAAAAGGTGAAAGAGACTGTTGGCCATGATTTTGACGAGAGATCTAAGAATTTCACGTTGGATGCAATGTTTCACCTGCAATTACAAGATTTTTCCGAGCGTATCCGTGATATATCAACCGCTGCTACGATGGAACTTGCTATTGAAACGGTATGAATGGCTTTCCTGTTAACTTTAGCGTACCACACCTGTGGTCGTCAGGACCCCAACATACAATCGCGAGCTAATATTTCAGAAACTAAAAAGGGCGGGTTTTTTATTCTTCACATCAAAATATTTGAGATTCCATCAGTCAGTAATTTAGAGCATTTTCAATTGCTTGCAGTTCTGTCGGAAGAGTCAAGATGTCGGGCTGTTGAATTTCTGTATCGTATCAAATGTGCTTTTTAAAAATCTGAATTTCTGAAAACCAATTTCCCGGACACAACAGAACTAATAAAGATGATAATGATGATAATTATTATTATATGCAAAATACATAATTACTAAAACAATACGGATACCGGGAAAAAAAAAATTGGGTTTTCTTCTCAAATAGAATATAGTCGCGATCGTTGCCGATGGAGGATAGGAACCTAATTTTCCATTTACAATCACAAGATAGTATTTATTTAATACATGTGCATAAAATGATAACTACTCCCAGTCTCTGCGAGCCATACCCACATCCAACCCATAGTTCGCTGGATCAATTGGGACTATCGAGTGCCTGTTCGCTGAACCGTGTATACTGTACTGCCTTTTTTTTATGACTCTCAATAGCACATAAAATACCGCTGTCCCATCTGGGATCAGGTGCCAGTCACTGAGGAATTTCACGATAAAAATTTACATTCTCTCGATGAAATAACAAAAAGTGCTCGGCTTTGCTACGACCTCTAAAATTGTTATGCAGACTGGGTTCTTGGTAAAGTTATGAATAGGGATGAGCCAAAACACAGAAGTTTCAAGGAAAATTGAAATACTTATTTACTCTCATTTTTTTCCAATTACACAAAAAAATATTGGCAACTTTTGTTACATAGTTGTTAATCGCGACCTGTAAGCAGTAAATTTCCTGTTATAAGATATACGACAAGGAGATGGCGTAGCTTGGTACACGGGTTGAATAGTTTTTCCGAGTCAGTGCACAAAAAAAGAGACTCTCGATAACAAAAACTAAAACTAGTTAACGTACGGAATCTCACACGGATATTTTAAAGAAAATGCTGTATCCCTCTCGGTGATCCTGAAATGAAATAAATGTGAACAACACGAGTGCGAAAAAATTAGTTCATGAGGAACTCTTTACGATATTCCCACTGTCATAAAATATCGTGAACGTTAACAACTCAAAATCCAGAAATAAAATGTTTTTCCAAACTAACGTCAACGTGATGAAACTCGTTCCTATCCGCTAATTTTCTGCAGGTCGAGATCTGGTGATGCCCTTTGATCTGACTATGTCTTCCCTCGTTTGTTATCGGAGATCGAGTCCTTGAGAGCTGTCTCTTGGAGTTTTTCGCGAACGTGGATCCTGACCCTACCCCTTACCTACTCCGTGTGATTATTAATTATCTTTTTTCGGAATCAACAGGGCATTGGCCCCTGACAACTCAGGCAGTTTGATTTTTCGACTCATATATAATTTGAGAGCTCGTCTATGTCACGTGCCGTGTTTCCGAGTCACGATTTTGGCGGCTTGGCAACACGGGGCGAAGACCGTTGGGGGTTAGCCGAAGCTGTGTCTAAAAATTGCTTATATCCTATAATTGCAATATTACATAAGGTCGCCGTTGTAAGTCGACCGGGTTCGCAAAGAGGCCCCCGAGTTGCGTGCGTCGTATTTATAAGTCGATTGGCGTTAGTTTAAGAAATTACAATCAACCTCTGCCACGAACAATCCGTCGTGTAGTTTAAGATTTATAGAGTTTGTGAATCCCGGGTTGCACGGCAATCGGGGACAGAGTGTATCGAGAATAATAAGAGTGTTCAAATATCCAAAAGTATTGATAACCACAAGCGTGGTTATCAATACTTTTCATTGGTTGCAAACTCAGTAGCACAAGATAGAAAGTTTTTTCCTTTTGTTAAAATTCCAATTTTTCTATATCAAACAGTAAACATTGACAGCATTGAGAACCAACGTATCAAGGTCCCGTGGTTTTAATTGGATCGACAAGGACGTCGATTGTCAAGGGGGGAATGCTGTCACGTGCCATGTTTCCGAGTAACCATTTTGGCGGCTTGGCAACACGGGGCGAAGACCGTTGGGGGTTAGCCGAAGCTGTGTCTAAAAATTGCTTATATCCTATAATTGCAATATTACATAAGGTCGCCGTTGTAAGTCGACCGGGTTCGCAAAGAGGCCCCCGAGTTGCGCGTGTCGTGTTTATAAGTTGATCTGCGTTAGTTTAAGAAACTACAATTAACCTCTGCCACGAACATTATATCGTGTAGTTTTAAGTGTTTACTGTACGAGTGAGTCCTGGAGCTGTCAAGTAATCGAGGGCAGAGTGTAAGGTGTGTAACGTGAGTGCAAAGAACTGCTGTGGTTGCCGCGTATACCAACGACAGGGCCTGTACAGAAAAGAGCGAGCGAGCATCGGTATACCACGGGAGAGCGAGCGAGTGAGGTAGCATAAACATCGGCAGCCTATATTGTCAGCTGTGCCGATAACTGAGTGAGTAGCGTATGTGTTTGTACGTATGATTGTGAGAGTTTGTTGTCTTGCGATTCAGATATTCATTCGAGCCCTTTAATGTTATGAACTATTAACTTGTATTCTTGGAACCTAATATTTGGGACTTTTCTAAATTCTGTTAATTAAATAAATATTGGACTCTTGATGGGAAAGAAGTAACTTACAATTAATTTATCCTGACGATAATGTCCTCTTCTAACTATCTAAAGGAACGGGCCTGTATGGGACGTTGTCGGAAAACTTATCCTCAATAAAATTAAATATAAACCCTTGTGTTTCGCACAAGGGATTTACTTTGTTAGTCATGCAATAACGCCCTGCACGTCACATTGATCGTGCTTGATAGTGTCCACCAGGACAAGAATAACTCAGGGACAAAGTTGAAGCCATCTCGACGAAGTTTCCGTAATAATAGAAGCTCGATAGCTCAGAATAGAGCTTCGTGTCAGAAACCCGTCACTCGACGATTCGAATATTTACGCTCTCGATCGATGGTGACGAGAGTGACAACAACGATGATTTATAGCGCATGTGAGTGAATAGTCTGTTCCTCATACAGAGGTAGACGTGGTAGGGCTCTCGACGGTAACCAGTCAAAACAAGCCGAAGATGACCGAATGAGTCATTTTTTTCAGTAACTTAGATGTTCCCAGTGCAATGATGTTGCGACATTGCTGATAACGACGGGAACCCGTTGGTAAGTCGTAAGAGAATGTGAAAATATAACGAAGTAAATCAGAAATTATGCCGGTATGTTAACACTAGGATCGTTCGGAGCGATTTGTGATGACAAAAGACGGCGCTAACCATGCCGTACCATGTATAATTTCTAGAGTTTCTTCATTTTGGTAATGGATGCAAATATTCTCCGTCATGATACAATCAATAAAAGAGTAACATGTTACTTATGATGACAAAGTACAATATGTTGTACCAAATCAAAACGAGAATCAAGAAATACTTGCGTATTTCTTTATCTGAGAATCCAAATTCGATAAAGATTCGAAAATTTTGAGATGCAATGATTAGCCAATCTTGATTATGTTTAAATGCTAATTCGGCTGTACTTTTCGTAACTGTAATGCTTACATTTACGTAATCGGTATCATCCACAGACTATTGTTATGGAAAAACATGTGATTATCTCGGAACGTACAGGGTGTATGAAACCTTTGTGTCACCGCTTCACCAGATGATTGTCCAGCTCGAGATCGGTGAAGATCTGTGAAAACTCGTAGCCGCAAAATTGACCTTAACATGAAATTAAAAAAAAAATTCCTAAAATCATCTAGGACCGTGAAATTGATTTTCAAGTCAATTCAAATATGAATCGATATGTAAATCAATATAAAAAGGATGAAATAAGATCAATATAATATCAATAAAATAAGATTCATGAGAACATATGAGTGATGTTTTTTAAAAATATATCTTATTTCAATTATCACAGGGCTTAAACATATAGTGTTAAAACGCGACCACAGTAATCAAATGGGATCCAGGATGGCCGGCGAATCTTGAATCTTCTCCTGGTCGATGACGGCGACGTTTGTTGCGACGTGAAACCCAAAGAACATATCCATTTACACCGATGGCTCTCAACAACCTAGCTCCCCCGCTTCCACATGGCGTCCTCCATTGCGTAAGCATGCTTGCTTCTAGATTGTCTCGGACCCTGGCCAGGACTTCCCTATTCTGAACCAATCTAGCCAATCCTTCATTTATCCGATGTCTAAGGTCTTTTGGTGTTTGGATTACACGACAAGATCTATAAGCGGTGGCTTTCAGGGCTCTCCATAGAAAAAGTCCAGGGGGTTCAGGTCGAGAGACCGTGGTGGCCAGAGATGTGGTGCAGGTCTGCGTCCTATCCATCGCTTTTCAAATATCTGGCCCAGATAACGGCTAACTTGAAGGCCGCAATGCCGTGGTGCACCATCGTGCATAAAATATATGCTGTTACGATGTTTCTGGGGAATAATTTGACGCAAGTGATTCGTCAAATCACGCCGGAGAAAAGTGTAATATGTGTGACTATTCAGCCGCAACAGAAGGAAGACCGAGCCAACGAAATTGTTCCTTACGATGCCAATCCATAATTGATGGCGAAACGACCTTGGATTACGCATGGCAGCACAGCGTGAGGATTTCTGTCCGCCCAGATACGAATATTCTGCCTATTAAGGATATGAGTGCTGGAAAAGCTAGCCTCATCGGTGAACAAAATGTTTTCCAAAAACTGGGGGTTATTATTCAATCTCTGTAACATACATCTGCAAAACACTCGGCGAGCACGATGATCGTCGGGCTCCAGCGCCTGCACTTGCTGTACGCGATAAGGCCGTAAGCCTTTTTGGCGAATGATGCGTCGCACCGTCATGTGAGCGATCTCAACGCGTGCAGCAATCCGTCGCAGACCCATGAGAGGAAAAGCCCGAGCATAGACAATAACGCACTCTTCGACTCTCCAATGAATACGAGGGCGTCCGGCTCTACGGCACCTTGACTTTCCTTGACTACCTTGACCTTGACTTTCAAACCGTTCTTGATTCTGAAAACGTTGATTCAGTCGCTGGAATTCGCAGCGGTCTGCAATCGCACCAGGGCGTAACCGTTGCACGTTGGCACGATCACGCAACTACTGGGCATAGATCTCTCGAGCTCGAACATAGTTTCTTAAAACCTGGTCAATTGGTCTTAGCATCAATCGATAATCTCAACCGTCACGTATACGACCGCGATGATGCGGCAGGCAACGCTCCATAATACTTGACGGAGTTTGAATATGAAATTAACCGATTTATCTATTTAAATTTACGGCAACCTGGCATCTACTAGGCGGTGCTTCGACAACTCGTCCGCAAGCAATGGATAGTTAGGGATGCAGTAAAACTCCGTGGGCAGCCAGTAGGTGCTGTGTTGCTAAGGCCCCTCTACCCCACTTTTACTCGGTTACTAGTAATATTAACCG
The DNA here is from genome assembly GCA_963564615.1 of Rhorus exstirpatorius. Classification (NCBI taxonomy): domain Eukaryota; kingdom Metazoa; phylum Arthropoda; class Insecta; order Hymenoptera; family Ichneumonidae; genus Rhorus; species Rhorus exstirpatorius. The sequence goes on along the minus strand of OY751314.1, from coordinate 5,147,914 downwards.
AGTCGTAACCACTCGCGCAGACAGCGGGCAACCCGACCCGCGCATGAGTCGAGGTATGAAAAGTGGGGTGGAGGGGCCTTAGCAACACAGTTCAAATTTATAAATAAGTTCAAATTCATGAAATAATGTGTCAGTCAAATCTTGAGTTGTTTCCCCCTTGAACCGCCTAACATATCTGTCAAAAGTAATGGTAAAAATTCTTATAGCTAGTCTACCGCACGACGGCGCGCCGATAATATCGCATTCGTATTTCAACAAGGTTGCATCAGTGAGATGCGAATGCCATATTATTGGCACGCAGTGGTGCGGTAGCCTAGCCGTAAGAATTGTAACCATTACTTTTGACAGATATGTTAGGCGGTTCAAGGGGGAAATAACTCAAGATTTGACTGACACATTATTTCATGAATTTGAACTTTTTTTTCAATTTGAATATTTTTTATTAATTGATTTTCTTTCAATTATGGAGTTTATTTCCTCGGTTACTTCACATTACTTCATTTATTTTATTCATTTCTCAGTATTTCAGTTATTTTCCTTTATCTAATGCATTTCGTCGATTATTTCTTATTGTTTCACGAGCCATTGACACGTTATCTCAACGAGTTATTTCCCCGTCGAGTCGGCTGAACTTAATTAAATGAAAACTATTTAACCTATACCAGCTAACACAAATTTAAGCATATATTTTTGTGTAGGCACTTAAAGTCGCTATACGATTTTACTTTTAAAAGGTTTTTCTGTTGAAATCAAATGCGACGGTTATTCTTCTCCACTGAATATCTTTCTCTCTCTATCGATTTATATCTGAATCGACTTAAATATCAATTTCACCGTCAAAGGGGAGCAGTAGCGCAGTGGGTAGCGTGCTCGGCTCGCACGCAGTGGCGCGCGATGTGGCCGGGTTCGATTCCCACTGTCGGCACCAATGGGAAAAAAAAATTTCTAAGTGCTTTTTCTGTGACCCCGGTGGTTCGGAACCCACCTAAAAAAGTAGGTCCAAAGGAAACCAGCGTCTTGGTGGAGTGACCGAAAGGCTGGGAAGATGTCTCGGGTTCGATTCCCGATGCCGTAGCACGGCTGATGAAAGCACAACGGGCTCGGACGTAGCTCCAGAAACAGGACGTACGAACTACGACTGCCTCTGTCGCAAAGTGCTGACCTCTAGCGTGTGCGAGACGAGCTCCGGCAGCAAGAAGCATTGCCGTAGCACAGCAGATGGTAAAAGCACAAACGGGCTCGGACGTAGCTCCAGAGGCAGGGCGTACGAACTACGACTGTTTCTGTCCCAGGTGTTTCAATCTAGCGAGTGCGCGACAAGCTCCGGCAGCGGGGATCGAACCGGGGACAAACGGATACGAGAGGAGACCAAGGGTAGATGGTGTTGGGAGCCCGCAATCCTCAGGGGAGTAGGTGTAAGAACTCATACCATATCAATTTCACGGTTCTGGATGATTTTAGGAATTTTTTCTTATTCAAAGGCTTTATTCCATGAGAAATATTCGATTCGGACCCATGGTTCCGAGTAGACTTTTGTTCCTCTCGGCGAGTGGAATTTTTAGAGAAAATAAAAAAATTTGACCTCTAATTTCATGTTCAAGGTCGATTTTTCGGCTACCAGTTTTTATAGATCTTCACCGATCTGGAGCTGGACAATCATCTGGTGAAGCGGTGACACAACACTTTTATACACCCTGTACACCTAAAAATTACGAAATGTGGTCGATAATATTAAGTGTACAATAGTCATTCGTGAAGTAATATTTGTTAAATAGTGTCACGATATTTTCCGTTGAACACCCAATTCGATGAACTAACTTCGCGTGAATCAGGAGACTTTTTTCGAGACTTCAGAGACTTTTGAGATTTTATCCGTTGGAGACTCTGACTGCATCCAGCTAATGCTTGAAGTTAGCGTACCATGATAGGGTGCATGAATATTTGCTACGTGAAAGAGTCGGCAACTATGACGGTTTGCGCTCGTAGTTGCAATTTTTTTTTGTATGCCCAGCTATTAAGAGAAACTAAAAGTGAGTGCCATTTACAAGAAAATCGCATATATATATATTTTTTTTATTCTTATTTTTTACACATGGTAACCTGGACTCGTGCAACTCGTAAGAAAAAATTATTGCCATGCAAAAGTTCCTTCGAGTACGAGAGCCCAAGATCAAAAACATGTCCCACACATCCTGGCTCAAACGGTATAAAATCAATAGGTTAGATGAACTGATAGGTTAATAGAACTGACTAGGTGAGTGATAACGGTCAGAAATCCAGCAGTTTGGTAGGGGGCCATTTCTGCTATTTAAAAAAAATAGGTAGATGCCATCGCCACATCTCGCTAGCTAATGAAAACGTACAAATTTTGCTGTTTTATGACTGAAATCTTTATTGTTAAACATTTCGCGCGCAGCGTCTGGCTTTGACGCATTTTTTTAAATGTCGACTTTAACCTAAGTGTATCATTGCATCCTCGATGAACAATCGCTGTTCGTCATTCTGTGTTACGCGGAACGAAGGAAGCGCCGTTCTAGAATGTTCGTTGCTAGGGTGCTCTCTCGAGTCGTGCTAAAACATGAAATAACTATTTATCGTACTGAAGCCATTTTATTCGTATACTCTAATTAGTCGATCATCGGATCTAGATTGGATCGCTGCAGCGCTGTCAGAAAATCGATCGTGCGCGTGAGCGCGCGTGATGGACCTTAGTCTTGTGTTAAAAAGTTCATAGAGTTTCGTCAGATTAGGTAAAGAAAAAGGCGCTTTTGATGAATCACTTTCGAGCCACGTTTATCCCGCACAGTAATGTAGTTCTTCATTCTAGGCATTATGGCGCTAACTTCGTCATCATCGTAAAACAATATAATAGCTTCAGACGTCTCCGTAGATGAAATCTTGCTCAACAATAAAATAAGTACACCTTAAAAATTCAAGCACAATGAAATTCGTAGTTCGATGCAATATAATTGATGCATGCCAAGTTTACGATTTGGTGGTAAGATAATGCTTTTTTGAAACTTTAGTTTCCGTGCTAGTTTCACCAAGTACATTGAAGTTACAAATTCATTGGAGATCTTCGCGGTAGACCAACTTCACGGCATCAGAGTCAACATCTATAGTTTTTTTCACTTTTTCTGTGCCAGGATCTTTGATCTTTTTTTTCCAGTCTTGCATTCTTTCATCTTGCACAATCTTATCTAACCTTTTTGCATCAACCCCTAAAGCTTATTTCATAACCACTATCGACGCATTGTTTTTTTCTTCAACCCATGATGATAGTCTTGTAGGATGTGAGGCGTATCGTACGTTTACGTTATACTCAAGTGTTTGGAGAATGTGCGTCCAGTCATCTGATCGCGCTTTCCGGTTCGTCCACCGTAAGCTCGCATCAGCGCCACTGTTAATTGTCGGCGCAGACGTAGATCAGTCATATCATCGCGCTTGCTGGTTCATCTGGCTCTAATTCACGTGAGAGCCACTTTTGTGTGTTCGTGTAGGCGTTGATCCGTCATATGATCGCTCTTGCTGGTTCGTCTGAGTAGTGTAACAAGGAGAGTACTAACCCAAGATCCTGACCCCGACATTCACCGACATTTTTTAGCTCAGACATGAACCACTTAGCCGCGACATGTACCCAGAGGGTGGGGGGCTATCTTTAAGAGCCGGAATGCACGGAGCCGATCGGAGGGGGGGGGGGGGGTCTCTAGAAACCGGAGTGGGTCAGGGAATTGGAGTGGGGGGAGAAGGGGGGGGGCTTGCTTTGAGGGTGGTATTAGAATGCCGCTATTTCTGACAGCTGCAGTGCAGCTTGTCTTTCATGGTGGCATTGGAATGTTGTTATCTCTAACAAGTAAATAGCGGCCTGGAGCGTTAGACCTTTCAACCACACACGACGACGCTACCCTCCTGGGCCAGTGCGCTTTTTTGTCGCAACCTAATCGCTGGTCATAAATCATTTTTGGTTGTGTGCTAAGGGTCAGACCGCAGTCTGGAAAAGGCCAAACTTGAGGTCATAAAATCTCAGAGGCGCCTATGATAGTGTCTCGCCGGTCCTCGGCACCTGAAGAAAAAACATCGAAATGCCCCTAACAGGTATTCTTCTGACCGCATTCATATAAGCGTTTCCCTATCACTGACTGGTGCGTGAGCAGATGTAGCGCAGGGTGCTGCCGCAGATCTTTTTTCAAACCACGATGAAATTGGGACGAAGAGGAGATTGAAAATATCGAAAAGCACGTTCGATTCGATACTCGAGCTCAAATTTATGCGATGTATGCATGGGGTTATGCGTACAGAGCCGCTCGCCAAGGCCGGTGGGAAGAAGTTGCGCGTGATCGTGAGCGATTTACATTAAGAATTGAAAAATAAGGAAAACTGATTGAATCTGTATTGACGGAGAAAAAAATTTAACGGAAAATGGTATACTGATATGCGTTATCGACGTGTTTCGACCTGTTTCGAGTCCTCCCATTACCTTCGAGAGCGGATGATGCCATCTTGCATGTTTGAACACGCTTGAGCCTGTACCGTGTTTACATATTTTGACAAACCGCCGGAAAATGAGGCTTTGATTTTCATGGGATGCCGCTATGACGTGCTTAGCCGCGTTCTTGCTATCAGCATGGATAAATATCCCGTCGGCGTTCTCGGGGCTAAATATCCGTGGGAATTATCAAGGGGTGATCTTGAGAATATGACGAAGCCCATGATTTTAAAATATTTTAGACGATCAATTCACATGCTTTATGATCGTTTACCCGAAAATTTTCGTGCAGACAGTGAATTTATGTCATATCTGCCTTGTATGGAACACTGGAATACGCCCCACATCATGACTCATATGATGGCCCTGCAGCCTCTATACGGAATTGTGAAATGTGTCGCTCTGAAGTGGGGGTGGAGAGAAATGCGAAAAATTCTATTGGGTCCTAGAATTGAGAGTTGGTGGCGGTTTGGAATTTGGAAGGCCTATATAATATCAAGATGCACGTTTGAACTGCAGCAGTTGACATGCGAGACAGGTGACGTGAGCTAAAAGAACGATTGCTCTTGCTTTTACAAAATATCGAGGGAGTAAAAAATCTTATACGTACGAGGTCTGATCTGAGCTTCATTATAAATAAATTAAAGAATACATCAATAAGTCGAAATGGATTTCGCAAGTATCAACAAGGTGGGAATAATGGCGGAATTTTTGTCAACAAAAAAATTGGCTGAACTCTCCGTTCAGGCAGATCATCCGATCTCCGACCTGAGAATAGTTGAAACGAAATTCGGGAGGAGGATCGTGGCGGATATCACCAACGATTCTTCCGTATTCCTACCTGCAAGATTCGTGAAAGCGTTCGACGAGAACAAAGAAATATTCAAAGAGATGATTGACGCTGCACATACAAATCAACTCTATATGAACTACTTCGGTGGGAAATATAACAGCGTAGAATTCAAACGCATCTGACGCCATCGAACCATCAATCCATCGCGCCTACTATGGGGTCGTGACTCTACGCGAACGATGGTGGCACTGAAAAAAGTGTTTGAATCCATAAGTGCGCATGGTTGAAAAAGTAAAAAAAAAACATTATAGATGACGTGTGGTGCGAAATGTAAAAGTTGGAGTGAAACCAAATATGTAAAACAATTTTCTATTGTTTATTTCAATAAAAAACACACATATATTTTTCGATAAAATGTTTTTATTTATTTCAAAAATCCTGCGTTTACACAATGCCTAATGTACCAGCTCCTTAAAGATTTCACGTTTGCGTTGGCACAATTATATTTTGCGTCATGGGGATGATGAGAACATCCTCTGTTGTTTGATATTTTCGATAATTTCTGCAATGATGGACAATCAAGAGTTTCAATATCGACAATATGTGCCGACGAATCCGTGAATTGCGCTAACCACGCTCTCTTCTCTAATCCCTCCACGTAGATGGTTCGGGCTTGTTTCAAGATAGCTCGAATTGTTGTTCCAGCAGCTTCGTGCGGCGTGTCGCCTGAATTCCATCGTATTCCATGAAAATTTCGTTCCAGTGATGAATTCATCGTTTTGTACTTCGCTGGTAGAGAGCTCCATGGGGTTGGAGGTTTCAAGAAAAACGTCAGGTGTTCGGTGTTGTCAGAGATTTCGACAATTGCTATTTCTATGAGCACAAATTCGTTTATGGGTCTCCTGAAGCCTTGAAGATCGACGATAAAGTCCATGGCGCTGACTGAAGAGAGTCGGTTCATCTTTAAAAGTTTTATACCAATTTTTTTACCCCACCACTTATTGGATTATACTCAATAATACGATCATGTAGAATCAAGCAATACGCGGATGTATTAGCAGGAATATTTTTTCTTGCTTTAAATTCAAGACGAATGTCAACGGGGCCTGACTTGAGAGAATCGTTCTGCTTCGAACAGTCGATGACGATTAAAGGGGCATACTTTAGAAACTCGGATTTTTTTAGCCACGGCTCCGCTTCCCTGTTGTAATAAGTATTCTGGAAGTTTGCATACATCTCGTATAGTAGGGCGTACTGGTTTTGCTGTATGTTTAGGTTCAAATTTCCATATGGATAGCATTGTGAATTCAAATATAGTTTAACATCGGCGAGATTACAATGATCGAAGTTACTCGCGTTCTTCTTTTTCTTATTTTTCCGATCAGCCTGGAAAGCTAGAATGACACATCGCAGTTTTTCCAGCTGAGTAGAAGTCTTGACGGTCCATACATGCTTCGAGGTTGCGGGGAGCAGCGGATATTCATACAGTTCCCACGTACGATAGCTCATGGAGATTGGCGCATCTCTACCGATAAACTTTAAAAGTTGTATTTTACGCTGATCAGAGACTGTCAAGTATGGTACAAGCCATTCTACTTTTTGCAATACAAGTTTGAACTCCTCGTCAGCCGTCTGCACAATAGCATTATCATCAGTCTTCGATCTCGATAGAATCAGCTCATGCTTGGCATTTACGACCGTTTTTCGATAATCTTCGGCAAAACCAAGCAGCATACTTAGCGGTATACATACGTCAATGTTGCCTGCTGCATCTATGATTTGCATCGTTTCTTCAACATCAAGCCAGCCCATGTTCTCGAGCATGATCTCTTACCGGGACTCAGAGATGAATATCCCTTTATTAGACTCGTAAGACCTACATTTTTGTTTCGATCAATTTCAATAGCGTTGAGCTCATATCGTACTTCTTCGAACAAAAAGCAAATAGCATTATTGACGAGGCTTGTGGAGGCAAGCGCTGCACCATCAGCTTTAGTCAGTTTTCCGCATATATGTATAAAAATTTTGCTTGGTAGAAGACATAGATCCTGATGTTCGATGGAAATACGTATCTCATCGCTGTTATTAAAAGTTGACGATGCATACGACTTATGAGCATGAATCTCGCAGTTTATTATAGATTCATCGAAGACGATGGGGCTTTGTATATTTACTATTTCCTCCTCCATTTTACACAGCAGATGCAGAGGGCACAGAATAAATAATACCTCATGCGCTTTTTCCGCGCACTGTCAGACCCAAATTCTTTAGAAGTATTACGTTCTGAGGTGTTAGCACTTTGAGTGTCGATCGGCGACTGGTCACGCTCATCCATGATGACTCGATATTATGGGTTTAATTGAAGACTATACCCATGATTTTATATGTAATCGTATGGTTATGACTTCGCCGCGAAAATTTACTACATCTCCGTCTTGGTCTACTATCCGAAGCTGGATGTTATCTATTGTCTTGCTCGTAATTGGTAGATAAATGACGTGCGATGGAACTTCAATGATTTTATATCCAGATGGTACGAACGGGAAAAACTCGTGAATCGTATGAGCTTTTCGCTCATTAATATAGGCACCAGCGGTAATGCTGCACTCTATAGGCAAGGCGTTCACTTTCAGAATGGCTACTGGGAGATCAGATGTATGCCTTTTATTGGCTACAAGAATACGCGGTGTGAAACCCAAGAGAGAGCCGATAGAACCATTAGGCATAAAATTTATATCGCGATTACACTCGATTTCACTACGTAGAGTATTGTTATTAGGTTTAATCTTAATAGAAATATTCGGCAACTCTGCCTGCACGTATTTCTCAATATCATCTATTTCATAGCTACCCGTCGGTATAGTCAATACCTTGTCTCCCACATAAATTTTATTATTACCATCAGCTATATTAGGAATAGAATTAAAGGTTATTAATTCAATGAGCCCTAAAGTGTAATTGTTGTGGGGTGAAAGTTCGATGGGGGGAAAATATTGAGCTTCAAGAGTAGATGACGTCCCGGAAATAGTGAGTGTAAAACTATCATCCATGACGACGGCACATAGTCAACTGATTCTATATTCATCATTATGCACGTTTATATAGAGAATATTTTTCTTTGCCACTCAATTGCTGGCAGAGAAACTTTAGGCATAAGTGCCCACATTCGACTGTACCATACTTCTGATATCCCTTATAATTATAATTCACGCTACCAACACCAAAATATTTCATCAACTCGACTGGAGGCTGAAGATTGCCGAAACTATCAAAGTACATGACATTCTCCCCCCTCTTTTTGTATGCAACCCAGTGTGTACCAAGTCCCATATCCTCATCTAAATTGATAATTGCTGATTCGTATTTTGCCGGTCCACTTTTCGGCAATTTATTTCTCATAAAAACTCCGCGAAAGTGTGGAATTTCCATGATTTTCGCATATTTGAGCAGATCAGCATCAGTTAAGGCTTGGGGAGGCAGCGTGACTTTCCGTTTTTTGAACCAAGACCCGTCTCCCTCTTGTACGGTTTTAGATGCAGACCTTTACCCAAAGCAGCAGCTTCCATCATCTTATTATGTCTCTTACTCTCATCCAATTCCCGCTTAGCAGCTTCAGCCGCATTTACAGCCTTAGCGATAGAAGCAGCGCCACCTGACAGTGCTCCTGCAGCAGTCAGACCGGCAAATATCGGCAGGAGGAGCGGCAAAAACCACCCAATTTTACGAGGCGCTGGTAGAATGCGCAATTTACTTTTAGCCTTCTTGCTACCTTTCCGAGCACCCTTTCGGCCACGGCTTTTCTCATCAACAATTTTATTCTGTCCCATGCCTAATTTTGTTTTTTTCACGCAATGCCCCATGCCTAGTTCAGTTTTGGCCTTCATGATGTTTGCCACGCCCCAAGCATTTGCACTCTCGGCAATACCCGCGTCTTTGGCATATACTCGTTTCCAAGCCTGCTCGGCCAGTAATTTATCGGCCAAAGTTCTCGCTTCGAGGCTAGTTGCTTTTGAATATGCGATATCGTGCTGCTTGCAGGCTGCATCCAATGGATTAATACCTCGATCACCTCGTGCAAGACGTTTAGATAACTTTGTACCAGGTCCGCAATACTGATACCCAGGTAGATGCAGCTTGACGGGGAGCTTGTCAATCAGACTATTGACCAAAGCACGACCGATTATATCGGGGATGACTACTCGACTGGTGAATAATCCCTATATAACCCTATTTATATTATTTTCCTCCATTAGTCGTGCTCAGGATGGGGACGGATGAACTGCCTGTAATGAATTTCGATGAATTTATGCGGGGAGGTGAACCGCGCGAAAAACGTCATGGTGATTTGTTGCCTAATAGCATTCGCGCAGTATTCTGTGGCCCCTCGAACTGTGGTAAAACGAACGCTTTACTCTCCCTCATAATACATCCTAATGGTCTGAGATTCGAAAACGTTTACCTTAATTCTAAATCCCTCAATCAGCAAAAATATACATTGCTCGCACGATTACTCGAGCCCGTGAGCGGTGGTGAATATTTCCCATTCAATGAGCACAAACAAGTGGTGACACCCCGCGATGCACACTCCAACTCAATATTTATCTTCGATGATGTGGCATGTGAAAAACAGGATAACATCAGTGCCTTTTTCGCCATGGGGCGACACAAAAATGTCGATTGTTTCTATCTTTGCCAGACCTATGCTCGTATTCCTAAACAACTCGGACGTGACAATACGAATTTTGTGGTTCTATTTAAGCAAGATGAGATTAACCTTAAACATGTGTACAATGATCATGTCAATACTGATATGTCATATACACAGTTTAAAAATATGTGTTCAGAATGCTGGAATGACGACAAGTATGGATTCATCACGATCGACAAGGATAGTCAAATGAATGAGGGTAAATATAGACGAGGGTTCGATTCTTTTCTCAGTCATAAGTAAACGTTCATTGGAGACAGTATCATCTCTGACTCGAGGGTAGCAACATGAATAAACTTTTGGAGGAGAAGAAAGACGTATTGCGTCAAATTGTCAAAGCGAGCGATGCAATCCGTCGAAAACACCGGATGATAAAAATCGGCAAAGACGATGCTGAACAGGCAATGCAAAATGTCTTCAAGCCAATTGTCACGCCATTGGAAAAATTGGCGATGCGGAAAAACGAGACGCCAGAGATGAAACAGGAACTTAAGGAGGAAGTCAAAGATCATATTGAAGAAGAACATATTGAGGATGGCAACCATGCAGTTGAAGATGATCCAATGTTGGAAGATTTGTCTTTCCAGTCTGCATACGGTGATGAAGAGAGAGAGAGCAGGAGAAGGATACAGCTGTCAATGTTGATGAATTAATAAATGAGTATGTAGTATTGCTCCAGACAAATAGAAAATCAGCCTTGGATGTCTCATATGGTGTACGAAATCTCGCTAACAATAAATGAATGATTGGAGATTCTCCAATATTTTTTGATTCTCAGCATATTCGTGTACGAGATCAAAATTATCCAAAAACTGTTGGATTAGCAGAGCTGTTGTTCAAAAAAGTGCCCGACGTTGAGGATCTCACATCCAATGATTTGAAAAATTATGAGAACATTGTAATTGCCACGAATGCCCATAAGAAATATTATAAAGCAGATGCAGCAACACGATCGGATAAAAGTTTGAAATTCAAGACTTATATCGGGTAAATAGTTGATACGCACACGGGTAAAGGTATGCCAAAGTATAGAGTGGCTAGAAAAGACGCGAGATTCAATTATATTTATTGGGACGATCCCAATGAACTAGTGGACCGTCTACGTTTACTCCTCGCATCTTAAGCAGCCGGAAACTTATCCCACTCGATTGAAATCATATTGATTATCGAATAATTGCGTGAGGCTCAAATCATTTATTAATACATTCATCATCGCAATTTCGCGCATTCACAAAATGAGTGTCGACGTGTTTGAATGACAGCTGGATAATAAAAGTGCGCTTAATCGTAGCCCTCCAGGCATTGGAATCAAGATTGCAAAAGACAGACATTACGATTTGCAGAACAAGCAACTCTGCAACGTTGGAATTCCCGAAGCGGACCACGACGCTATCAGCTTGAAGGTGCTGAATGCTAAATCCTGAAACATAACTAAGAACTTACGTGAGGAAATAAATAAAAGTAGAACGCTATTGGTTGAAGGTTTTGAATCTACCATAAAAGATCATGTCAACACGTTAAATACCGACTTACGGAATAAAATAAAGAGAATTAGTGCGCAAATAACTGAAGATCTTCCAACCGAGATAAAAGAAAGTCTTAAAACTCTGAATGCTGATGCGAAAAATCTACGAGTGTCCATGCTTAGCATGTTTTCCCAGCTTGACGCTCGATTAAACATCCTTGAGAAAAAATGAGTGAGAAGAAGCGAGCGCTGGTGCAGGAACTACATAAGCCCGCACGCAGAAACTATCCTCGTCGGCATGTGGATATAGGAGGCTTGGATGAGACTTGGCAAGCGGACCTTGTGGATATGTCGGCTTACGCGCGGCAAAACGGCAATCATAAATTTCTCCTAACCGTCATCGATGTCTTCTCCAAGTTTGCCTTGGCCGTGCCAATGAGGAGCAAGAACGCTAAAGATACAACGAGCGCTATGAGATCTATACTTGCAAAGGGACGCATACCAGAGAACCTGCATGTTGATCAAGGCAAAGAGTTTTATAATGCCGATTTTCAAACTCTCATGAAAAAGTATAATATTCATATGAACTCGACATACAGTAATTTGAAAGCATCAATTTGCGAGCATTTTAATCGTACCTTGGAAAATAAAATTTGGATGCAATTTAGTCAGCGTGGAAGCTACAAGTGGACCGATATTTTAAAACATTTAAATTCTGAATATAACAATAGTGTACATCGCACAATGAAAATGAAGCCGAAAGACGTGAACTCGGAGAATGAGAAGCAGCTTTCACAACGCGTTTTGACGACTCGAGAACCGTTGAAAAAAAAGTAGACGAAATTTCGATGCGGTGACAAAGTGAGGATAAACAAATTTAAAAATACATTGCCAAGGGTTGTACTCCAAACTGGACAACGGAAATATTTACAATACATCAAGTGAAAAATACGAACCCTGTGCCGTTCAGTCTGACAGACTATCAAGATGAACCCATCGTCGGTGGTTTTTATGAGCAAGAGCTAATTAGAGTTGAAAATCCCGATATTTATCTGATTGAACGAGTTTTGAAGAAACGCGAAAATCAAATGTTTGTAAAATAGCTAGGTTTCGACAACTCCCACAATAGTTGGATAAGGAAATCTGATGTGTAATAAAATATTTTAACAAATGAACATTATTGATCTTTCCAATCGCCACCTTCTGTCCCATCTCTCACAGGGTTATTTTGTTGGACAGGAATTGAGAAAAAGTCGGTTTTAATACATCTTTTTTTTAAATCGATTATTTTCTCCAGCGTATCAATTTTATTAGTTCATATACAATGGATTCACAGCTTTTATACCATTCACAGTTTACCACGCCAGCACATCGCATTTTTAATTTTTTTCAGATTTTTTAAAATTATTTTTCAAGCTACAAACATTCGTTTGTATGGTATGGTATGGTATGGTATGAGTTCTTACACCGACTCCCCTGAGGGTTGCGGGCTCCCAACACCATCTACCCTTGGTCTCCTCTCGTATCCGTTTGTCCCCGGTTCGATCCCCGCTGCCGGAGCTTGTCGCGCACTCGCTAGATTTAAACACCTGGGACAGAAACAGTCGTAGTTCGTACGCCCTGCCTCTGGAGCTACGTCCGAGCCCGTTTGTGCTTTTACCATCTGCTGTGCTACGGCAGCTTCTCGCTGCCGGAGCTCGTCTCGCACACGCTAGATGTCAGCACATTGGGACAGAAGCAGTCGTAGTTCGTACGTCCTGTTTCTGGAGCTACGTCCGAGCCCGTTGTGTTTTCATCAGCCGTGCTACGGCATCGGGAATCGAACGCGAGACATCTTCCCAGCCTTTCGGTCACCACACCAAGGCGCTGGTTTCCTTTGGACCTACTTTTTTAGGTGGATTTCGAACCACCGGGTCACAGAAAAAGCACTTAGAAAAATTTTTCCATTGGTGCCGACAGTGGGAATCGAACCCGGCCACACTGCGTGCGAGCCGAGCACGCTACCCACTGCGCTACTGCTCCCCTACAAACATCCTTTTGTATTGAACTTATAACCCGAAGGTAGAGTATCAGTCGTATCAGCAGAGAACTCTTTCGTCGTCATTCCAGCTCAAAGCGACTTTTCTTTGCTTAACAGTTTGCACTACATGCTTCTTCGACTGAATTAAATTTTGTGTTTTAACAAGTTTATCATGCAGGAAAATACAATTTTTATAATTATTGAATTCGATTCTTTTTAACGTGGACCCTCGAACACCTTTAGCACGCTTTTTTTCTACATCATCATCTCGAACCTTGTAAGCGTATAGTTTGGCGCGCAAGCCCACGAATTCTTCCATGATCTGGCAATTATTCTCATCCTTCATTAACCGTAACACCTTTTTATTCACTAAAGGCATCCCATAAGGATTGTCAAGAGGATAATCGGAGGTATCAAATTGGTTTGTGTCGAGCTTCATAACATCATATATATTAGGCACTGTAATATTATATATGAGCCGTTCGCTCAAAGAATGACCTGAGTCAAATTTGGTCGTTTCGAGAAAAAGCGATTTAAAGATTCAGCATTGTATGGCAAATTGTTAGGTGTAAAAATGCATAATTTTTTGAATTTTATTTCAAAGACACACTTATGAATAAAGATTCAAGACCATAAAATCGTTGTTAAATACATTTTAACAACACTGAATGTATAATTAATACAAAATGATTTAGGTCGTTTTTCCGGCGAACTACTTAACCCTTTCAAGCACACATTTTTATTTACATATAATCGACTTGAAACTTTGTACTCGGAAGTCTTTGGGGTCGCTGATAACGAATCCCCATTCGAAGTTAGCAAATTCAAGATAGCGGATCCAATATGGTGGGCCAAAAATACAAAAAGTCGTCTGACGAAAGTAAAAGTTGGTACTCGGGGGTTTTCGGGATCGCTGACAACGAATATGCACTCAAAATTTTAAAATTCAAGATGGCGGATCCAATATGGTGGACCAATAATGCCAAAGGTCGTTTGACGAAAATAAAAGTTGGTAATCAGGGGATTTCGGGGTCGCTAATGACGAATATGCACTCAAACTTTTAAAATTCAAGATGGGAGATGCAATATGGTGGACCAAAAATGCAAAAGGTCGTTTGACGAAAATGAAAGTTGGTAATCAGTGGTTTTTGGGGTCACTTAAAACGAATATGCACTCAAAATTTGAAAAATAAAACAAAGAAACCAATAAAAAAATTACAAAAAACGAAGAAAAAAAAATTTTTTAACGAAGAAAAAAATAAAAAAATAACATAAAACAGAAATTTTTTTTTAAAAATGACAAAAAATAAAAAAGTTACAAAAAAAATAAGAAATGTAGACATCAACCGCCATGTCCTCGTTCGTGTCTCTGGATTTGACTGAGAGCGGTACTTTTTGGAGAAAATTGAGGTTTTCATTTCCTAAATCGTATACCAGTACGTTTGTATATTGTACTCTAGTATGAAAAATTGACCTTGAATAAACGCTTTCTCAGGTCTGCATCGGCCGTGTCACATGCAATTCACGATCAATGGCTCCAGAAATTTCTATGTACTGATCTTACGCTAGATAAGCATAGTTTTTCGCATGCAAGTCGCCATGTTAGATCCACCATCGTGCATTCCCGAAGTCTGACCGTGAATTCGTAGTCAGGGACTACATCAACCTCCGAGTACTAACTTTTACTTTTATCGAACCACTTTTTACATTCTACGTCCACTATTTCAATTTCCAAATTTTGGATCCGCCATCTTGAATTCCCAAATTCCGAGTGCAGATTCGTTATCAGCGACCCTGGAAACCCCTGAGTACCGACTTCCACTTCCGTCAAAGGACTTTTTGCAATTTTGGCCCGCCATATTGGATCCGCCATCTTAAGTTTCCGAATTCCGAATTCTGTCACGAATTTATTAGTGACAGAAGAGGGCAAACAATATTATCACGTACCGCGCGGGTACCACAACGCACATCAACAGCTGGAGTGCGAGACTAGAGACGCAGCCGCGCGGCGATGACTAACAACGACAATACTCTAGACGCGCAGTTTCAACCAATCACAGAAAGGTCAATAATGGCCGAAATGTTACGAAACTTAGCAAACATACTTTTAGGACTCATACCTACGCACTGGTAACTAAATCCCAAAAACGACCTAAATCGACTTAGGTAATTCTTTGAGCGAACGGCTCATATAAGACTATCAATGTCGGTGTACATTAATTGGGCTTTTTGCCGAAACTGTTTTTTCATATACTCATAATGGAAATCGTAGATGTTAATTTTTGATGAGTCAAGGATTGAAAACACTGCATACAATGGCTTATTAAATTACACCTTTGCTCTGTTGAGCTCGATGATGACCATATCATCGTCCAATACAGTGCAGCTGTGGAAAGTAGCCCTAGCGATTAGAGCTCGAGCTCCGAACCGACCACCCCACTCAGTAACAAGCTTTACTTCTCGATGCTTTCTCACATTCTCCATTGTTTTCCCAAAAACTGCATTATTGAGTAGTTTATACAAGTTTTTATGAAACGCATTGGTAGCTTTTTGTCTCAATCCAGTATTCAAATCAATGTATGGCTTTATCCATGGCTTCTGTTGGAATTTTAAAACTCTATAAATTTTCTTTAATTTCAAGCCCAAGTTGAGACACTGCTGCAAGTTTCGATAATGGATTATATATTTTTCTTTTGCTAATAGCGTTGTCATTAATTTTATATTTTTGGAGGTTGGTGGCCTGTAATGGTGAGGACAAAGTGGTAAGTCTTTATGAGATTCGTGCAGCTCCTTGGGGTATTCTAAATCAACCTCGAATATGTACCCTGCATGAGAATCGGCAGGGATATTGTCAATATCCGATTTATCAAAGTTTTCCACCCATTCGAATCCAGCATATGGCAATGCCTCAACCATATCTGCACCATAAAGATTGTTTACGTCGAAATACATAAAGTATGATTCAAGCTTCGATAAGTCAAAATCCTCTCCCATGTATCGATTATTTGCTTTTGCATA
Source organism: Rhorus exstirpatorius (assembly GCA_963564615.1). Taxonomy (NCBI): domain Eukaryota; kingdom Metazoa; phylum Arthropoda; class Insecta; order Hymenoptera; family Ichneumonidae; genus Rhorus; species Rhorus exstirpatorius. Next base: position 5,131,424 of record OY751314.1, on the reverse strand, counting down.
GAGATTTGAACATTGAGCAAGACCTCCTCTGATACCTTTCTCAATAAACAATAGCATATCAACGTCAGTGATGAGTTCGAGTTCAATGCCTGTTAACTTAAGCATCGACTCGAAAGCGAGTCCAGGAGCTGTATAATAGTGCAACGGATCTAAATTATATGTCGATAGACAGCTGCATCGGAAATTTTCGAAAATGTCAGCTAAGAGGAGAACATCGATTTTGAGATATAAATCTGAATATTCTCCTATCGTTAATATTTTGAAAGTTTTCCAGATATTCATGGCGTGAGCGTATGAATCTTTGGATATTTCCTCATTATTTAGCCTAAAATAAAACTGCTCTTTGGATGGTAGCTCAGTCTCATCAAGTTTCATCCAACAATCGGTATAATCATATGGGTTAACCCCCTTTCTAGTCAGAAGCTTGAATTCCGTTGCATTATTACAATGCTCACGAGTTCTTTGTTTTTCATCGCTTTCTAAGTACGATGCTAACTTTTCAATGCTACACGCCATAAATCTGTATGAATCTAAAAACCTGAACTCTACAAACGTGCCCTGGACTTCTTTTTGTGAATGTAATATATTTCTACGGCTAATGCTTTAATTAGAAAATGAGCGTCATATCCCGATAAATTATGAAAAATAACCGGCACCACGTGAGAGTTTTTATAATTTAAATGACATCCAGTGTGTGCAAGGCCACGATACTTCCCCGTAAAATGGCAATGATCTCGAACTCTGTAATGGGAATCTCGCAATTCACGTTACCTTCAGCCCATCTCACCATCCTCGACGCCGGGAGAGCCGTTGAGCGCCAGGTAATCTTTTTATGCAACGGCGGGAGTTACCAAACCCGCTAAACGTAATCTGAACTAAAGTTAACGGAAACGAAACGAAACAAAAAGGGACGCCGGCGTGTCGGATGGCGAGGTCGGTGACGGTATACCCGATTCGCTCAGTGTGTAGGTTGTGGTGAGAGGGCGTGGATGGCTGGCTAACTTTCGAGTGCCCTCGAAACTCAAACAGAAATAATGAAACTCAACGCAAAAAAAATAATAGGGTATGGGGCCTTAGTTCAGGCTAATTTATTCATGTTCTTTCTATAGCACGAAAATTATTCAAAAGCATTTTTCAAGAGTAGACCCGCAAATTCGGAGAGATACAAAGGCGAAAAATAAGTAGACTCGGAAATACAATAAATCAAATAATAAAGCGAAGAAATCTATCCGATAACGAAAATGCGAACATGATAATGAAAGGGACTAAATTATAAAAGATATCTCATGTTTCGAAGAGGACAGCTAAAGCGTAGACGAGAACGGGAACCAAAGTATATTCGATAACATAATACAAGCTCCAAGCGGAGAACCACTCGGATCGAGAGCTGGAGCGCAAGAGGAAGCGATTCGAGCAGGTGATCTGCTCGAAAAGATAATTTGGAGAGAGAGACCCATAAGCGCACGCGCAATGAAAGCTCGAAATCCTCTCTTCTCCTGACGTCACACGGAACGCGAACGCCTTATCGAAAACCGAAAAATGCCGGGAAATTCAAATGATACGCAAAATTAACACGAAATAACATTTCCTTAATTTCTAATCGAAATACGCCGAATTTCTCCGACGGTGTGTGGGTCCTCCTGTTGCGATGATCGTCCTTCAAATCGTATTCTTCTGGTATGGGAAGATCCGGAACTAACTAAAACTAAACCTACGATAACGGTATGATTAGGCAATCCGTGGCGCCGCACAGTGGGCCAGGAGACCCGAAAAAGTGGCCAAAAGTCACCTATCTAATCTAACGCAAATTGTTAAATTTTTTTAATGATAAAGAGTCAAAGTAACGTCGCAACAAATTTCAAGAAATTCCATTCATTGGTGTAGCTTTGGTGGCCACTTGAAGTCGATGGAAAGTATGAAATTGATTACGTGTTCAACTATGGAAAATCTGTTCGAGTTTTTCAGGATTCTGGGGTCTTCAAAACCCTATATCAGTTTCTATAATAAAGACGCGTCAACGTATGAGAATCTTGCCTCATCAACTTGAAAACTTCACCGTTGCTTCGCAGGCATAAAGTTTTATTTCCACATTACTACAATATTCGAAACTACGCAATCTTTCAATTGCAAGTACCACCAGCTACCACTATCCATCCAGGATGTATTGGTGTCATTGTATTCCGTACGGTGTGTACTTCGACCCTTATATGCGCGTATTTTGATATTTTCACTGTATTGTGTTCAGGAATGGTTCTAACATGTGCGTGCGCGCGCACCGCTCTCGTTCTCTGAGGCAAGAGTTCGGTGGCGCTGGCACCTCGGCACGATGCGATAATGCAGCAAGCGTGGATGGTAACTTTTCTATGCTTGATTTATACTCGGACTCATACACGTATTGCATGCTGCGCTGCTCAATTATTCTTTCGTTTCGTCTCACCTCCAAAAATTCTTTCTCTATTTGAAAGCGTCTACTGTTTACAATAATTCGTCCCTACTATCTAGGCTTCTATTCTTGATTGAAGTTCTCGTAGCATTTTTTGACTCGCATTCTTTCACTTTCCAAATTCGCGTACTCATATGGAGTCTTGCCAGGGCAAGTGCACTTGCACTGGTGTATGGAAATGTCCAAGTTCCGGAAAAGAGAAATTCTTGAGCTTCTTTTAAATGAAAAGGACTCTAATGCGGCTATAGGTCACATTCTATCTAAACTAAATGTTGAAAAGTCAGCCTTGAGTGACAATGCACTGCGGTCCTTAAAACTGGCTCTAGCCTCCTTGAAAGGGAAAAGGAATACACGCTCCCAAAGCCAGAATAGAAAGCTTGATAGGTTTGAAGCGAAGTACTCTGGTTGGTTAGACTCGACATTTAACGTTCCTGAATTGAAAATTAGCACCGTCAAAAAAGCTCAAGTGGGTGAGATAGGTCGGCCTTACCTTAAATTCAGCGAAAAATCGGCCAGGCCACGAAGGCGAGAAGCTTCGGCGATCAGCGCACAGCAGAGTCATGATACGCGAAAAATTGTCGAGGCAGGCTGCCACGCAGCTAGGCACTCTGGTGAGAAGGATCTGCGAGCTGTGCTCAAGGAAGTCGTGAAAAGTCCAGGCAGACCAGCAAAACATCGGAAATTATTGAATGAGCCAATAACTGGCGTGATAAAAAAGAGCCCCGATGAAGCTGTAGCATTTTTAATAGACAATTCTCTTTCCAAAACCGTCTACACGAATATGCGCTTAGCCACTAAATCGAGCGGAGCTGATATCTGGCCAGCATATAATGATGTCAGAGAGGCCAAGGAGAAGCTGAGGCCACCAAAGGAAGAGATCAACATCTCAGAAAGTGTCGCCGAAGTTTCACTCCAAGCTCTGTTAGATCACACTTCGAAAATAATCATTGAGCTACAGTCAGAAGTGATTCTCAATGCCCAGGTAATATCCAAAATCACTGAAATCACAGCAATACTCGTATGTTCCTGGGGGTTTGACGGAAGTAGCGGGCACTCGGCTTATAAAAAATGTTATCGTGATGGAGAAACTCAGGCTACTGATGAAAATTTGTTTGCTACTACATTGATCCCTCTACGATTGTCTACTGATAGTGGAATTATTCTGTGGAATAATAGAACATCTCAATGTGCAAGATTTTGTCGTCCTATAAAGCTCGAGTATGTTGCTGAGTCACGAGACGTCATTTTAAGACAGAAGCAAGCAATCGAAGATCAAATAAGAAATCTGCAATCTTTTACCATCACTTTAGAAGATACTAAGGTGCAAGTACGCTTCTCGCTATTCATGACCTTGATAGACGGAAAAGTGTTGAGCATCGTTACCAATACATCTTCCATGCAGACCTGTCCCATCTGTCATACGACACCCAAGCACTTCAACAACCTTTAGAACGTGAAGTCGAGAATGTTTTCACCTCAGACAGATTCGTTACAGTACGGCATAAGCCCGATACAAGCCTGGATTAGGTTACTCGAATTGTGTTTACACATTGCATACAGGTTGGGCATCAAAACTTGGCAAGTTAGGCGTGAAGAACACAAGAAAGTGTTTCGTGAACAAAAGCAACATGTTCAGACAATTCTATGGCAGAAGCTGGGGGTCCGGGTAGACAAACCAAAAAGTGGAGGTTGCGGGACTAGTAATGACGGGAATACGGCTCGTAGAGCATTCGAGAATACTGACCTCTTGTCCGAGTGTCTGGGACTTGATGCCCGACTGCTTTACAATTTCAAAATCATTTTGATCACTCTTTCTTGTCAGTTTCCAATCAGTGCAATTCGTTTTAAAGAATTCTGTGCTTCCACGGCTAATCTCTATGTCTCCCTCTATCCGTGGTATCCCATGCCAGCAACCCTTCATAAAGCTCTCATGCATGACGGGGAAATAATACAAAACAGCATATTGCCGGTAGGAATTCTTGGAGAAGAAGCGTCCGAAGCACGGAATAAAGATTATAAGAGCTACAGAGAGCGACACAGCAGAAAACACAGTAGATCAGCCAACCTTGAGGACATGTTTTACAGAGTCATGGATTCTTCTGATCTAATTATTTCGACTTTGAGTCTACAGTCACGCCTGAAAATGAAAAAGCGGCTTGCCATTCCTGATGATATTAAGAAATTATCGGAGATTCCTACAGATTCTAGCTCGACCGAGACATGCGAAGACATGGATGAAGAACACGTAGATGACAGCGGTAAATCTCAAGCTCTCGTTCAGTTGGAAAATCTAGAGTTGTCGGACGAAGAGCTGGATTTTTAATCGTAAAGACAGATGGACTGGGAATCGTTAAGAGCACGACATTAAAAAAATAAATTATGCAATTCCTATGGAGATTCACGATTTTGGCCGCCATATTGGATCGGAAATTTTGAATTTTGTATTTCCAATATCAAATTCGAATTTAGCGACCCCAAAATCCAACGAGTAAGGATTTTCATGCAAATCCTAGCAAGATTCATGATGTTGGTCGCCATATTGAATCGGCCATTTCGAATTTTTAATTTTTAATGACAAATTCGAATTCAGCGACCCCAAAAACTCCCGAGTGAGGATTTTCATGCGAATCCTAGCAAGATTCATTATCTTGGTCGCCATATTGAATCGGCCATTCTGAATTTTGAATTTTTAATAACAAATTCGAATTCAGCGACTCCAAAAACCCCCGAGTAAGGATTTTGAAGCGAATCCATTTAAAATTTGACTTTTGGCCACTTTTTCGGGCCTCCCGGCCCACTGTGTGCCGGGGTGATCACAGGTCCCTCCGCCAACGGCCTCCCAAACGTAAACGTAACTCAAAACGTAACTCAACCCACAAAACGCCCTTCTCTTCTCCATACCCTGTAACGAAGCGTCGAGACTCACACTCGAACCTTTATACTCACTAAAATTAGTATTCCTGAAAGACCGAGTGTACCGGGTGGCTCAGTAATTTCGGCCCTGAGTCACGGCAACTCGGCATCTCGAACACGCAAGGACCCAACGAAAGCCAAACTCAATATGAAAACGTACGATAACGCGAAAAAAAAAGAAATTGAGGTGAAACGGTCGCCAATACTGATTTCGAGAACAGACTAATTTTTACGCAAAGAAATTGACTGAATTTATCGCAATATTAACTAAACAAAACCCTGGTCGTAACGACCTGTGACGCTAAATCGGAAAATTGCGTCACAACTCTCAACTCGTTATTTTTGAAAGGCTTCTCGCAAATATGACAAATGGTTACGGACTTGAATGCACTTCGCTGGTCATCGCTGAGATGCTCCATTGATACGATGTTCGGCAACCGGGTATTCACCAAGCTTGCGATATTCTTCAATTCGTCGATGAACCACCCAATACAATCCAAACCTGGATGGGATTTAAACTCCAAAATGGTATCATCGTACGCGCAGTGGAAGTAGAAGGCGATGGAATGTGGTACATGCTTTTGGTAGCCCATAGTATTCGCCTCCTCCGTAGGTGCAATCGGCTCCGGGAGACATTCGAGATCAGCATATATCACGAACGGAAAATTCTCATTATGCTTATGGTTTCTAAACCTCATAGATTTCGCATCACCCTCGGGAAAAGATACTCGGCACTGGTTCGTACAGTCGAGGATATGCTTCTGCAGCATGATTTCACTTTGAAAGTGGCAGAGACACCTGCCACACAACCATGTTTTACCATTATGACTAGAAATCTGCGAGCTCACTAAGCGCGAAATGTTTTTTATCCATGCAAAGTGATGGATAGGACTCGCAAGATCATCGTCATCACAATCATGCCTGTCACTCTCGAGCATGAGAAGGTGAATTTTCGATTTAGGAGATACTTGTTTACTGATGCATATCGGCACTATTTACACTGTTCTTCCTCTGATTATCAACACAGTAAATGTTAATTTTAAGGTTATTCATTTTTTCAAAGGTTGGCAATTTTTTTACAGTAAATGGAAAATCCAAACCTTTGTACTGTAACACTTCACTGAAATGTCTATAAGAACTTGCCCGATTGCATTTTAGAACTGGCGGAGAAAGTGCAGCAGTGACTGCCTATAAAAAGCAAAATTCGTCATTGCTCTCTATGTTGACTACAGCACGCTTTCGTTGAATATCTTTCGGAACAATAACGTATGTGCGTCCCCGGAGTAGCACGTATATATTAAAATTCGCAGTTAGGTTGGATACTTCGTGCAGTGACCAGCCAGACTCTTTTCCATGAAATTCCTCAATTTTTTTCAACAACTGATCCTTTACATGTTCTTGGAACCACATGTCGATGTTCGTAGAGGGAAGAATTGCCGCATTCCGCGTGTTGAAAAATGTATCCTCCAACGCAGTTTCATCTATTTTTTTTAGATGAAACTTGCATGCTTATATTACGTTAACCTTGAAATTACCGTGCCGCCGAGATGCAGCTTCTAATTTGGCGAGGATCAAGGGTTTAGAATCGGCGAGAAAAGCATTGATATCTTTATGTTGAAGGTTGATGACCATGCCCATTTGGATTCTTTTTTCAAACACTGTCTTCATATCCTTCCATTGCACTTTATCAGCTGCTCCAGAACCAGCTCCTCTTTTCTTTAATTTTTCTATCACCGATAATACCGACGCAATTGTCGTTTGAATGCGCATTTTCTCATGCACTGAGGGAGATTCGTGCCGAGAAATTTTTGTCAATAGTTTCACGTTTTTTTCCCCCTCCCTGATCCACTTGAGTGCTATAGCTGGTGCTGATCTATTTTGTGAAATTAAATAAGCGTTTTTCATAATGGAAATAACCTTTTTACACTTATGGGTATCCATATTGGGAGAAAAAAAAAACCCGAGAAGAAAGAAAGACTGCACAAGTGTTAATGGAGGGTTAAATTATTGGAGTGAGCAATATATACTCCCGCTCCCCCTCTCTACCATTTTCTGGACGATCAGCATCGGCAGGTATATCAGTCGCACGAGCTCGAGTCGAGGACGACAAAAATTAAACATAGGGTTCCAGAGAGTAGCGTTGCGGTGGTCACAAGAATACCCGTTAGGGATACTTGAACGCTTTTCTTTCTCCATCCATGCTGATAGCAAAAAAGCGACTGAGCGCGTCATAACGGCATTCTATGAACGTTGGAGCCTCATTTTCCGACGGTTTTTCAAAATATCTGGCCTCATAGTCGGCACTTTGCACGTATATCCACCACTGTGCAGGCTCAAGCGTGTTCAGACATGCAATACGGCATCATCCGCTCTCTAAAGTAATGGGAGGACTCGAAACAGGTCGAAACACGTCGATGGCGCATATCAGTATACTATTTTCCCTTAAATTTTTTTCTCCGTCAATACAGATTCAATCAGTTTGTCGCATTTTTCAATTCTTAATCTAAATCGCTTACGATCATGCGCAACTTTTTCCCACCGGCCTCGGCGAGTGGCTCTGTACGCATAATCCCATGCATACATCGCATAAATTTGAGCTCGAGTATCGAATCGAACGTGCTTTTCCATATTTTCAATCTCCTCTTCGTCCCAATTTCATCGCGGTTTTAAAAAAGATCTGTCGCAGACAGATCTTTTTTAAATTAAATAAAAATTAAATAAAAAGATTGCGCTACATCTGCTCACGCACCAGTCGGTGATAGGGAAACGCTTATATAAATGCGGTCAGAAGAATACCTGTTAGGGGCATTTCGATGTTTTTCCTTCAGGTGCCGAGGACCGGCGAAACACTATCATAGGCGCCTCTAAGATTTTATGACCTCATGTGTGGCCTTTTTAAGACTGTGGTCTGACCCTTAGCACACAACTAAAAATGATTTATGACCAGCGATAAGGTTGCGAAAAATAAACGCACTGGCCCAGGAGGGTAGCGTCGTCGTGTGTGGTTGAAAGGTCTAACACTTCGGGCCACTATTTACTTGTTGAAGATAACAACATTCCAATGCCACCATAAAAGACAAGCTGTACTGCCGCTGTCAGAAATAGCGGCATTCTAATACCACTCTCAAAGCTAGCCCCCCCCCCCTCTCCCGCCATCTCAATGCCGTGACCCACTCCGGTTTCTAGAGACCCCCCCCCCTCCGATCGGCTCCGTGCATTCCGGCTCTTAAAGATAGCCCCCCACCCTCTGGGTTCATGTCTCGGCTAAGTGGTTCAGGTCTGAGCTAAAAAATGTCGGTGAATGTCGGGGTAGGGATCTTGGGTTAGTACTCTCCTTGTTACACTACTCAGATGAACCAGCAAGAGCGATCATATGACGGATCAACGCCTACACGAACACACGTGAATTAGAGCCAGATGAACCAGCAAGCGCGATGATATGATTGATCTACGTCTGCACCGACAAACAACAGTGGCGCTGATGCGAGCTTACGGTAGACGAACCAGAAAGCGCGATCAGATGACTGGTCTACGTTCGGCCAACACACAATAGTGGCACTCACGCGAACTAAGGCACATCATCAAATCGCGCACATGCGGCACATCGGGCAAAGTTTCAAATATATGTGTGAGGTTCGGAAGAGTCAGGGAGCAGAGAATAAACGGCAAACACGTTTTATATAAAGATAAATAGAAAATATTGATTTGTTCGAATACAGAGGTATGAAACTCGCAACTTCATTATTTGGCATAACGTGTTTACTCTTGGAGTCTTCGACTTCGACTGCCTCGTGCCTTTCCTTCCGTGACGCTCGAGCGGGTGGGGATCTAGGCATGTAGCCATGAGCCTGGGTCCCGTTTCCACGTATGCGATAAATAAACCAAATTTGAAGAAAAATGGACAAGTGAATAGAGTAACGTTGATAATATAAGACTGGTAAAGGTAATTTATCGATTGATTACATTGCAGGACACATCCACGTAATGCGACGACAATGTTTACGTAATGGGATAACTCCTGAAGGAGATTCGGCCCCATGATGCAAATTTTATGACGTAGTGCATACTAATGCAAAAACATTCTGTAAAAATTTCAGCAAAATCGATCATGACATACCTGCCGAAAAAAAAGATCAAAAAATATTTTTCAGAAAAAAGGACCTTCGGTTGATTTTGAAATTTAAAAAAAATTAGTATCAAAAAGCCGAATCAAAATTTAAACTATTTTGTATGTTGAAGAATCTTTTACGACAAAGAGTTTTCAAGATATTTTCGTTTAAGTCGACGGAAATGTTAATTTTCAGTCAGAATCGATGTGTAATCATTTTAAAACGGTTGCCCCCAAAAAATCTGAAAAAAATCTCAGATACTTGTACAACACTGTACCAACAGATGTACTTGTACCAACAGATATTTGATTATCAGAGTTTGAAAATTTTTGAAGAGGGTCACGCTTATCGATAAGTCGACTTGAGATGGAATCCCCCGTATGCATATCCATCTTCGAACCGAGTATATTGTGACGGAACAAACTGAGGCGCTGCCCACACACAAAGGAGTCATTATAGGGCACACCCTATAATGCCGCACGACATAAAGCATGTATTAAGACCCGTCTACACGCACTTTAACGCCTGCTTTAACTACGCAGTTCTTCGTTACACCACAACCAGAGCATCGTGTAAACGTACTGAATGACTCATTACCTCACCTCAAAATTAATCGATAAACACTCGTCGAACTTCGCGTTGCCTGGAACTCTAAATTGATTTTTTACCCGACAACGATGAAATGACCATATTCCATCTCTGCAAGGCGGGCGGAGAGTGATCAATTTTCGACCAGTGGGAAGAAATGTAATTTTGCGGTTAAAAAAGTAAAATGCAGACAAAAAAGTAAGAAGCAGGAATTTCACTTTTTTACCTGCAAATTTACTTTTTCGCTCGTAAAATCATTTTTCTTCCCTCTGATCAAAAATTGATAACTTTCGGACAAAACGAATCCAAATTTTATATTTTTTTAATGGAAACTGGTGGGCAGGGGTTTTCGAGGGTGCTGGTAATGAATTCATTATCAGATTTGCCAAGAGGAGCAGTAGCGTAGTGGATAGCATGCTCGGCTTGCGTGCAGTGGCGCGCGATGTGGCCGGGTTTGATTCCCACTATCGGCACCAATGGGAAAAAAAAATTTCTAAGTGCTTTTTCTGTGACCCCGGTGGTTCGGAACCCAACTAAAAAAGTAGGTCCAAAGGAAACCAGCGTCTTGGTGGAGTGACCGAAAGGCTGGGATGATGTCTCGGGTTCAATTCCCGATCCCGTAGCACGGCTGATGAAAGCACAATGGGCTCGGAATAGGCTCCATAAACAGGACGTACGAACTACGACTGCCTCTGTCCCAAAGTGCTGACATCTAGCGTGTGCGAGACCATCTCCGGCAGCGAGAAGTATTGCCGTAGCACAGCAGATGGTAAAAGCACAAACGGGCTCGGAAGTAGCTCCAGAGGCAGGGCGTACGAACTACGACTATTTCTGTCCTAGGTGCTTACATCTAGCGGGTGCGCGACAAGCTCCGGCAGCGGCGATCGAACCAGGGACAAACGGATACGAGTTGAGACCAAGGGTAGATGGTGTTGGGAGCCCGCAACCTTCAGGAGAGTCGGTGTAAGAACTCATACCATACCATTATTAGATTTGCTGAATTCGAGATGGCGGATCCAAGATGGTGGACAAACAATTCGAAACTCGGTATATTTTCGTGAAAATCGGCAAGTAGGCGTTTTCGAGGGTGCTGATTACAAACTCATCATCGGATTCGTCGAATTCAAGAAGAAAGCGGAAATTCTACTGCAAAGTCGCATGAACAGGATCTTTTTTAGTAAAAATTTGATGTAGGGACGCAACACGGAGGTTTGCAGTTTGTTCATCGCCGGGAAAATATCAAATTGAAATGAAAACCAAAAACCAAAAAAAAATTATTAAAAAAAAAACAAAAAATATAAAAAGCAAAAAAAAACAGAAAATTGTACAAGGCAAAAAAAAAACAAAAAATTAGAAAAGGCGAAAAACAAACAAAAAATTAGAATAAGCACAAAACAAACTAAAAATTATAATTATAATGAATAAACATTATAAATTATAAACTGATGGTGAGTTTTTTATCAGCCCTCTCGAAAATCCCTACCTGCGAATTTTCACGAAAAGATACGGAAGTCGGAATTGTTCGATCACCATCTTGGATCCACCATCTCGATTTCGGCGAATTTGATAGTTAATCCGTTATTTTCACCCTCAAAAACCCCTGCCTACTAATTTCCATGAAAAAATATAGATTTTGGAATTTTTCATCTGCCATATTTGATCTGCCATCTTGAATACGGCAAATCTGATAACGGATCCGCAATAAGTGACCCCAAACATCTTTGTATACCGCTTATCACGCAAATTCCATTTGAAAGTGTGATTCGCCCGGATGAGTGGGAAATACAAAAAAAAAAATAGGCTACAAGCCACCTTATTGGACTCTGCCGTCTTGAATTTTATCATAGTCCGGGAGCCAGCGACCTATTTTTGTCAATCATTTCCTCTCGGCTGATTATTTGTCAGATGATTAAGATAGTTGTGTCTTGAACCCTAGCGATCGTCAGCTGCGCGACCGTGGGTGGGTTGGGCGTTGGCGGCCTCCCACGCACGTAAAAAAAAAATATGTTTTCAATCATTTCCTCCCGGTTGAAAATTTGTGAGATTATAGTTAGCATAATACTTATTTGAAAAAAAAAGTCAGCTGGCTATAACGCAGTGGATTATACGTCAGCTGCTCATACGAACATGAAAAAAAAAAAAAAATTTCAATCATTTCCTCCCGGCTGAAAATTTGACAGATGATAGTTTATATGCTACTTTAAATAAAAAAAGGAGTCAGCTGGCTGTATGTCGGGGGAAAGATCGTCAGCTGACGCAGTGAAAGTGTCGCGCGGCAAGGTAGTGTGAGCGCCGCTCGCCTATTTAAATACACTAGCTGACGGGGTTTCCCCCGGCATACAGCCAGCTGATTTTTTTTATTATTTCAAGGATTATGTCAACTATTATTTTACAAATTTTCAACCGGGAGGAAATAACGTACTCAGAGTTATTCGATATAACGCTCCTTCTTTGCACACGCAGAAATAAAGTATTTTTAGTTGTATTAAAAATTATTATATAAATAAATAAACAAATATGTATATATATACATATATTTACACACATACATTTTCTAAAACTGTAAGGACAAAAATTTTTTTTTGCTAAACTGGCAAGGACCCAAACACAAATATCAAAGGCCCTGGGTATCCGAGTGGCAGCTGCTCGTAACTCCCCTTCTCTCTAGCTGTATTATATATATCCCCCTAAAAAACACCATAAATTTTTTTTTCAATGCGAATTTTTTTTTCAATAAAAATTCTTCAAACAATCCATTTTTAGATTAAGTCCCTTTGTCTCGTTTCAAGACGTTTTCGGGCGTTGTGACTTACTTATAAACGGTTAATAAACAATGTAAACAATAAAAATGTTGGATGTACTTGGCAACTGCGAGTTGGATGATTTGAATTTATTTGAGAACTTTTTGTGAGGATTTATTTTACAACTATTTATGTTTGACATATTTTTGTAAGGATAGACAAAACGAAATGTACTTGTCTCAACTTTTTGTACACCATTTATGGTGTTTTTTAGGGGGATTTGGCTTCTATTTGCAAAGCATTATACATATGTACATACATTTTTACCATGTAACTTCTATGTCAAAGCTTAAAATGCATGGTCACTGCTATGCTCAGGCTAGAATTAAACAACTTTTGATGGGATGAATTTCGTCTTGCCAAAACATGTTGTACAATTACGCGATGGTTTCATTAATTTACAAATTCAGGGGCCCCAATCTAGCAACTAAGACATTAAATATCATTTGCATTTCTTTTATTAGATCCTTAAGGGGGTCGGGTACCAAAAATTTCACATCCAGAACCGCTAACGGTAGAGACTCGCTAATTTTGGTCTTGAGATCATTTCTCGTATCAAAATACCTCACATTGATAAAATTTCGAAAGATTAATTTTTTCCCCGTGTTCAAAATAATTTTTTTCGAATCCGTTGAGATAGGTATCGAAAATTCCATCTGCTAGATTGTTCATTGTGACCCAAAGAATATGTAAAAAATCTATAACCTTCAAAGTTCAAAATTGTAGGAGGAGATACCATTTAAAGGCACAAAAATTGTCCAAATGTATGATAAATTAATTGGTAGAATATAATAAATAAGAAGAAAATGGATTCCATGGCCTGAATATAAAAAATTCTATGATATGATCAAGTAATAAAACTTTTCCTGGACGAAATTATATAACACTTATCACAATTAATAATCTAGCAGATGGGATTTTCGATATCTCAACGGTTTCGAAAAAAATTATTTTGAAAACAGGGAAAAAATCAATTTTTCAAAATTTCATCAATGTGAGGTATTTTGATATGAGAAATGATATCAAGACAAAAATCAGCGAGTCTTTATCGTTAGAGGTTCTGGATGTGGAATTTTCGGTACCTGACCCCCTTAATAAGCTTAGATAACTTCAGAATGTTCCATGCGTACAACATGTTATCAATGAGGTATCCCGATTTTTGAGAATGCTCGCATGACCTATCCGAACAACTTTGAGTATTTGATTCTTGATACAATGCACCATCGCTAAGATATAAAATCATAGGCATCGCTTTTCGATAGTCTGTTTATAATATTAAGCTTTATGTTTTTTTTCTTAGCGATGGAATGGTAAAGCTTTGTTTGTACAGATACCAACTGAATGCAGACTCAAGCCGACCCACGTAATTCTGCTCATAAAAGTCACACGCATAATTAACTGAACACAGAAAAATTCGACACATTGCACTGTAAAACAAAAAAAATCCCATGAAGCGACATGACCCAGACAAACTCAGCCCATTACTAAATTGGTGCAGAAAAACCCAATGCGCCATCGGCTTGCTCCGATTAAACTGGACATATTGCCAATTCAACATGGAAAAACTCGACGCATCACCAATTCGACATGCAATAACTGCCAGGGCTTGCCAACACAGAAAAATTCTCTCATGGCGTAACTCGCCACAGCGAAACTTTCGTGGCACAGCTCGGCCCGCTCCAACTCTACACAGTCTAACGGACTATGGTTGCGTCTGTTGAGAGTTGAAGCGGACCAAGTTACGCCGCATGAGAGTTTTCGCTGTGTGAAACTGTACCATGGGAGAGTATATCTCCATCGAGATAGCCCGTAGGAGCTGGCTGTATGCCGGGGGAAACCCCGTCAGCTAGTGTATTTAAATAGGCGAGTGGCGCTCACACTACCTTGCCGCGTGACACTTTCACTGCGTCAGCTGACGATCTTTCCCCCGACATACAGCCAGCTGACTCCTTTTTTTATTTAAAGTAGCATATAAACTATCATCTGTCAAATTTTCAGCCGGGAGGAAATGATTGAAAATTTTTTTTTTTTCATGTTCGTATGAGCAGCTGACGTATAATCCACCGCGTTATAGCCAGCTGACTTTTTTTTTCAAATAAGTATTATGCCAACTATAATCTCACAAATTTTCAACCGGGAGGAAATGATTGAAAACATATTTTTTTTTTACGTGCGTGGGAGGCCGCCGACGCCCAACCCACCCATGGTGCGCGAGCTGACGATCGCTACGGTTCAAGATACAACTATCTTAATCATCTCATGAATTATCGGCTGAGAGGAAATTGGTCGCAAAAATCTGTCGCTGGCTCCCGGACTAATAGAATTGTATAAAGATACTTGCGCACCACTATATATATATGGGGCATTCCAGCCCAATTCAACCACCCTCCGACCTTCACCATTGTTTAATGAACTTACCATGAGTTCTCCTCAGCCGTCGATCGGGTTGGAAAGAGCGAGGGAGAGGGTAATTGAATAAAAATGCACAATTCCGCGACAAGCAATGCGTGCTTGCCTTGGCGTAAAAACCCTCGCGGAGCAAAGGGAAAAGCCGAAGCAAGTGAAATATTTATTAAAGACAAGCAAATGGCACAATACAAAATGACAAGTTTACAGTCTCGGGTGCGCTTCTCAATAACCAAATAATATGATCATTCAATGAATAAATATCGTTCGCTTACCAAATACGCATAGGATACCTGGGACGCACCAACTCCCGACGCCCTGGTCGAAGCGGGGTCCGGGGAGCGCCCGAATTGGCCCACAGCCGGTGCAAACAGTGTTCCCGACGTCTCGGAGACGACACTGAGATGCTAGGGCAACGGGTTCGTTGCCGCAATGACGCTAGCCTACGTGGACGGGCACCCCGGGTCACCGGCGGATGCACCGCGTCCTCGTCTTTCCACCCTAACACGCGCGACTCTTGGAACTACGCGAAAAACGGGATAAACACGAGCAGACCTTAACGCTACGCGAAAATGGACGATAACCGAAGTGGGGCCCCAAATACGCGCGAACGGGGGGAAAGGGATGACGAAATCGCAACGCACGGGAAACCGCAACACGTCCTGCCTCTTCGAGCGCTCGATTCTAACGGTCTGACGGTATCGACCCCCCACGAACCATGCTGACGTGAGCCAAAGCATGGGGGCACGAATTCGGCACGATTCAATTGATATTAACATGACCCGCCTGAAGATATTTGCATATCTACAAATTTGAAGCTTAGTAATTTGTAGCTTTCAAACTATGGCTTTGAGATATAAAGGTACGGGACCTTCTTTGTCCATTATTTGATTCTTTTCAATCGGATTTTTTCACTTTTTTCCACATATAGAACACGTTTGGGCTACTTTAATTATTCGGCACGTGGCCCCGTCTCACCTATTCATCCATGAGATTACTCTATGTGGTGTGACGTGACATTTTGCCTCGCCACCCGCACGGAGTAGTGTCGACCATGGGGTCGGGTTTACGACCCTACGACGACGCTCTTCGATAGACCACCCGGGGAATTTCGACTCATTTTAGGATAAGTTTTGTGTTGTTTTTTGTGTTTAGTACCTGCATCGAAGCTTGGCGAATAATTCATTGGGCACAATGTTCGTTAAAGTAATGGACGGAATTTAATTTTATAGTTTGGAGTAAGACCAGCAGTTATGTCTGCCATATAAAGAAATTCCGTGTCCCGCTCTCGAGCTCACTCGCCGGTGAGGAATAACTTGGGACTCGCGAGTGGCGGTGACGTGTCGCGGGGGCGTCTCGCTCGTGGCCGGACCGTGCATCGTTGGCCCAGGAGGGTTCGAGCGATACTTTGCTCATTACGCAGGCGAATATTCGCCATCATTATTCGTGAGAGATAGGGATGCCAACGGAGACATTGGGAATTGGACCAATATACAGCGTCATCCGCTCCGGTTGACGACGCAACCTTGGTGCTGCACCCTCCCCTACTGGCTCCTCAGTCGTCGTGGACCGTGAGATTCGGCGCCTCATTTAAGGGGATCTTTGGGACGGAGCCAGCAACGCGGTGCTGTTTTGCCTGGTGGCGTTTATTGTGGGCCCACCGCCTAATCAGGGGACGCTTTGATTACGCGAGGGAGGTTTCCCCCGTTGCTGGTAATCATCCACGGGATCCCAGGAGGAGGGCGATTGAGGGGCAGCATATCATAGCTGTGAGTAGAGGCTCGCACACGGTTTCGGTCGCGGGAGGGGTGGTCCCTTCGTCACCGTCACACGTCACTCAACGAAGAAAGCGAGAAAATTAAGGGAAGTAGGGAGATGAAACACCGGCGGGGCGATGCGAGAGAGTGGGGCGCGCGAATCGAGGAGAGAGTGGGCCACCGAGATAAGTCGATCGATTATTGAGGATCATTAGATGAGTGGTAATTTTTCGGGAGTCGAACGAGGAGCGGGAAGTAGTGGTGCGTGCTCAAGTACCGGACAACGGAGGAACTCGGTGAGCCCAACTCTCCTCACCCTTATTTCTGCATTAATATTCGGAATTCTTTTCTCGTCTTGTCCATCATGCGTTAATTTTGAAGAGTAGCGACCACGGTCAATAGCGATAGTCTCGCGATCGTGGTCGTGAATAATTGTTTTTTTTTGAGTATTTAATTGAGTTTGAGTAATTGAGACTGAATAATTGGACTAGAAAAATGGGCGAGAAGAGAATTCCTCCGAACTGGTCTGAACGATTAAGTGTCGAATTTATTGAATCTTTTGCCTGTCGTATTTTTGCCCAATGAATTGCGCTTTTCCGGTAATTAAGTTTGCGCGTCACTATTCAGTATTTTAATTAGATTTCGCGCAATTACTTGAATTAATTAATATAATCGGTGAAATATTATTTCGTATGTTGAGCATTTATCCCTATCAATTTGCGGGCTCAAGGCCTCGCGCTCGAGACAATGGCACGCTCTCGCGTGCCGCGTCCCCGCTTGTTCTTTCTCTCTCTCGCGGCATATACTCGCCAAGCGCGGAGAGCCAGAGTCCCGTGTAAATCAGTCGAATAATTTTGCCTTTATTTCGTTCGTATAATTTATCGTATTTTTCGTGTACCGGGTAAGCCATAAGTAATCATCTTTTCCGTATTTCCGATGCCTATTTCGACTCTTATAGAATTCCGTCTGCGTACTATATTACCTCGGTTAATTATTACTACCTCGGTTAATTATTACTACCTCGGTAAATTCACGAAAAGCTTCAATTAATATCTCAGTCAGTTATTCGCAATAGTCTTACTATCTGTACCTCGGTCATTTCTTCGCAATAGTCTTACTACCTTTACCTCGGTCATTTAATCGCAATAATTTTACTATCTCTATCTCGTTCATTTATTCGTTACAGCGCAATTATATTACCTCGGTTAATTATTACTACCTCGGTTAATTACTACTACCTCGGTAAATTCACGCAAATATTCAATTAATATCTCAGTCAGTTATTCGCAATAGTCTTACTATCTGTACCTCGGTCATTTCTTCGCAATAGTCTCACTACCTTTACCTCGGTCATTTAATCGCAATAATTTTACTATCTCTATCTCGTTCATTTATTCGTTACAGCGCAATTATATTACCTCGGTTAATTATTACTACCTCGGTTAATTACTACTACCTCGGTAAATTCACGCAAATATTCAATTAATATCTCAGTAATTTAGTCGCAATAGTCTTACTATCATTATTTCGTTCATTTATTCGTTACAGCGCAATTATGTTACCTCGGTTAATGATTACTACCTCGGTAAATTTTCGTTTAGCATTATTGTCTACCCGTGTCGTTCCTATAGCATATTTTGTCTTATCGAATCAGTAATTAAAGAAGGATCTGGCAAATGTATCGGATACTATCCGAAGAACCATTGTGAAAATGAAATTGAAGCATGATTTTGAATAAATCCTCGAAGGAGGTATTAATATTGAGTCCCGAGTTCTTGTCACTCTACTTTGACCCTGCCCCTCTACCTTTTCGTCCCTCAGGTTAGCTGAGCTAGTCGAGTTGCCCTCGATCTCGCCTCACCCGTTCGTTCGTGCCCTCCGCAATTCCGGGATTCTTATCGAAGCAAATAAATAAGAGTCGGTCCACAACCGGCGATACTTTGTACCTGGCGCCCAACGCTTTGACTCGAACTTTCCCTTTGCTTGTGGTCAATTCTTTAGTCTTTTTGGCCGGCACGAAAGGTACGGGTGATATGCCCGATCAAGAAGTGTGGTAGGAAAAATCCCGTCACAAATTGGCGCCCAACGTGGGGCTCGAACCCACGACCCTGAGATTAAGAATCTCATGCTCTACCGACTTATCTAGCCGGGCCGGGGTAATTCGCGGAGATAGTCGACGCGAGGTAATTCGCGAGGTAATTCGCGGAGATAGTCGACGCGCGGTAATTCGCGAGGTAATTCGCGGAGATAGTCGACGCGCGGTAATTCGCGAGGTAACTCGCGGAGATAGTCGACGCGAGGTAATTCGCGAAGATAGTCGACGCGAGGTAATCCGCGAGGTAATTCGCGAAGATAATCGACGCGCGGTAATTCGCGGAGATAATCGACTCGAGGTAAATCACGAGGTAATTCGCGGAGATAGTCGACGCGAGGTAATTCGCGAGGTAATTCGCGAAGATAATCGACGCGAGGTAATTCGCGAAGATAATCGACGAGAGGTAATTCGCGAAGATAATCGACGCGAGGTAATTCGCGAGGTAATTCGTGGAGATAGTCGACGCGAGGTAATTCGCGCGGTAATTCGCGAGGTAATTCGCGCGGTAATTCGCGAGGTAATTCGTGGAGATAGTCGACACGAGGTAATTGGCGAGGTAATTCGCGAAGATAATCGACGCGAGGTAATTCGCGAGGTAATTCGCGGAGATAGTCAACGCGAGGTAATTCGCGAGGTAATTCGCGAGGTAATTCGCGAGGTAATTCGCGGAGATAGTCGACGCGAGGTAATTCGCGAGGTAATTCGCGAAGCTAGTTGACGCGAGGTAATCCGCGAGGTAATTCGCGAAGATAATCGACGCGAGGTAATTCGCGAGGTAATTCGCGAAGATAATTAGAAGAACATCGCGAATCGAGAATTTTGTGTGTTAATTCCCACGACACTACTTGATGATTTCACTCGTTCACTCGAAGACTCCTTACTAACAACTCATCTTCAGGCTCAACGGCGTATCGTTTTTCTTTTTACTTGCCGACAGGGGGGGGGGGTACCTTTTCCCCAGACGTAGTCATGTTCACGCGAATTTGGGGGGCAAGGATGTTTCATCACTTGGAATCGATTGTGAGGACCAAGAAATCATCGAATGCTTTTTGATTGTTCGTGCCAAGAACCACACAAGCAAAACAAAGAGAAACAAAAAAAAATATTAGCAAATAACCAGCGTTTCGCTGTTATTTTTGGTCTATGGTTAAATTTGGCGCACAGGGAATAGTGATGATCATACCCGTCGAGGCATATCCGTGGTTGGATAAAGGCTAATCCTTTGTTACTATTCTGATTCCTGGTAAATTCCAAGAAAAACATGTAGAACGAAATGAAAACTTAAATTTTAAGGAATAACAGTAACGAAACAAAGGCTAATCCTTCGTTATGATTTGACTTACGGGTCAGGTCTCCAAAAAAAAAATAATAATGTAGAGAGAAAGAAGAAATTCAAGTTTAAGAAAAACCAGTGAGGAGACAAAGGCTAATCCTTTGTTATGATTCGGGTTGCTGGTAAATTTAAAGAAAAATATCTAGAGAGAAATAAAAGCTTTATTTTTGGAGCCTACCAACTCCGAGACAAAGGATAATCCTCTGCCATCATGTAGGTTGCTAGCAAAAATAAAAAAAAATTACAGAGGAATAAGAATTTTAAATTTAAGGAATATCAGTGACCCAACAAAGGCTAATCCTTTGTTAATAATCGGCGCTGGTACATTTACAAACAGGAGAACTTGAGAAAAATATGAATTTAATATTTGGAGACCATCAGCAACAAGGCAAAGGCTATTTATGAAAAAGTATTACAAAAGTATTCTCTTCGAGGAATACCAGCTTTAAAAGAAAGGTTCCTTTCATTAGAATTTTCGTACGGGTACGTTATGACCAAAAAGAAAACAATTTTCGTTTTGCGAATTAATGGTTAATCCGGGGCTGCTACCTAAGTATCATTCCCCGCTCTGCATGATTACAGGGAATACAAAAGAACACACGAGATATATAAATCGTATAAGAAATATAAATATGATAAGAATAAAATAAGAACAGCAAAAAAAATAAGAACGTATCTGCGGTTTTTCGAGTAATTCGAACCTTTGGTGGGTGCTTAAAAGCAGCACCAAGTACGAGACTTTCTTGCTCGAAAATTGCACTTTGCATCAGAAGGAAAAGAAACGGATAAAATTACATTACATTTAGTTTTTATCATTTTGGGGTACTGGGTATTCTCGAGTTTCGGATATTTACCTAACTATTAAATCTTACCTAATTCGCGAAACACTAAAACTGCGCTATCACGTTACTCTATTCTGTACGCGATACTCAAAAGAAAAAGACAGACAAAAAAAACCTATGGCAAATGCATCGTTACTCCGAATATTGTCACTCGGGCCCCACGTGGGGCGCCAATTTGTGACGGGATTTTTTCTACCACACTTCCTGATCGGGCATATCACCCGTACCTTTCGTGCCGGACAAAAAGAATAAAGAATTGACCACAAGCAAAGGGAAAGTTCAAGTCAAAGCGTTGGGCGCCAGGTACAAAGTACCGCCGGTTGTGGACAGACTTTTATTTATTTGCTTCGATAAGAATCCCGGAATTGCGTAGGGCACGAACGAACGGGTGAGGCGAGATCGAGGGCAACTCGACTAGCTCAGCTCGCCTGAGGGACGAAAAGGTAGAGGGGCATGATCAAAGTAGAGTGACAATAACTCGGAACTCAATGTTAATACCTCCTTCGAGGATTTATTCAAAATCATGTTTCAATTTCATGTTCACAATGGTTCTTCGGATAGTATCCGATACATTTGCCAGATCCTTCTTTAATTACTGATTCGATAAGACAAAATATGCTATAGTAACGACACGGGTAGACAATAATGCTAAAGGAAAATTTACCGAGGTAGTAATAATTAACCGAGGTAATATAATTGCGCTGTAACGAATAAATGAACGAGATAGAGATAGTAAAATTATTGCGATTAAATGACCGAGGTAAAGGTAGTAAGACTATTGCGAAGAAATGACCGAGGTACAGATAGTAAGACTATTGCGAATAACTAACTGAGATATTAATTGAATATTTGCGTGAATTTACCGAGGTAGTAGTAATTAACCGAGGTAGTAATAATTAACCGAGGTAATATAATTGCGCTGTAACGAATAAATG
The DNA here is from genome assembly GCA_963564615.1 of Rhorus exstirpatorius. Taxonomy (NCBI): domain Eukaryota; kingdom Metazoa; phylum Arthropoda; class Insecta; order Hymenoptera; family Ichneumonidae; genus Rhorus; species Rhorus exstirpatorius. The sequence goes on along the minus strand of OY751314.1, from coordinate 5,109,202 downwards.
AACGAGATAGAGATAGTAAAATTATTGCGATTAAATGACCGAGGTAAAGGTAGTAAGACTATTGCGAAGAAATGACCGAGGTACAGATAGTAAGACTATTGCGAATAACTGACTGAGATATTAATTGAAGCTTTTCGTGAATTTACCGAGGTAGTAATAATTAACCGAGGTAGTAATAATTAACCGAGGTAATATAGTACGCAGACGGAATTCTATAAGAGTCGAAATAGGCATCGGAAATACGGAAAAGATGATTACTTATGGCTTACCCGGTACACGAAAAATACGATAAATTATACGAACGAAATAAAGGCAAAATTATTCGACTGATTTACACGGGACTCTGGCTCTCCGCGCTTGGCGAGTATATGCCGCGAGAGAGAGAAAAGATAAACAAGCGGGGACGCGGCACGCGAGAGCGTGCCATTGTCTCGAGCGCGAGGCCTTGAGCCCGCAAATTGATAGGGATAAATGCTCAACATACGAAATAATATTTCACCGATTATATTAATTAATTCAAGTAATTGCGCGAAGTCTAATTAAAATACTGAATAGTGACGCGCAAACTTAATTACCGAAAAAGCGCAATTCATTGGGCAAAAATACGACAGGCAAAAGATTCAATAAATTCGACACTTAATCGTTCAGACCAGTTCGGAGGAATTCTCTTCTTGCCCATTTTTCTAGTCCAATTCTTCAGTCTCAATTACTCAAACTCAATTAAATACTCAAAAAAAAACAATTATTCACGACCACGATCGCGAGACTATCGCTATTGACCGTGGTCGCTACTCTTCAAAATTAACGCATGATGGACAAGACGAGAAAAGAATTCCGAATATTAATGCAGAAATAAGGGTGAGGAGAGTTGGGCTCACCGAGTTCCTCCGTTGTCCGGTACTTGAGCACGCACCACTATTTCCCGCTCCTCGTTCGACTCCCGAAAAATTACCACTCATCTAATGATCCTCAATAATCGATCGACTTACCTCGGTGGCCCACTCTCTCCTCGATTCGCGCGCCCCACTCTCTCGCATCGCCCCGCCGGTGTTTCATCTCCCTACTTCCCTTAATTTTCTCGCTTTCTTCGTTGAGTGACGTGTGACGGTGACGAAGGGACCACCCCTCCCGCGACCGAAACCGTGTGCGAGCCTCTACTCGCAGCTATGATATGCTGCCCCTCAATCGCCCTCCTCCTGGGATCCCGTGGATGATTACCAGCAACGGGGGAGACCTCCCTCGCGTAATCAAAGCGTCCCCTGATTAGGCGGTGGGCCCACAATAAACGCCACCAGGCAAAACAGCACCGCGTTGCTGGCTCCGTCCCAAAGATCCCCTTAAATGAGGCGCCGAATCTCACGGTCCACGACGACTGAGGAGGCAGTAGGGAAGGGTGCAACACCAAGGTTGCGTAGTCAACCGGAGCGGGTGACGCTGTATATTGGTCCAATTCCCAATGTCTCCGTTGGCATCCCTATCTCCCACGAATAATGATGGCGAATATTCGCCTGCGTAATGAGCAAAGTATCGCTCGAACCCTCCTGGGCCAACGATGCACGGTCCGGCCACGAGCGAGACGCCCCCGCGACACGTCACCGCCACTCGCGAGTCCCAAGTTATTCCTCACCGGCGAGTGAGCTCGATAGTGGGACACGGAATTTCACTCTTTATATGGCAGACATAACTGCTGGTCTTACTCCAAACTATAAAATTAAATTCCTTCCATTACTTTAACGAACATTTTGCCCAATGAATTATTCGCCAAGCTTCGATGCAAGTACTAAACACAAAAAACAACACAAAACTTATCCTAAAATGAGTCGAAATTCCCCGGGTGGTCTATCGAAGAGCGTCGTCGTAGGGTCGTAAACCCGACCCCATGGTCGACACTACTCCGTGCGGGTGGCGAGGCAAAATGTCACGTCACAGTGGACTGTTCTGTTTCTTTTTCGATTCCCTACAATAAGATTTTTTCACTTTCTTCATGTGCCAAAGAATCAAACCCAACCCAAACGTCCGCGATATGTGAATTCACTATAAGTGAAAAAACCCAATTGTAGGGGATCGAAAAAGTAACAGAAAAGTCCATCCAACTCAATAAAATCCAACATGACCCAACCTACTCCAAGTAAACCCTACCCAATAAAACCCAATATGACCCAGCCTACTCCAAGTCAACCCAATGTAACACAATTTACTGCAAGTAAACCCAACCCAATAAAACCCAATATGACCAAACCTACTCTAAGTTAACCCAATATAACCCTATCGGCCTTAACTAAATCGACTGCAACTCCGAACACCTAGTCTTGGGCAGCTTATCGACTTTTTCCGAGTATCTCGATTTACCGTGAAAATGTCGAATAGCATAGTAAAAAAACTCGTCATAGGATAAACTCTGAATCCATTTTCAAATCAATTTAAGTGAAATCCAACACTTCGGATTGCACAATGCATGTACCACTTCCAATACATGCTTTATTTGAACCTTATTGATACTCATCCAGAGGTATATACACTCGGTGCAAATTGTGTCTCATCAAAAAGTTCGTTTTTGAATAAATAATAAAATTTTAGCGTAAAGATGCCCGATCATGATTTCATTACCGGCCGAATCAGTTTATTAAAAGCTTTTTCGATGCAAAATCGTTTGGCGATCACGAATATTCTGTTCATCGTGGTCGGTGGTCCGAATGTTAACAACATTTTGATTGGGCCATTAATGATTAAAAACGATTTTCCTGCAATCGAAAGTTATTTGAAAAAAATTGGAAAGAAAATCACGCATTTTTCCGGCTAGCTTCACACTATCAAATACCTCATCCTCACCAAATCCCCACTACCTAGATGCAAATAGTTTTTTTTACTTTTTTACGTAATCGACGGACTGCCGAACATGACGAATAGAACATTCGTGAACCCCAAACGATTCCGTATCGAAAAAGTTCTTAATAAACTGATTCAGACGATAATGAAAAAATATTCGGGCAACTTAACGCTAAAATTTTAATTGCATATTTAAAAAAAAACTTTTTGATAAGACAGCAATTGCACTGAGCGTATATATGTACCTCTGAAAGAGTACAAATAAGGTTGTAATGAAGCACGTGTGGTAAATGCATTGTGCAATTCGGAGTGTTATATCTCACTGAAAATGATTAGAAGTGGACGAGAAGAAAACTATGACGAGCTTTTTCATTATGTTATTTGGCATTTTTGAGGTAACTCATGATGCTCGGAATAAGTCAATACAAAGTCACAAGACCAGGTGTTTGGAGTTGCATTTGATTTAGTTGAGGCCTATAGGGTTATATTTTGTTTAGTTGAGGCTGATAGGATTATATCGACTGTACTTTGAGTCAGTTGGGTCACAATGGGTTTTGTTCGATTGGGTCGGGTCTACTTGCAGCCCGTTGGGTCATATTGGGTTTACATGGAGACAGTTAGGTTGTATTGGGTTTCCTGGAAGACACTCGAGTTTTATTGGGTTCACTTGGGATCGGTTGGGTCATGTTGGGTTTTCTTCGGTGAGGTTGGGTCTACTTGGAGTCGCTTGAGTCATAGTGGGTATACATGGAGACATTTGGGTTGTATTGGGTTTCCTTGGAGACACTTGAGTTGTATTGGGCTTACTTGGAGTCAGTTGGGTCGTATCGGGTTTGCTTGGAGTCAGTGAGATCGTATTGGGTTATGAGATTGCTAGGTGAGAACATTATAATATATCCACGGTAAAATAAAATCATTATAGATGCCCAGGGTAACCTATTACCGTGAATTAGACTAAGAAAATTTAAAAAAGCTAATCATTAATGTTTTGGTTTTAAACCGATTCGATTCATTTGAATCAATTTTTCAATTGAAATAGAATTAATATACCCACCATTTTTTCATACATCTTTCATTGCCGGCTTAAAATTGATCACACGAACTGTCCACGTCTGAATTAAATATTATACGTCAAAGTATACGTTTGCGGAATGAAGATTTGGTGGGGACGAGGTATTCGATTTTCTAATGAGTTTTCAATTTAAAGAAAATCGCTTGGTGATTATTAGTGGCCTAATTAAAATATTCAGCGTTTGATTTTTTCTTTTTAAATAAGTTATCAAAATTTCAACGTAAAATTGGGTGAACATTTTTTCATTAACCGCCGATTTAGCCGATAATGGATACAACATTCAGTAAATTTTACGTTAAAATTTAAATAACTTTTTTTAAAACTATTAACTGCAAAACATTCGAATTTGGCCACCAATCATCACCAAGCCATCTTCCTTAAATTAAAACTAATTTCAAAATCAAATGCCTTATCCCCGCCAAATCCTCACTACCTTACTAGCTAGACAGAAATCGTGTTTATCTCACTTTTTTACGTAAACTACCGACCGCTGAACATAGTGAATAAAATATTCGTGATCCCCAAACAATTCTGCATCATATACGCTACTAATAAACTGATTTGGCCGGCTTAAAAAATATTCGGCCAACTGTAAGCTAAAATTTTAATTATTTATTTAAAAAATTGGTTTACTGGAGTTGGTTGGGTTGGGTTGAGTTTGCTCGGAGTCGCTTCGGTTATATTGGGTTTACTTGGAGTCAGTTGGATTGTATTGGGTTGAGTTGGAGAAAAAATGTTCGGCCTACTTTACGTTAAAATTATAATTATTTATTTCTAAAAAAATATTGACTACCAAAAGTTTTGATTAAGCTACCAATCATCATGAAACATTTTAATTAGGCGGTCGATCATCTCAAAATGTTTTAATTGCGCCACTGATCACCAAACGACCTTTAAACGTTTTTTATCTTAATGAACCGATCTAGCCGATATTACTAACAGCATTAAAACACTTTTTAAAATAATCGGTTCATTGATTATTTTTTATGATTTAATCGAGTCCCTTTTAATTATTTTTTCATAATCGATTAATCGATGCATCGATTATTTTTGGCTGAATGGCCATCCCGAGGGTGAAATGATTGGCTATGCTTACACCGTTAGGAGATTTGATACTCATATCAAGCTGGTTCAGACCAAATGTATAGTACGCAATCGTTTACATCGACTAACTTGCGAGTGTCAGTCAAATTTAACTTATTACCGCGTATCAAAAGTCTGTCTTTTGTGGAGGTTGTCTGTTTCGGTAAGTCCTCGTTGGAAATGTGTAAATTTGCACAAATTTAAATAATGGAAAATGACATAATAATTTCATACTTATTTTCACATGTGTTTTTCACAATTTAAACGATAATTGCGCAATGGAACAAACATGTTATGATTACGTTAAGTTTAGGATCTGTGCCGCCAAATTCAATTGGTACGCAGCATGACATCTGTTCACACCGAGCGTTATACCATTGGTCAGCGTATCAGCTTAGTCTGATACGCTTATTTTAAGGTATCAGACAAAGCCGATGCGCAACTGTTTACACCGTGCGCACCAAACACTTGATACGGAATTCGGTGCTTGATACGTGTATCAAGTGCCCGGTGTAAACATGGTGATGGGCGCGTGCTGGGGTGCGATTTGGTGCGCTTCAAGATCCTTAAAAATTTTATTATTTTTTTCTCGCGAGATGGTGCTTACGAAAAATGTTCCGAGTTACGGTAATAATTTCTAGAAAAAATTTAGGGATATTTCAACGACAAATGGTGCACCAAAGCTGATCGCATCCGAATGACCAATCAGCTGTTTAGCTTTGTCCTGCTGCCAAGCTCATCACTCATCTCTGGCAATAAATTCCTCGTTAGCACCATCTAGCGGGAAAAAAAAAACAAGATTTTTAAGAATCTTAATGGACGGTCTACAATGTCCGTAACCGTAACCGTAACCGCTTCAGTAGAAAGTTGGAGGATGGGGAATCTGTGCTATGGTTTACATCCCTTATTGCGTCCAAAACAAAAGGTTTCCCTATCCTCCAACTTTCTGCTGAAGCGGTTACGGTTATGGTTATTTGTAGACCGTCCTTAAAGTGCACCCCAGGGGCCTCATTCTGTACTCTAATCGACTTCACGAAAACAAAAATGCACGATCTTTCACCAATCTTCGTAAGTGGTAAGTCTTTGGCCCATGGTATATTTGGCCGTGATCAGTAAAACATGAACTATGAAAATGAGAGAGGGCAAACTTTTCGAAGTCAACTGAGAGAAGTCGATCGGTGTACAGATGAGGCTCTTTACTTGGCAGTCAATTTAAATGTCGATATCTTTATATGTCGACAGAAAAATATCGATATCAGCGGATATTCGAAAGACCAATATCGATAACAAAATATCGATATATCGGTGTCTTAATATCAATGATTACAGAATATCGATATTTTCTGCCCATCACTAATAGGAGGCAGCGGTTTAGTGGGTAGGCGAATCGGAAGTCCTACATCAGCATCAGCCCGCATAGCTGGCGTGAATCCGTAAAAAGGATTCCGCAACTCCTCGGAAAAAAAAAAAAATAATGATAATAACAATTGCTTTGCCCCAAATTTTTAATTTTACGATGATACGAATATGGAATACTGGGAAAGGGGTATTTCCAAGGTCTTTTATCAACTGCGTAGATTCCCGAGAATTGTTTATTTCATTAAATATTTCCGGGCCAATACGGGTCGAGGGGGAACCTTCTCGAAACTTCTAGAACATTCGATATAATAATGAGTCTTATATTCCGAAGGTGGGGGAAAGGCTTTATAGAAGAAGAGTTTTTAGTTTGACCAGTCAGTCATCATGAATGAATTAACACCGGACGAAGAGCCGCATTTGCATTCAATTCCACCATACGTCAGCAGTTACGATGAAATTGTCGAGAGATATTTCGGGGACGTTTCACCGGAGAACATTTAAGATTCATTCTGTGACCCATTTGACTTCGAAAAAAATGTCAAAACTTTCAAATGTGATAAAAAGTGTAATACCAAGGATCGAATTTCGTTTCCCAAGTACAACAGCATGCATGATCCAATCGACGTATTGATAAACACGTTAAAGATTTATATTAATTTGTCGGCTCTGTAAGTTGAAACGTATGACTCGCCGTTCCGCTCGAAACGGCAAGCATAGTTTAGAATATGTTTTAAATGTTTTTTTTTTCTTTACCTAAATTTTTTTTTTCCTTCTCTCGGCTGAACCCGGCGATTTACCCGAGCCCCGAGCAGGCAGGCACAATTACATCATTTTTGTTTTGTGAATAATGAAAGGCTCTCGAACTTACCTTTACTCTTTTCCTCTACATCCTTGGTAAATCGGATATGGGTCGATGCGGGTTCGGCGTGAGAATAGTATATCCCCTCCTAGTGTTAGAAGAGGTTCTGCTCTCTTTTATTGTTTCGGCCTCGTGTTTTGCGGAGGAAAATTCCACCTTAGTGGGCTTCACAATACCAGGATACAAGCTGATACGAAATGTGATTCTATATAATCTCGAAAGCTACTAATTACGGAACAATCCTGGCTCTCGGCCTGTATTTTCAACGCTAAGAAAATTGACTGCCGTGATCGACACCGATAGAAGAAGATGCAAGACTCCTTCAGCTATCGCAGCTCAACGAAGAGTGATTCCTGATTCTTCCTCTCTGGCCCTTGCGTATTGGAGTAGGTAGGTCAGGCGCTCGCTGATTAGTGCGGCCATCTCTCTCGCTTATCATGATCGGAAGCAAGAGTTTCCTTGAATTTCGGCACGGCTCGCATGAAATTAGAATTACAAGCCTGGTAAAATAGTGCGCAATTGGCGGCGACCGTCTGACCAAGACCACGCTAGCTAGTCTACCCTCCAGAACCACGGTGTAGCGGCTAGGTTGCACGAAAATACGACAAAAAGGGGCGGCTAACGCCACAGAGTATAAAATTGTTTGAATTGAAACGTGAAATACAGGCGAATGAGTATGTATTTTCCGAGAATGAACCTGTTAACGTTGTAATAGATCATGCTCGAAATCTATACGATCTTGTAAAAAAAATTAAATACTATATAATAATTTGTAAGGAAAGGAATCATAGAAAGAAATGAAATACCCTCGAAAATATAAAATGTTTTTGTTTATTATCTTTTAAAAGACCCATACATGGTAGTTTGAAGCAAAAAATTATACGAATTTTCGAACATTACCAGCAATTGGACTGTATTCAACGATTCAATCATGCAAAATCAAACAATATGTTGATGTTTGAGGTGGAAAAGGATTCGCTGACTCGAATTCCAAGCAAATATCGACTAGTCCCGATTTTAACAATTCGTTTTGTTTCGAACAATCGATAACAGTTAATGGTGCGTATTTGAGGAAATTGGCTTTGCTCAACAATGGTTCAGACTCTTTACCATAATACGACGCTTAAAAGTTTTCATACATATCATACAGAAGAGCATACTGATTGCGAGGAATATCAAGATTCAAGTTTTCATAAGAATAGCATTGAGAGTTCAAAAACAGCTTAATATCTCGAATATTGCAATGATTAAAGTGACTCGCATTCTTATTTCCATTATTTTTTATCGCAGTTTGAAATCCCACTATTACGTATCGAGGTTATTTGAGTTGCGTCGAGGTTTTAACGACCCACACGTATTTCGAGGTTGCCGGTAGTAGTGGGTACTCGTACAAATTCCACGTACGAAAACTCATGGCACTCGATGGATCATCGGCAATAAAGCCGAGCAAGTGGATTTTTCGCTGATCCAAAACTTTAACGTATGACACCATCCATTCGATTTTATTCAATTAAATCTTGAATTGTTCAGCAGCAACCTGACCTTCGGGAGGTGTTTGTATAATGGCATTCGTATCTTATTCGATCCTTTTAGGATTAATTCGTGTTTAGCATTGACGATAATTCGATTGTAATCTTCGGTGAATCCGAGTATCAGATTCTGTTGTATAAAAATATCAAAGTATCCTTTTTTATCCGTCAATGTAGCCTCATCATTATGTTGAGCCAACCATCATTTTCCATCAGAGTCATTTGTCCAGGGCTCTGGGATACATAATTCTTCATGAGAGTCGTGAGACCAACATTTTTGCTTCGATTGGTGTCAATAGCATTTAGCTCATAACATATTTCTTCAAACAAACGGCAGATGGCATTCTTAATTAGCTTCGTATCGTGAACTGCCGTTCCATTAATCTTAGTTAATCAACCATGTACGTGCAACGAGCTTTTGCTGAGTAGCAAACACAAGTCTTGATGTTGAACGGCAATTCAGATTTCATCGTTGTTGTTGAAGGTTGCCGATGCAAAGGTTGATGTGCATGAATCTCGTAGTGTGCGATAGACTCATCGAAGATGACTGATTTTTGTATTTTTAAGATTTCCTCCATGGTACGATGCAAGCAATAAACCAGAAGCAAATTTTTATTTTCCACTTTTTATTCTTCGGGGTTTGATTTTCAATTTCAAACTCTTGAAAAACTGAATGTTTTGACGTGTTAGCTCTTTGAGGGGTACTCGACAACTGATTGCTTCTCGTCATCTTGATTCAGCTTTATAGCTTCGTCCAACTTTCGTGCCAAACACAATACCCATTATGCTGATTTAACTTGTAATCGTACAGTTATGATTTCTCCGCGAAAGTTCACCGACTCTCTGTCTTGATCCACAAGTTTGAGCTGAAGATGATCCATTTACTGTGTAGCAATCAGAAAGAAAATGATTTGTGAGGGTACTTCAACGATTAAGAGGCACGGTAGTGCCTCGAGACAAGTACATTTCCTCCTTTACCGACATGTCGAGAGGTACTACAGCCTCTTATACGCCACACATGTGGCTTATACACGGGAGTATATCTATATAACGAAACTTATTTTCCGAATTATTAATGAATTATACGGACTTAGGCAATGATATCAACACGAATATTTTTCATTTTTTTTTTCTCTTTCGATCGGCACCCAAATGAACGCTGTAGCTATTGACATATAGGAGATATTGCGTTTTATTATTTTCATTCGACGTACATCATCATCATTTGCTGTGATTTTTTGTCTCCGCCACAAATTTTCGCACCACCCGTGAATCTAACCGCGAATTCATCGCTCACCTGTCACACCAGGCTAAAAGGCTGAAATCACGTATATCACGTTACGTATGATCTTTGGTTAACGAGCTGCCTTCGTTGCTTCGGCATTCCCGAAAGTCGTTTACGCGATTTTTTTATCGTTACTTTAAAATGAAAGTTCCGACGTTTTATTACGAAAGTGAAGTATAAAAATAAATTGGAAAAAAAAAACGAACAGTGCTAGAGTTCAGTGCTATTTTATCATTTTCGTACAGAACCGGTAAAAAAAACAATTATATACTTATATGTGCATCTCGTAGTGATATGACTCCCCAATTAAAAGGTTATATTGGGGTATTTCCAAAAATAAATATCGATTATTAAATAAAGTTTAAAGTATATTAATGAAAGAGAATTGTGTTTTTTCAACGTACATCCAAGTACATCCAGCATTTTTATTTTTATCATTGTTTATTACACTTAAATTATTGCTTATTACATTTTAATTATTGTTTAAATGATATTTGAATTCCAAGTGAACTTGATAAGTTCTTTGCATCGTGTAATTTCTATTGAATATTTTCTTTTTGTATTGCTTCGCTCTCTTCAAGAGCTCTTTGCAACTCGTCCCTCAAACTCGCGTTTTCCTCACGGAGAGATCTCTATCTCGACGATCCTTTATTGCCTTAATTCGTTTCATTGGAAAAATTCTAGCTCTGCTTCAGCATCAATTTTATTTTATGAGATCGCCTGTGAAATAAATGTTAATTTCTTTCATTGCTCGAAAAATCTTGGTACTCTCGTTTCTCGTATGTCCCAACGATCTCCTTGACGGAATTCAGCATCGCGATCTCGAATTTTTCATTGCTCTCGCACGAGCAGGACAATCCTTTGAGCCACGATCGTGTTCTATCGACGTCGAGTTAGACCGAGAGACTATATTATACGCTCTCTCGTTAAGATTCCGAGGGTCGACTGTTTTTCTTGCTGCAAGATTCTGATCTGTGACTGATCTCTTTGCCAGATATTAATAACCAGCATTTTTATTTTTTACATTGTTTATGTTTATTAATCGTTTATAAGTAAGCACAACGCCCAAAAACGTCTTGAAACGGGACTTAAGGACTTAATCTAAAAATTTATTATTTTAAAATTTTTTATTGAAAATAAAAAAATCGATTCGAACGAAGTACTTGACGAGTTATGTAATTTTATAGTGGTATCGCTCCCCGCTCAAGATGTTATGTTAGTGTATTTGAAAATAAATACTGATTAAACAGCTATTAAATAGTGTTTAGAGTATTTTAATAAAAGAGAATTGTGTTTTTTTCAACGATGATACAGCATTTTTTTTATCAAGATCGTACGATTCAGCATTTTATTGTCCTCGTATGTGAGATCAAGCAACTTGTGCGCACTAAATATCATTGGTATAGGTGTAAGTAGTAGGTGCACCACTCTGGGCCCCCCCCCCCCACTCCTATCCCCACTCCTTCCCCAACCGCGCGGCTTCCCCCACCACTCGATTTTCCCCCACCATGCGGCTGGGTGAGTCGAGTGTTGAGGTGGCGTTGTGTGTGTGTGTGTGGGTGAGGTGAGGACAGGGGGGAAACTCCAAAGTGGCGCACATTATTATTATTATTATTATTATTTGCAATATTCTCTCTCTTTGGATTATTATTATTTTTTTTTATTTTATAATTATAATTTTTATTATTATTTTTAATATTTCCACCTCTCTCTGCGGTTTATTATTATTTTTTACTTACCCTTCTTCCGAGGCTATTCAGCGCATCTCTCTCTCTCTCTCTTTCTCTCCCGCGTCTGTCGGTTATGCTTTTTCTCTCTTTCTCCTTCTCTCTCTCCAGCGTCTGTCGCTTAGCTTTCTCTCTCTCTCTCTCACTATTCTAACTCGTTGCTTATTCAGTAGTAAAAAAATGTTTCAAATCGATGAAAAAGAGAATCACCGCACCACGCAATTATGAAGAAGTTCAAAAGTACTCGTACTAGCACTCAAAAATTTTTTTTCCGATAGAATGAAAATCTGCACAGATACATTCGTTATACTCATCTCCGTGAGCCACGTTTTGATTAAATATTTTTATTATCACAAGCACGCACGTTAATCCTCAGGGCACATAAATTATTTAAACGATTAATATTTTAACCGATCGACGTTGTGAGAACGTTTTACCGATGTTACGCGATTAACAGAACGACGATTACTGAGCTCTACAGCCGCTTGGAGACAAACTCCACGCGCGCGAAATGCACTGTCAGCACCACGTGCATGTCTCATCGTCGCTCAGGCTTGCTCGAATTCGTTCATCTTTTTATTCGTATGGAGAGTAATATATTTAATGTATATATATATATATAATGTGATCTAAAGATGCAACGCGCGTATACCTATAGACATAGTAGGCATACTCTGCGAATATACATATAGGTAAGCTGACGAGGTATCGTTCCGTAGCGCTCGAGAGTCAACAGCTATGGGCAAACTCACGCGGAATCGTCCAGTAGCAGCAGCGGTTCTTTTACATATAGGCGAAGAATAATTTAAAGGGGTGTAGGCCACAGGCAGGGATACTTTAGCATCGAATGACCTATCTCCATTGTGAATATATTTTCAAATTTTTTGCACTCGGAGAGAAAAGTTGCATAGCTCTCACCGCTACACATACATGCTGTTGTGTATAATGCAATGTCAGCTAATTTGTACGTGCCAAGGTTTACTTTGGTTTGGCGAAAACTAAATATCATGATGTTTCGTGACAAAGATTCAACGACGAGGAGATACATGTCTTACACCTATATGCGCGCATACATATATATATACGTTCGTTTTAGTGTATTGCACTATATTTGAACAGATACCCAATACCATTTCTTTTCTTCGCGATTGTATTTTAAATTTTTTGCGCTTGGCAAAGCTGTCCAGTTCTGATCTGCGACAAAAACTGAGTTGGTACAGGCCATCTCTTTCTCAAAGTTGCTCGCATTGATCTGCTACCTTATTATAAATTATCGGAAAAATATCTCGTGCTCCAGGTATTATTGTCAAAAATCGAAAAGCAAAAAATCAAAAATAATAATTATGAATTCAAAATAACCAAGTTCCAAATTTATCTCTTCCGTTGAAAATATTCTTCATTGAAAAAAATTTTTTTTTTCGAAGAAAGGGCCGAAAGGCGAGCTCGAGACTCGGCAGAGAGCCATGGTAGAAAGCACGGCCCATAGCTATCAAGCTCTCCCCTTTGTTCGAGTATTCGCAAACTCTCTCTCTCTATCTCTTTCTGTATCCATATGTTTTTTCATACTCGACAGCCTTTCTATCGCAGCAATATTGGGAATTTTAAATATTTTTCGATGTATACCGAGTATGCAGGAATAGCACTGCGAGATATCTCGATTTTTCGAGATATGTGAAATGCATTGGCGGCAGGGCAACCGGCTACACGCCGTCTTCGCTCAATGTTGCAAGGCTCTTTCCTTGTCTTTCACTTAATGTGCGCTTATCTCTATCAATCCTCGTGTCTCTGAATACACAGCATAACTGCTTTCACCCACGAGGGTTGGAACGCTGCTACTTCTTTTCATACACATTTTTTCTTCGAAAAAAATAAAAGCAACCGGGAATCGCTTGTTGATCGTTTGTTCAGATCACTCATATGAAAAATGTTTCCGAGGAAAATTATTTAAATCTAAAAATTTAAGAAAACTTTTTTGGAAACTCATTCGTTTCGTCATTCGTTTGTTCGTATCGCCCATATCGTAATGATTTTGTCGTAATAATTTGCGTCGTAAAAATTTTTTCATGAAAAACTTTTTTCGAAGACAAAGATTTTGATGACAAATTTAATTAATTAGAAATACGCTATTTTTGTTCGTTTGTATCAATCGCTCATTTTTTTCGTTCATTCGTGAAATTTTGAAAAAATGTTTGAGAAACAAAAATTTTATTGGAAATGCGCTCCCGTCGTTCGTGAGTACTGCTCGTACCGATCGTGTCATAATAATTCTACTTGAAAAACTTTTTCAAAGAAAAACGTCGCTAAAACAAAATTCATTTGTTTCGAAAAAAGATTTTGATAATAAATTTAATTAAAATTGATTGGACACTCGCTCTTGTCGTTCGTTTGTAAAAATTTTACTTTGAAACTTGATCGGAAATTTTTTTCGAAAAATGTTTGGGAAACGGATTTTTTTTGTATTGGAAACCCACGCCGTTATTCGTATTGCTGGCTCGTATCGCTCGGATCATTTGTGTTGCAATAATTATAGGGGAAGAAATTTTTTCGACGAACACCAGTTTGATAAAAATTAAATAGCTAAAATTTGCAAGAGCTAAAATTTTTATAAAATTATAAGAGACTTACGTGACAGGTGCTGATAGGGTCCTTAATCCTCTCCGACGACGCCTGCCGAAGATGCACACACACACACACACGCACGCACACACACACACACACACACACACACACACACACACACACACACACACACACACACACACACACACGCACGCACACGCGCACGCACACGCACACGCACACGCACACGCACACGCACACGCGCACACACACACACACACACACACACACGCGCGCGCGCGCGCGCGCGCGCACACACACACACACAACGCGTCGTCACCACCCTCTACCCCTTTACCGAAGCCCTCATCGAGATGCCCCTCATCGTACGGGATGTTACCCCCGAGGGCATCTATTAAAACACCCCCAACATCCCGTCGATCAGCACCCCGCAGCCGTATACAGGTAGCACCGTCACTGTGGGATACCACGCGGCACTCCATGAGGGGATCTCGAAGACATAAATTTTCCAATAGGGTGGCGGCACCGTCGTCATCCACACCACCCAGACCATTCATTCTACACTCGATACATAACCCGGGAATCACGCCGAATATCGCCTTTACTTCGTAAAGGGTCGAGGCCTCGAAGTAACCGGTACGACCCTCATCCACGAGGAACACCTCAGTATAACTGGCGTCGTCGGAGTACACGATTTCCCCGCGATATACCCTCAACCCACTCCGCACGACACATGAGGCGCCCTCCAATATGTCCTCATATGCGAGGGGTATTCCTTTCTGAAGCACTATATAGTAATCGCACAATATAATTGCTAACTGTTCGTACGCCTCTTCCATCTCCAGCGTACGTAACATCACGAACTGTACACTCAAAATCTCGATAACGTGGCACCAAAAGGAGCCCTTTAAATAACTGTCGCGATAGCGCAGATACATTTTTCTCGTTTGTAGAATTTTTTAACTGGTTCACTTGACGGATGAATAGCGACTGAAGACTACATTTTATAATACGCACAGCGATGAGAATGCTGTGACTATATTAAAGACGTAATCTTCAAAAAATGCATTGTCAGCGGAATATACCCCCGAGTAAACGATCCCTTTGTAATTAATATAGGAGTAAACAGCGCCCAGAGAGGCTCTTGTTTAACTTAAATCATCTTTTTATTCTGCAGCTTTATCATGTGTGTGTGTGAGAGTGTGTGTGTGTGTGTGTGTGTGTGTGTGAGTGTGTGTGTGTGTGTGTGTGTGTGTGTGTGTGTGTGTGTGGGCCCCGTAGCTCAGCATATATATATATATATATATATATATATATATATATATAGGGGTCGTTCTTCCAAAGAGCAATACATGCTTTAGAATAATATTTTATAAATTTAGAGGACAGAGCCATACGACGTATTCTTTGAAGTAGGCTTCAGCTAGTTTGTGAGCGCCAAAACTTACTTTGTTTTTACGAACACAGATAAAGGGAAATATATTAGAGAGAGACAGAAAGAACTACTCTAGTGTAGGTATCAATACTACGGTCCTTTTCGAATAGACCTGCCGCTCGATTATAAATTATCGGAGAAACATTCCATGCTCCAACCATTATCGTCAAAAATGTCTCTCTTGCCTTGAAAATATTTTTTGGTCGAACGAAAATTATTTTTTCGAAAAAAGAGCAGAGAGGTGAACGCGAGGTTCAGCAGTGAGGTACGGTAGAGAGCACGAGTATAGTTATTGGGCTTTCCTCTTTGTGCGGTTATTCGCTAACTCTCTCTCTCTTTCTGTATCGATAGCTGTTTTTCATGCTCGAGAGTCTCTCCAGCGCTGAATAGAGGACAATTTTAATATTTTTCGATTTGGTTATAGCACTACACTCTTGTCCCTACAGGAATTGCTTGAAAAATGGCCTGAATTGCTTGAAAAAAATAAGGTATTGCTTGAAAAAATAGCTTGAAAAAAACAGAAAGTTTTTGAGAAACGAAAATTTTATTGGAAACTTACTCTCGTCGTTCGTTCGCATCGTTCTTTCGTATCGCCTGTATCGTTCGTGTCGTGAAAATTTTACTTGGAAAAATTTTTCGGAAAAAATGCTCTCGGTAACTTGCTCTCGTCATTCGTTCGTATCGTTCGTGCCATAACAATTTTACTTCAAAAAATTTTTCGGAAAGAATTTTTAAAAATATTTGAGAAACAAACATTTTATTGGAAACACCCTCTTGCCGTTCGTTTATTCGTATCGTTTTTTTTTCGTTCAGCCGTACCGCTCCTTCCGTTTATTCGTATCACTCACGTCGTAATAACTTTACTTGGAAAACTTGTTCGGAAAAATTTTGAAAAAGGTGCAAGAAACAAAAAAAAATTCATCGGAAGCCCCTCTTTCATCGTTTTGTCGGTCGTTCGTATCGTTTGTTTTGTCGTTCGTTCGTTCGTTCGTTCGTTTTGTCGGTCGTTCTTTCGTTCGTTCGTTCGTTCGTTCGCTCCTTCGTTCCTTCGCTCCTTGACTCCTTCATTCCTTCGTTCGTTCGTTCATTCGTTCGTTCGCTCCTTCGCTCCTTCATTCCTTCGTTCGTTCGTTCGTTTTGTCGGTCGTTCGTTCGTTCGTTCGTTCGCTCCTTCGCTCCTTGACTCCTTCATTCCTTCGTTCGTTCGTTCATTCGTTCGTTCGCTCCTTCGCTCCTTCATTCCTTCGTTCGTTCGTTCATTTTGTCGGTCGTTCGTTCGTTCGTTCGTTCGCTCCTTCGCTCCTTGACTCCTTCGTTCCTTCGTTCGTTCGTTCGTTCGTTCGTTCGTTCGTTCGTTCGTTCGCTCCTTCGCTCCTTCGCTCCTTGACTCCTTCATTCCTTCGTTCGTTCGTTCATTCGTTCGTTCGCTCCTTCGCTCCTTCATTCCTTCGTTCGTTCGTTCGTTTTGTCGGTCGTTCGTTCGTTCGTTCGCTCCTTCGCTCCTTGACTCCTTCGTTCCTTCGTTCGTTCGTTCGTTCGTTCGTTCGTTCGTTCGTTCGCTCCTTCGCTCCTTCGCTCCTTGACTCCTTCATTCCTTCGTTCGTTCGTTCATTCGTTCGCTCGCTCCTTCGCTCCTTCATTTCTTCGTTCGTTCGTTCGTTTTGTCGGTCGTTCGTTCGTTCGTTCGTTCGCTCCTTCGCTCCTTGACTCCTTCATTCCTTCGTTCGTTCGTTCGTTCATTCGTTCGTTCGCTCCTTCGCTCCTTCATTCCTTCGTTCGTTCGTTCGTTCGTTCGTTCGTTCGTTCGTTTTGTCGGTCGTTCGTTCGTTCGTTCGTTCGTTCGTTCGTTCGTTCGTTCGTTCGTTCGTTCGCTCCTTCGCTCCTTCATTCCTTCGTTCGTTCGTTCGTTCGTTGTGTCGGTCGTTCGTTCGTTCGCTCCTTCGCTCCTTGACTCCTTCATTCCTTCGTTCGTTCGTTCGTTCGTTCGCTCCTTCTCTCCTTCATTCCTTCGTTCGTTCGTTCGTTCGTTCGCTCCTTCGGTCCTTCGCTCCTTGACTCCTTCATTCCTTCGTTCGTATCGTTTGTTTTGTCGTTCGTTCCTTCGTTCGTTCGTTCGTTTTGTCGGTCGATCGTATCGTTTGTTTTGTCGTTCGTTCGTGCCATTCGCTAATTTCTTTCTTTCATTCGTATCGCTTATGTCGTAATGAATTTATTTGGAAAAATTTGTTCGGAAAAAGTTTTGAAAAAGGTTTGAAAAAACAATGATTTTTTTGCAAACTCGCTTTCGTCGTTCGTTCGTAGCGTTCGCTCATTTGTTTCGTTCATTCGTATCGCTCGTTTGCTCGTATCGTTAATATTATTTGCTCGTATTTCTTGTGTTTGAAGGAATTTTTCGAAAAAAAAATTTCGTAAAAGTGTTTAAGAAACAAAACTTTATTGGTAACATGCTCTCGTCGTTCGTTCGTACCTTTCTTTCGTATTGTCACATATCGTTCATGCCGTAATGGTTTTACTTCGAAAAGTTTTTCAGAAAAAAATGCATGTCGGTAAAATATTTAAAAACAAACATCCATTGGAAGCTTGCTCTCGTCGTTCGTTCTTATCGCTCGTTCATGTCGTAATAATTTCACTTGGAAAACATTTTCAGAAAAATTTAAAAAATAATGTTTCAGAAAAAAATTTTATTAGAAATTTGCTCATGTCGTTTTTTCGTATCGCTCGTATCGTTCGTGCTGTAATAATTTCACTTGAAAAACTTTTTCGGGAAAATTACGAAAGAACGTCGGAGGAACAGAAATTTTATTCGAAACTCTCTCTCGTCATATCGATCATACCGTTCCCTCATTCTTTTCGTTTGACCGCGCCGTTCGTCCGTATATCGTTTATATTATCTGCTCGTATGGTTAATATTTAAATAATTCGTCGGGAAAAATTTCGAAAAATATTTGGACATGAAAAGTTTGAAAACCTTGTATCATTCGTATTATTATTTGCTCGTGTCGCTCATGCTTAAATAATTTGTCAGAAAAAATTTTGAATTTTTTGAAAAACAGAATTTCAATGGTAGTTCGCTTTCGTCGTTCGTTCGTTCGAAGCGTTCGCTCATTTGTTTCGTTCATGTGTATCGCTCGTTCGTTCGTATCGCTCGCTTATTCGTTACGTATTACTCGCTCATATTGCTCGTATCATTCGTGTCGTAACAATTATCCGCTGTTTAAATGAGAAATAATAGTAGGCGAGATGAGCAAATAGTGTTTTACATAATTTTTTATTAACAAAACATAGATGCGTGTACATATGTAAATACAAAATTATATCTAACTAAAAAATCCGTATGGTAAAGACCCATATTCTCCGTTGCATCTTCGTTTGACGCTTGACGGTTTGCACATTTTCGATTCGGGACGTGTAACAACCTGATGGAACGCCGTACGCCGAATCGCATCATAGTGCAGAGTAATTGGCTCCTCTCTCTCGCCAACTATAAACGCACGTAGAGACCGATAATTTATCAATGAGCTATTTGCAAAATTTAATGTTACACCTTTGACTTTGCATACTTCGCTTTCCGAGCCATCAGGTGTTCGCACAATAAATGAATAAAATTTCAGTCCGCCGGACACGAACGACTTAATATAACTGCCCTCTCCATAACTGCTAAGCTCATCCGTCAGATCACCGAGAAGCTGACCGATCGGCGGTTCGTACTCATTCGGATCTTTTTTCGTTACATAGATACACGAGTCTGTGTCACAATACAATGCACGTCGACCCAAGCGCTCGAGATAACTATACAATTTTAAGCGCGCCTGAGCGGTGGTGTATGCTGCAATTACGGCATTAGCTATGGAAGATGGCTGTATTGCCTCATCGGTCTTCGTATAATTGACGTATAATATATCATTATTTACAGGTAGTATGCCGGTGATCTCATACTCGGGACTCGCCAGTAGCTCCATCAATTTTTCCCGCGTGGATACTATCACAGTTTGCGGCAGATTTTCGCGTTGCCCAAATTTTCCCCAAAATGAATTTAAGCATAACTTGGCTACTGAGCGCAACCCGGGATTCTTGGATATATTAGCACGATCTAACTGAATACCCTCAGAGCGCTCAAAGTCGGCAATGTATTGATCTTTCGCAGCCTCGTCCTGCAAACAATTTTCGGGCCAGCCACTAGCCTCCTGCTTAATTTTGAGAAATGTGTTAATGTATTCTGAAAAAAGGCCGCCATTTCGAGTGTTACGTTCGAACTGTGTGATCTCGTATTGCCATATTTCGATTACACGCATGACTCTATACCCACACGAAACAGCTTTTCGTATCTCGTCGACAACCCATGTTCCCTCAAAAGTACGATCCGCGGGTTTTTCATGCGTACATTCTTCCTGGCTCATAATTTCGCAGCAGCTACGACAGAGTGCGAATAGCAGGCGATGATGCATGCGTACAGGTAGCACCGGGTGATAAAGGTTGCGTGGTGGTAATACAACGCACTTGACGAGCCCCTCAACGCGCGAAAGATCGGTATTGTCAGTCCCCGTCAGTTCCATACACTCGTCGCCTACATAAACTTTCGGGTGGCCGATAGGATATTTACCAAACTTGCAGATATACGGGTATAGCGAACAAACATCGACGTAACGTATCTCCTCCGTATCTTTTGCATCATACAACGTGACCATATTTTCGGTACGTCCACCGAAGAATGCGTCACGTGGGTTGAGAGGCTCGATACAGGCTAGAAGATGATCACGCGCGAGAGCTGCCATTTCAGCATTTTCTATCAACATTTTATCATATGCGCATTCCCAAATTTCTGTCAGCACATAGCCGCCCGTTCGGATTCTATCGGAAATAGCGATGGTTCTTTCGAACCTTTCGTCCATTGATACATCGTCGCTCTGTTTGCGATCGCGGTTCACGAGAAAACATCGCGGACAACCATGCCAAGAGCACCCGTGAAACTGCAATACGTGCTTCGAGTCGTTCGTCTCGTAATAACCATCTACCAGTAAATTTAGCGGTAATTTCAATTCGCGCGAGCGGCCAGCGTGTATGATGGGATGGCCGAGAGAATGTTCCATCCATACGAGCCACGCAACGGCTTTTTTTGACTGCGTATGCGCCCATCTGTACCCACCCGCCGGCACAATACCTATCGTGTTATCTTTCAGAAAATTTTTGCGAAAAATGCGGAAACAGGCGGATGCGATAGTCGTACCCTCGTTGAATGGGCAGACGCGACCGCTAGCGATGAACATATTCCGAAAAGCCATGCACGCGAGCCTGAGTATCGTAACATCCATCACGCAGTAATCCACAATTTCTTTTGCAAAATCAAACACGTAATCCTGGTTTTTTAATTCACGATACCACGCTAAAAATTTTTCGCGCTCAGTGGTACGCATCGCGTCGGCACAATAGTACTCGATGGGTGGCAGCTCTCCGACGTAATTCTGATTTTCAGGACGATTGAACAGATGAGGAAATGTACCTTTTGTACCCAAGAGACCGAAAGCTTTTGGCAATGCGCTGAGAGGCATGTGGAAATAATGTAGACTGTCGAGAAATACAAGCTTCTCGAGACGCATCGTGATGATCTTTGTTCCGTTCATAATTAACGTAGGGAGTTGTGTTATTTTGTTCTCAATCAAATACCGTAGGATAAATTGAGCGTCGAATCCTCCGGCATTATGAGCTATACAGATTGAGCGTGAGTAGCCCTTACGTTGCTGCATAGCTAATTCCACGAGTTGTCCAACCGGGTTTTCTCGAAATATAAATTCATGCATGCCACAGTACTCACACGGTTCATTAATAGAGTCGCTGTTACAGCACTGCGTGCAAATGCGTTGAGCTATGCAAAGGCTCGGCGTGTGTACGAACGAGTTTGGGTCACCCTTCACCGTTGTACACTGTTGTGTTTCAAAATCGTAAAAAATGAAAATGATTTTAGGTGAAGCATTTGGGCTTTCTCTGATTGGCTTCATGAAACACTGGTGATTGTATGGCTGGTCGGATTTGCATGTTTTGCAGAAACCCACCCCACATGTATGTTCCTTTTTTTCTAGCGGTTTGACCGTTCTGAAGCAGCTATGGCAGCGTTTACGGGAATCACAGATACCTGCAGATCTATGCTGTCGCAAACATTCTTCGCCGAAAAAAAAGCTATTGCACATTTCACATTTTATTTTATTCGCGGGGGCATTGCATGGTGGTGTTCCATGACACCTAGGGCATTTTTTGGAGCATCTGTGGCCATATTTACGGTCATACCGTACGTTGCACGGTGCGCAAAACCTCTTGTTACCGACAGCCCCTCGCAAATTCAAAATCGGCTGAAAGTGGTGCGACCGCTCGTAATATAAAATGTACAGAGTGTGTTTAATGGAACCGACAGTATCTATTACTTTTTGCGTACCATCGAACAATGGTAACTCTCCGCGTCCCAGAGTTAAAAATTCAAAAACAATAATTGCAATACCTTCTCGGGCCATGTGATCTTGATAACGTGCAATTTCATTTACACCGCACCCGCGCTTTGATATAAAAATATTTGCAGCTCTTTTGAGCTCGAGCGCTGCTTCTTTTTGTGGGAGGTTAGGCTTTCGTATACGCTGCCAGCGAGCGTGCGACTCTCCCGTTCGAATTTCTCCCCGTTCAGCATAAACTCGAGCAGTTACCAACAAACGTGGAAGGCATAAATTATCCGTGTTACGAATCGTCAAAATCGATTGTTTTGCGACGCCTTCGTGGGTCAACCCTTTCCGCCCACTTCCCTCGACGCCTCGGACAACACCCGTTGTAATACGGAATTTATCGTCGATGTTCAAATTCGTTGAGCTTTGTGCGACACTACTCACAAGGCGCCAAATGTCCTTGAAAGAGTAGTCTCGCGCCGGTCGGAAAGACAGCCACACGGGACCGTGTGCTAAACCGCTTGCCATAAACGTTATACCGACGTAATCGTTACCCTCGCACGAGCTTGTAATATGTGTGAGGAGATCGCGAAATGCGCCCTCGAGCCACTTCAATACGCTGACGTCCGACTGTGGCTGCTTGATTCGCACTGTTGTTTCACGGCCGCGAAGTTTGAATCGCTTAAAATAACGCATATAATCTTCTACGATGTCTAATCGCATTCCCGGTGGTTGTACATCGCCGTACCCAGTGCTCCTCGAAACGTTGCTTCGCCTACCACCGCCGCTTTGCACACCCGCAAATTTTTTTAGTGTGAGTGAACAATAATTAATACGGAGAAAAATTTATAAAAGATTTTTACCCAGCAGTACCTCGTATGAGGTAAATCTACAAGGGTTCTTCATTATCATCAACTTCGAGCTCTGTCGAGTAACCTGCGATATACGTGCGTAACTTAATTTTCATTCTACAGCCCCGATGACAGCTAATTATCCAATTCTCAAACCCCACGCAGAGACAGAGAAATTACACACGAATTTAATATTATGGGATGGGGGAAGGTAACGAAATGTATCTCTTGAATGTTCTCAAATGTATGTTGAATGTCGTTATGTAAATGTATGTTAATTTATCGTAAAAACGATAACAAATTAGTATTTACCTGAGTCATCATCTTCTAAAATATCTTGATGCCACTGATCAGCTCTTTGCAACGGCAATGGATTCTCCTCCTCGAGACGTTCCGGCCATGCTTGATTCTCGCGTATCAAAACCCGATCGATCAGCCTCTGTTGATTTTCCACCAAATTATTGATACCTCTATCGGGAAACAGAAGCAGCTGGTTCCGCGACGAAAGCGGCACAGCATCGTAATCTGAATCAGGAGATATGCTGGATCGCCTGCGCAATCCCGAAGGCCCTGGTACCGCTAAATCTTCCGTATTTCGAGCGCCCCCGTGTAGCCCGAGAGGTTCTGTCACAGCTGTTGCAGGAATCTGATCATGCCCACTTATGCTAAGCACCTGTGTTATCGCTGTAAAAATAACACATTTTTCAAGAATTATGTTATATTTCGGGCAAAAAAGCGGCAATTAGATTGCACAAAATTAAAAATTTTAATAATATTGATTCTTCATAATACATTTAATACGAGCTATTTAGCCGTGTCATCGATATTCTCGTTAAGAAGAGAAGCATTTTCTATGCCGTGCGATTGAAATATCGATTCAGCATTTTCTACAGCGGCGGCTGCTGCTATCAATTCGTCTTCCTCGCCACTTTCTGTGCCGTGCAATAGCTGATAGTCTGATATAGTAATTGAATCGAAAATCAAAAATTATCCAGTTATTTAATAAATAATCAATAAGTAATAATTTTACTCACCCCGAATTTCACCAGCAATTCCACGCACAGAAGGAGCGTCTTGGAGACCTCGTCGCTGTATCTCTTCAAACACACAGCTTGAAACTCTTTGTCCTTTAAACACACCCCTGTTATACGCCGCAATAATGATGCGTAGCGGGGCCCACCAAATCACATATCTGAGGCGTTTAATGAGTACGTTGTACGACAAAAATCGCAATTGATCACACCATCGATCAGTACACTTTCGCCGGAGATGAGGACTGTGCAGCTTTGCCAAGCGCAAAAAATTTAAAATACAATCGCGAAGAAGAATATTATTTTCCATCGTGGTTCAAGAAAAGAAATGGTATTGGGTATCTGTTCAAATCAAGACTGACTAGCTTTTGCATTTTCTTCAAATAAATATAGTGCAATACACTAAAACGAACGTATATATTGTCACGGCACTCTGCGAGCTGCCGGACGTTATTCCCGGGCGAACCCGGGGTACTAGCAAAAAAAAAGGAAACAAAGAAAAGGGAAGTCTATCTACAAAGAAAATAAATAGGCAAAGAAAAGTATATCAAAATTTATTGGGGGGAACTCGGGCGGCTCGCCCACGCGACAATTTCGAGCGTGGCGAGGACGCGTGTTAAACAAGAAAAAAAATGAACGCAAAAGAAAACGGGTTTACTGATTTTTGGGCGCCAGTCGATATAGATCGACAAAATTTATATTTCTAAAGACTCGAACGCAAAAAAAGAAAAAAAACGGGGGGGTTACAATATCTCAGGGTCAATGGATTTCCCGGCGCGATGGCCTCTTAATAATTACCCACGTCGGGTTTTCGGTAAAATGGAAAATTAATCAAGCTCAAAGAAAAATCGGGGAAATTACAATAAATAAAACAAAATAAAATGGGGACGACGGACTTGAAAAATCGCGGAAGTGTACAGGGGAGGGTCGCGCTGCGTCACCACACACTCACGAATTGATACAAAAAAACAGGGTAAAGTGTTGCAAATAATCTTCGGAAAAATCGCAGTTAATAAAAGGGTAATGGAAAGGGCTTACTTCTTCGCTGGTGGGATTTCCACACGTGCAACTCGCTCTCGACGCTCGCTCGTGGTTCTCGATAACCAAGATGGTGGTCACGGCCACGCGCTCGCTCTCTCGCTGTACAAACTCTGTAATGTGTGACTCGATACAATGGATAGGGAATTCTCGCCTTGACTCTAGTAACGCTCTCGCCGAAGTGACGAGCTCGTCGTCTTCTTCACCGGGACAGCTTGGGGTGGAAGGGTAGGGGGAATCTAGGAATGATTTGGGGATCAAGGGCTTGCGCAATGTAACGGTAGGTCAGGGAGGGATCAATAATCGATATCTAATTGGGTCACCGGAGTCGCCGTCACAGGCGCAAGCGCCTTCGATGATTGATACCCGTAAGGTGCTGCCAAAGATGGAATGTGACGGTCGACTCGGCGACAAATCTCATAGGGGGAAGGATGGGGGCTCCCTGTGGACACTGGCTCTCGAATTTGCGTATGATGTGACGTTGCTCGCGCTCATCGATGATTTTTCCAATAATCCCACTCGCTCGATATACCGACTGGGCCCTCGCAGATGTTCGGCTTTTCTCGGTGTTCTATCCGTGTGAGGGCCTCGGCGCGGCGGTGTGAGTGGGATTCTCGGCGACGACTAGGATCATATGCGGCGTTGTCCTTGTATCTGATTCTTTTTCGCCGTCCACAGGGTTTTCTCTTGATACTCTTTCTTGGGGGTTCGTAGGGCAACAGGATCATTGGGGACATTGTCGGGTTGAGATGGGACTACCGGGATGGTGAAAGAAGAGCGACGAGGGACGACGGGGTTTCGCTAATTGTTCGAAGCTTGTCAATTCTTATTCTATTTTACATTTCGCGGTGTTTTTGGCGTGTGGTGACGGACTTCGGCGAGGCTCATGCCTCGCCTGTGACGCAGTGTCACAATATATATATATATGTATGCGCGCATATAGGTGTAAGATATGATATTTAGTTTTCTCCGAAGCAAAGTAAACCTTGGCACGTACAAATTAGCTGACATTGCATTATACACAACAGCATGTATGTGTAGCGGTGAGAGCTATGCAACTTTTCTCTCCGAGTGCAAAAAATTTGAAAAATATATTCACAATGGAGATAAGTCATTCAATGCTAAAGTATCCCTGCCTGTGGCCTACACCACTTTAAATTATTCTTCTCCCATATGTAAAAGAATTGCTACTGCCGAGCGATACCGCGTGAGTTTGCCCATAGCTGTTACTCTTGAACGCCACGGAACGATACCTCGTCAGCTTACCTATGTATATTCGCAGAGTATACATATTGTATTGTCATGAGACATTTCATGATATTGATACTTAATTTTAGCCAAAACGGGTAAACTTTTGCACGTGCAAATTAGCTGACATTGCATTATACACAACAGCATGTATGTGTAGCGGTGAGAGCTATGCAACTTTTCTCTCCGAGTGCAAAAAATTTGAAAAATATATTCACAATGGAGATAGGTCATTCGATGCTAAAGTATCCCTGCCTGTGGCCTACACCCCTTTAAATTATTCTTCGCCCATATGTAAAAGAACCGCTGCTGCTACTGGACGATTCCGCGTGAGTTTGCCCATAGCTGTTGACTCTCGAGTGCTACGGAACGATACCTCGTCAGCTTACCTATATGTATATTCGCAGAGTATGCCTACTATGTCTATAGGTATACGCGCGTTGCATCTTTAGATCACATTATATATATATATACACATTAAATATATTACTCTCCATACGAATAAAAAGATGAACGAATTCGAGCAAGCCTGAGCGACGATGAGACATGCACGTGGTGCTGACAGTGCATTTCGCGCGCGTGGAGTTTGTCTCCAAGCGGCTGTAGAGCTCAGTAATCGTCGTTCTTTTAATCGCGTAACATCGGTAAAACGTTCTCACAACGTCGATCGGTTAAAATATTAATCGTTTAAATAATTTATGTGCCCTGAGGATTAACGTGCGTGCTTGTGATAATAAAAATATTTAATCAAAACGTGGCTCACGGAGATGAGTATAACGAATGTATCTGTGCAGATTTTCATTCTATCGGAAAAAAAATTTTTAATAAGCAACGAGTTAGAATAGTGAGAGAGAGAGAGAGAAGGAGAAAAAGAGAAAAAGCATAACCGACAGACGCGGGAGAGAAAGAGAGAGAGAGAGAGATGCGCTGAATAGCCTCGGAAGAAGGGTAAGTAAAAAATAATAATAAACCGCAGAGAGAGGTGGAAATATTAAAAATAATAATAAAAATTATAATTATAAAATAAAAAAAAATAATAATAATCCAAAGAGAGAGAATATTGCAAATAATAATAATAATAATAATAATGTGCGCCACTTTGGAGTTTCCCCCCTGTCCTCACCTCACCCACACACACACACACACAACGCCACCTCAACACTCGACTCACCCAGCCGCATGGTGGGGGAAAATCGAGTGGTGGGGGAAGCCGCACGGTGGGGGAAGGAGTGGGGATAGGAGTGGGGGGGCCCAGAGTGGTGCACCTACTACTGGTGTAAAATGATTCGACCTGTGACAGGATCATCAAAGCTTGAAAAGGATCCGTAAGCATTGCTTGTTGTCAATACGACGAAGCTCTAAACTTTTTTCATCCTCGCATGATCTATGCAATCAACTCGGAGCATTCGACTCGTCATCATACAAAGTCCCAGCTACACTGCTTTCTTGTCACAGATTCCATCAAAATGCAAACCTGACAAGCTCAGACAATTCTACAAAGAAAAGTAAAATACGCGATCAACTAAACGGAGAATAATTCGTCACATTGCTAAACCATCGCAGAAAACTTTCTTAAATAGGGACACAACCTGGTAAAACTTGGCCCATAACCAACTTGGTGAAAAGGAACTCACTGCGCCATCAACTTGCTACAAGGAAATTCGACACACCACCAACTTGGCATATAAAAAGTCGATGCGCCAAAATTCTTATGGGTTATCTCGGCGAACAAATACTCTCCGATGGTGCAACTTCGCACGGCAAAAACTCTCATGCGGCGCAACTTGATCCGCTCGCACTCTCAACGGATGCAACCACGGTCCGTTGGACCGTGTATAGTCGGAGCGAGCCGAGCAGCACCGTGGAAGAGTTTCTCTGCGTCGGAATGCCCCAGCCGGTTTTTGCATGTTCAATTGATGATACATTGAGTTTTCCTATGCCGAGCTGGCAGTGTATCCAGTTTTATCGGAGCAAGCCGACAGTGCATTGAGTTTTTCTGTACCGATTTTGGATATGGGCAAGTTCGTCCGGGTCAAATCGCTTCGTGGAGTTTCTTTTTTTTTGACAGTGCAATTTATTTAACAATTTACTATGTGATTTATTGAGTACAGCGATAGAAACATACATCACAGTCCAAGATTTTCGATCACATAACTAATGCCTACAAAATAATAAACATCGGATGATATTGAAATTTTCATCGTTGGTGTTCAACGGAAATAGGTTTTCTAAAAATCATTCCCAGTATCGCTTACGCTTTTATGATATATTCAGGCCCCAAGCTGAGAAAAAAAAACCTAAAAAAATGAGGTTTAAACGATTTTCGACTTCAAGAGGATACTGGAAATTATTTTTTAAAAATATTTTCGTTGCGTCCAAGCGATGCAAATTTCGCCCTCATATCATCGGTACGTTTCTTTACACTGCTCAAACACAAAGTTCGAATTGCAAAAGCGCATTAGCACACTTATCCGCAACTTTACCTATTATCTACTATCTTTATCCAAAGGCACACCTCCTTCAATGATGTGTCAAATTTTTCTGTGTTCGATTGATATAGCCTGAGCGTAGCACTCACTATTCGAAGCTTTCAAATATGAGTTACTCGGTAAATATGCATGTACATTTATCATATGCTTTGCATATGATAAAGATAAGAAGCCAAATCCCCCCAAAAAACACCATAAATGGTGAACAAAAAGTTGAGTCAAGTGCATTTCCTTGCGTCGTTTTGTCTATCCTTACAAAAAATATGACAAACATAAATATGTGTAAAATAAATCCTCACAGAAAGTTCTGAAATAAATTCCAATCATCCAACTTACAGTTGCCAAGTACATCCAGCATTTTTATTGTTTACATTGTTTATTGACCGTTTATAACTAAGTCTCAACGCTCGAAAACTTCTTGAAACGGGACTCAGGGACTTGATCTAAAAAATTGATGTTTGGTAGATTTTATTGAAAAAAAAATCGCATTGAAAAAGAAAACTCGAACGAAGTACTTGGCGAGTTATGTAAAATGACTGTACGGGGCTACTTGTTACGAACTCGCCAAGTACTTCGTTCGAGTTTTCTTTTTCAATGCGATTTTTTTTTCAATAAAATCTTCCAAACATTAATTTTTTAAATTAAGTCCCTGAGTCCCGTTTCAAGACGTTTTCGAGCGTTGTGACTTAGTTACAAACGGTTAATAAACAATGTGAACAATAGAAATGCTGGATGTAGTTGGCAACTGTAAGTAGGATGATTGGAATTTATTCGAGAACTTTTTATGAGGATTCATTTTACACATATTTATGTTTGTCATATTTTTTGTAAGGATAGACAAAACGACGCAAGGAAATGTACTTGTCTCAACTTTTTGTACACCATTCACGGTGTTTTTTGGGGGGTCTTATATCCTGGTGGAACGACTGGGAAAAATTCATAGATGGTATGGACTCGTTGCTCGTTGATATAAGTGCCCCTGGTAATGTTGCACTCGACTCATATGGAGTTGACCTTAAGAATGGCTACTGGCAGCTTAGATTCATGGATGGTTTTAGCTGCTACTACATGTGGTGTGAATCCCAATAGACGACCGATGGAATTGTCAGGCATAAAATTTATCTCGATTGCACGTGATCTCGCTGCATAGACTATTGTTTTCCGGTCTCCGGTCCATGGTGATATTCTTGCTAGACAATGCACTCTGTAAATGTTACTCAATATCCTCGATTTGATAGCTTCCCGTGAGTATGGTCACTTTTTCCTGTCGCACGTAAAACCTATTATTTCCCACATCAATGTCCGGTATTGAGTTAAATTTCAGCAATTCAACGAGTCCGAGAGTATAATTTTCGAATAGCGATAGTTCGATAGATGGGAAATAGTAAGCTTCCAGTATGGAGCTCGTTCCCAAAAGCGTCAACGTGAAAGAATCACTCATCGTAGTTAACGTTCAACTGATGCCTCCAGGGACATAAGTATCCACTTTATAGATAACAACTCCAAAATTTGAGGCATAAATGTCCGCACACAACAGTGTTATAGTTGTGGTATTTTTCATGATAACATTTGATAATGCTACTAACACCGGAATAGCCTATCAGATCTTGAGGTGGCTGAAGACTACCAAAGCTGTCAAAGTAAATGACTTTATCGTTGATTTTTTTTGTACACAACCTAATGCGTACCAGGACTACCTTTATCATCGAGATTCACAATGGCTGATTCATATTTTCGAGGTCCATTTTCGGGGAATGGAAATGTGAAATTTTCATACCTCCGACGTACTGTATCAAATCAGCATCGGTAAGGGCTCGGTGTGATAGCTTTACGTGGTTTGTGCCAAGTAGGATTTTAAGTGCAAGCCCATACCCTTCTTGTGGGGTTTCAGGTAAAGTCTTTTACCCAACGTGATAGGTACAATCATCACGTTGCGACGTTTACTTTCTGCCAATTATCTTTTAGCAGCGCTTGCATCGTTTATGGCTTTTGCGATACCCGCTGCACCACCAGCAAGAGCTTATGTGGCACTCAATCTAGCGAAAATGGGTATGAGGAATGGTAGAGAACCGCTCATTTTCGTGGGTACAGGCAGGATACGTGGTGATTCAACTTTGCCCTTTCCACCTGCCTTTTTCATAACATCTCGGGCATCCTTCAGTGCCGATTCGATAGGGTCTATCCTGCCCTTTCACATCGCCGTTTTAGCCGCATTGACAATCTATCTGAAAGTTGCCTTCATCTTCTTATGCACGCGATGTTTTGGCCGCTCTACACCTATACCAAGCTTCGATTTCGCTTTCATCGTGTTTGCTACCTCCCAAGCGACTGACTTGTCCGCAATGCTCGCGTCGTTAGCAAAAAGGCGCTCCCAAGCTTTCTCCTCAAGCACTTTGTCCGCTTCGTGGCATGCTGAAAGGTTTTCCTATTTTTCGAGTATGCGATATCGTGTTCTTTGCAAGCAGCGTTGGAGGAATTAATACTACGATAACCTCGACCGAGTCTCTCTGTTAATTTCATACTGGGACCGCAATACTGATATCTCGGTATGTGTATTGTAACAAATTTTCCTTTTATTTAAGGACAAATAAAAGCAACAAAATTAAATATTCAAAATATCACGTATCGATTTTATTTCGAGACGCTTCGATGATACTCGCTCTCCATTCGAGGCGATTCACAAAGTCCGTTTCTTTTCATGAACAATATGCTTGAAAATTCGCAGAATACACCAAAAAGAAAACAATGGAATAATATATTACGAGGCTCGATCGACTTCGATACGCACGAAAGATCTCGAGATCTCGGGCGTCGAGTGAGCGTTGTTCAAGAATCACAAAGATATATCGATATATTTAACACGGCTAACGAGCCAAGATTTCGCACGCTAGAGTGACCTCGACACACAGTGATACACATATCAACGAAACCATAATAATGGCAGAAGACCGCAGTCATGCCTCGCATTACCCACACATTGCGGCGAACGGTTAATCGTTTTGGACGATTAATCGCAATTACGACGAAAAGCAAAAAAAAGGAAAAATGAAATGATTATAGGGGGCAAAAAAATATAGTACAAAAAATCACGGAGCTATTTCGATTAAATTATTACCGGGGCGATTCATCGACCAGGATCGAAAGGACGAGATTATACGCGTAACCATACGTCGTCCATGACGACTTCAAATGTGGCATGAGCTCGAGTTGAGTTTTATTACTTAGATGAAATAAAGTTAATTTGACTCTTAATTTTTTAAATAATAAACGGCGTCAAAAGTTCGTCGCGCGATATTTGACGCTTCACGCATCGACAATATATATCTCTATGTATGGGGAACTCAGCTTCGTATCGTGGATCGAGGAGTGAGGAGCACGTGGCGTGGAGAGACAAGATGGCGGATGGCATCTCTTCTCGTAACAACGTGCTTGCTCTATCTCTCTCTCTCTCTCTCTCTCTCTCTCTCTCTCTCTCTCTCTCTCTCTCTCTCTCTCTCTCTCTCTCTCTCTCTCTCTCTCTCTCTCTCTCTCCTCTCTCTTACCTCCGACGTTCTTTCGTTGTTCGATGCGTCTCTGGCCTCGTGGCAAACGCGATGATATTCGTCTCAGACTGGCGAATTTTCACCGTTACGTAGAAATGTCCGCCGAAGCGAGACGACAGGTACAATGTATTAATCCCGCGGTATAATAACGACGAAGAACCCACTCAGGGCCTCGGCGCTTGAGCTCTCGTGCTGATCAACGGCCCAGTCACACTCGGGTACTGGAACGTTTTCGAGAAAGATTAAACCAAAAGAACAATAGACGCCGCGTTCGATGTGCCTCGAAGGCTGACGAATGTGACATCGACGTTGCACGGAGAATGATCTTACGTACCTATGAATGCCGCGCACAATAAATGGTCTCGGGGAGGCCTAGGAGAATATATATATCAATATTCGCGAATACAAGTTATAATACGACGATGCGCTCCCCGAGACGATTCCGGGTGGACCGGGACGAGGGGTTAGGCAGACGGCCCAGGCTCGCGTAACGGGGGGAGACCACGTGGCCGAAGCCGGCCGGCGAAAATTGATGCTAGATCGATATTCCGCACGACTCGGGACGGGACCCGGTAGATGTCACAACGAGGCCCATTTGGACTCGGTGGTCGTTACAGTATCTCAATCGTAAGTTTATTGATAAGATTGTTGACAAATCCTTTTCCACGTTTTTTGTTCGCTCGCGAATGATCATCACCATAGCACGAAATGTATTTGACTAGGAAGTTACAGGTTACGAATGCCTTATTTATATTTTTTTTCTCCACGTTTCTAATACTTTTTCCGCTTGTCACCTACAGCACCGTATCGCCCTGAATCAATTGTCCCTGGCTATAGTTTACTTCCTTCAATTTTTTCGACTTCAGTATTGGGTGGAGGAAACCGTTGGTGCTGCTTTTCCGCGAAATCCCTCAAGCTTCTACTTATTAGATTCTTCGAATCATCTTGTTTACTCATTATCGGTATTTTTTTCATGCGTGTGCATTGGAAGGAAGATCATCCACGACTGAGGAATAACCTTTATAAGTATCTCACTTATACTAGTTCGTGTCAGTCGTGATCAAGATGAGGTTCAAGAGACAGCCCGTTGAATTATCTGTCATGAATTTCGATAAACTTATACAGCGTGAGAGGAGTGGGGGGAAACGACGTCACGGACCCCTGCTACCAAATAGCGTGCATGCAGTGATATGCGGACCGTCTAATTGTGGCAAGACCAATGCTCTCTTCACCCTCATAACTCACCACAATGGGTTGAGATTCGATAACGTCAATGTAGACTCGAAATCGTTGAATCAACCAAAATATAAATTTCTCAAGCGTTTGCTTGGAACTGTAAAGAGCATGGGATACTTTCCTTACGAAGGTCACGAGCAAGTAAAGGTTACGGCAAAAGAGCCAACTGGTAGATGTTGGCTCATAGCTGCACCATACAAATTGTTCACGTCCAAATACATTAGGTACGATTCTTCTTTGCTTGAATCGTTATCTACACCCATGTATGTGTTGTTTGCATGAGCATATCTATTAATGTTGTTTAGAAGTTGATCAGAGTGGGGGAGATTTTCCTATGCTTATACATTGGGCGCTGTCGGTCGCTCACCCGCTCGGAGTGAATTTTGATGCGATTTTTGATACATATATTACAATATCTTCAAGGAAATTCTCCAAAGGTTGACGATATTGGTACTGATCGACGCGGAATATTTCAGAGAGTACTTGGTTAGTTTTTTAACAAAAGTTCAATGGCACGATTGGATATATCGCGAGTTTATTGAGATCGCGCATGGCTCTGTCCATTAGAGGCTATGTAATCGGGCCTCAAAAGTACACAACTTTGCAATTTTTTTACTCCGTACATAAGCTCTAAACTGACTTGAAATTTTACGGAGACATAGTTCAATGTTCAATTACACACTGCGTAAATTTCAAAATTTTTCATTAGACGCGATTTTCTTCTAAACAACCATAAAGCACTGTGTCATACCCCCTCGAATGCCTTTCTCGATAAAATGAAGCATTTCAGGATTGGTAAGAAGCGCAAGCACCACACCAGTACAATTGAGTATTGTATCAAAATAATACAGAGGATCCAACATAGACTGAAACGTTTCGAGATTTTACGTATAAAATATCGAAAGTTTTTAATGTTTTTATTTCGATCTGAGAGCTGGATTCGTGTTCTGGACTCGAGTAATCAAAAAGAGATAGCCAAGAAATGAATTCTTTAAATGTAATTTGGAAATTCAATCCATTAATATGTTCCTTTTTGTTGTTTGTTTTGTTTGCCTCAGAATATGTTCACTCTTAGGGTATGTTGGCCGGAACTAGTTCATCGTCGGCATTGTGACTTTATTGTTGATCGTTTTTATGATCAATTAAATAACAAAAGAGTTATATGAACTTTGCCGGTCCAGACGGCTAATTAATCAAAAAGAGGTTAATTTAGATGGACACGTTTTTTATGATTCTACGTTAAGATCTATGATTACTGGTCCTAGTTATCTAGAAATTGATGGGTGAAATTTGTTTTACTGGAGCTAAGTTAAGAAATGGTTTTATTTTAGTTTTTAGGTGTTTAGTGGCTAATGCCGAGATCTAGGTTTTTCTATAAGAAAACCTATACTCTAGGCGGCTTATCCTATGTTATGTCGTACTTTCTCTAGCTCGCGTTGGACGCTGTGCCAATACGAATTCGAGATCGTGCGACGGTAGTGAGCCGGGCCTGCTCAGGAGTACGAAACAAACAGACTTCCTGTAAAAAGTACGGTTCGATGGCTTGAGTGGTACCTAGTGGAAATCTGTGGCTAATTGCTCGACGTGGGTCGAGCCGTTAGTACAGTTATTAGCATGGAAACTTTGGCTATGCGCTCGACGCAGTGCGAGTACTATAGCTAAGTATGCTACTAGGTAGGAACTTACTCAGGCAATCGTGCAATACGATCACTTCGCAAGCGAAGGGTTTTTATAGGAAGGTCCTAATGCTAGCGTCAGACGCGATGCTGATACTAGCGCTTATACGTAGAGGTGTTCGGGAGCGAACGGTAGGAAAAGGAATGGTTGAATGGTGGTCGTCCGTCGTTTGCTCGGTTTTTTATACCCGTCGCGGCTGTGGTGTCTCGCGTGGGGCCATGAGTCATTAGCGAAACTTGTTTGCTCATGCGCAGGTTTATTATTGTAATTCGTCCACTACTGTATGTGTCTTGGTCAGGTACTATGCGTCATGTTCTGATCTCTATCGATCGTGATCTAGCGAGTGCTGGTAAGTCAGAGTACGGGGGAGTTACCATCAGTAGATACGTCACTGTGTGGGTAATGCGCTCAGTTTATTACGAGGAAAAGGGGGGGGGGCTTAGTTTCGTTACAATACCTAGAAAAGCAGTTGCGGCGGAAATTTTCAAATATATCGCCTAATAGCAAGACATCAGTTTTTAAATACTGAGACAAAGCAAAAGGTATTCTCATAGCGGGACATGGGAATCGTTCTGCCTGTCTATTTTCTCAATCTCGATACTACGTTTTCACCTATATGGATCGCCTCTCGCACGCCGATCTCATATATCTAGCGTTCTCTCTCAGTCCGTCCACACACACACACCCGATATGTTTCTTTTACAAGGTTTTCCGTCTCCTCGCACGTGCTCTCGCAACAATCGATCTACGCCGAGTCCCCAAATCTTTCTGCTTGATCTTTGCTCGATAGCCGCTCGATACCCGTCCCCGTGACCCCTTCCTAATATCTTTTCCAGCCAATCCCGGGTGGCCCTTTTGTCGTGACGTTTTTCGACAGCGGGACTCTCGTACGCGAGAGATGGCGCCAGGGATACCCTTTTCTAATACTCTCTCTCCTGGCAAGGGTTATACCAATTTCCTTGTCTC
Organism: Rhorus exstirpatorius; assembly: GCA_963564615.1. NCBI lineage: Eukaryota > Metazoa > Arthropoda > Insecta > Hymenoptera > Ichneumonidae > Rhorus > Rhorus exstirpatorius. The sequence goes on along the minus strand of OY751314.1, from coordinate 5,072,947 downwards.
AACACTTCCCCCCTGAACCCTTGCCACAGTGACTCTTTCCCATCTCCTGCCTGGCCTCTCGGACTAGCGTTCCGACACCCTGGTGTTCTACCGTCTGCAGTGCACAAATGCGGTGATGGTATCGTTCGACCCTTTTTGATTCTTCGGCGATGTTGATTTTCTAGAACTTGATCGTTATGAAATTCACGAGACACAAGGTAATTTACATGGTATACGTTTTGACCTTTGTCGCGCTTTACGCAATCTCGTGTTATGACATACTTACGGGTTCGGAACACGTGGCGATTTCTTCGTGGCTTGGCTCTTCTCTCTCAAGGTAATAAGGATCTGATGAGCAGGAGTTAGCGATGAGAATGGCACAATAGGAATAATAAGCGTTTATTAGTTCCACAACCATCTTAGTTTGGGACAAGGAGGACATCACTATTGAAGGAAACTAAATACTGTAAAACAAATTAAATTTTCACCTTGACGCGTTAGAAAACAAAACTTAAAATAACAAAATATACGTGTGCGTCGTTTTGGTTTGCGGCGATCGTCATGACAAAATAATTTCGGTGTGTATGACCTCCTGTAATGCCCTTGGGTCCTTTCCTCATTACCCTCTATATATTTCCCTCTGGCCTAGTGGAGCCTCTCTGGTTTAGGGCTCACTCCATGGTTCACTAGCTTTTAGTCAGTCTTCGTGTTTCCAATTATCAGATCTGCTCTATAATCTAGTAGGAACTATTCGTATGACACTTGAGGTTATGTTGATACTCCTTAATTACTATAAAATGTTATGAAAATATAAAATGAAATGGAAAATAAAATAGAAAATGAAAATACGCAATAATTGCCTCGGCGGGCTCGCTTACGACTAATCCTTATCTCTACGTTCGGGGTTAAATCCCAAGATGTCGATGCGTCGGTGTGACGACGGCCCTGTCGCCCTTGATCCTCCGGAATGGGCCCTGTCGACGACAGCCAGCGTTTGTACCCTGGGTATCGATCGTGACACACCCGGCACGATGGGTTCAAGAGGTGGAGCTTGGTCCCACAGCCTCGACATATCCCCTTGGATTGAGCCTCCTCGGCACCGTGAGGACGGAAACAAGTCGCCGAAGTGATTGGTCTTGGCCGCAAATATGGTCCATGTCCGAGCGCAGAGGGAGACGGCAGTCCTTGAAGCGGTGACCCACCAGTCGGCAATTGGCGCATCCTCCGGACGGGTGAAAGGCCGCCTGGGTCGTCCAAGACTGTGTGGCCACTGTCCGTGTGGTCGGCACCGTGCTGAAGTTGGCCAGACGTGGATCATGGCGTGCCAGCACGAGACGTAGTATTTCGGCAATCTGGTAGTTGCCGAAATTATAGGTTCCCTCCTGGAGGAGGGGCGGATCCCTTCCTGGAGATAGGAAGAACGGCCGAGGCGTGCCTATGATCTCCTCGTACAGATGGTTGTAGACGAGATAAATCGCCTCTTTCGTGCTCAGCGGTCGGTCGAGACGCGGTGTTGTGAGTAGCAACTCCATGGTGCTTATTGGCTGGGCCACATAGTCGGTTTGGCGGGGAGCTGTCCCGTGCGCCGGTGGTGGTAGGCCACAGTCCTCTTCCGGCTCGCCGGTCACCCTCTCAGTGCTTTGGGAGCCTTCGGTTGTCTCTTCGACGTCGCTCGCGCCGTTATTACGAGACCCTGAATCGTTTTCCGAGTTTCCTGCCAGGTCTGTCGTATTTGAGGCGGCCTCTGCAACGTCCTCCCCTCCGATCGTTGTATCTGATTCATCTCCCGATAACTCCGAGTGATTCTCCACGTTGGAACTGATTTCACGGTCTTGGTCATCGTCGTACTCTCCACGGGTGGTGGCACCCGTTCTTATCACGGTTATCGCGCTGTCGTCGGTCTCAGTTGACGCGGATTCGACCGACTGATTCAGGTCGTTCGCCTCCGTCAGCTCGGATTGGCGATCGTTGTTCGGAGGCTCCGAGATCGTGAGCGCCGCCGTTTCCTCTGTCATGGATTCGACCGTCTGACTCAGCTGACAACCGACGTTTGGGTCCGCCGGGGTCGAAGGCGCTAACGTCTCTCCCTGTGGTTCGATGACGTTAGCCAAGATCTCCCGAAGCTCGGTCATACGGCGTTGGTACTCCGCGAGGCCGTTCTCTAGCTCTCGTACTCGACGCAGACAGTCCTCCATCTCGGTCGTTCGGCGTCGGTCGTTGATCGTCTATAGGGGACGAATTCTGTGTTATTTTCGTGTCCGGGTGCTACGTCGTGGTAGCTTCAGGTCGTGCACGTAATGTTGCCCCAGATCGTTTCCATGCTGATCGCTCAAACCTACTACAAGCGCGCCGTGCAGGCTAACTACTACGGCGGGTCCTCGGTATCTTGTTCCCAGCTTCGCACTGTAGCCTGCGGCCTTATTGCTAAGTTTACGGTTATTATAATAGACGAGGTCACCGATTTTTAAGGTGAGAGGGGGGGGGGGGGGGATGACGTCGTACCAACATGTAGTTTACGAGTTCGGGCCTGTGCCTTGAGTGTGACCCTTTCTACCAGATGTCGTAACTCGATTATTCGATCCATTCGTTCTTTCCAAGGTTCAACACTTGGCAAGGGATTTTCGGGATCGACGGGTTTCGCGTAGGGCAGATCAGTCAGGGTTCTAGGGTCCCTGCCAAAATTTAAAGAGAAGGGCGACACTCCTAGGGAGCTGTGTACTACCGAGTTGTACGCGAACTGTAACTCGTCGAGATACTTGTCCCAGTTCTTTTGATTGTCTTTGATATATGCCGCGATTACGGGCTTGATTGTTCGATTAAATCGCTCTACGGAGTTTGCGCTCGGGTGAGAAACCGCGGTGGGAGTGAATTCCACGCCATGTTTTTCTAGCAAGAATTTTACGTCTTGGTTGATAAATTCGGTGCCGTTGTCGGCTATCAACTTTACCGGTGAGCCCCAACGATTGAATACTTTTTGGAGATGTTTCGTCACTACTTTCCCGGTCGCCTCGTGGATGGGAATTACTTCGAGATAACGCGTGTAGATATCCTCCATAACGAGCGCGTACGAATTCCCTTGCGTCGACCTGGTGTATGGTCCTACTGTGTCAATTGAAATTATTGCCCACGGCTCTACTGGGGGGCGTTGGCCGGGAAGGCCTTTCGCTTTCGCTTGATTAATTTTTGTCAACGCGCATTGTTCGCACTGGCCGACATATTCGACGATGTCTCTATACATCCCGGGCCAATGATACGTTTCCCTGACGCGCGCGTATGTTTTATCGACTCCAAAATGTCTGGATTGGGGGTCGTCGTGTTGTGAATTTAAGTATTCCGTGATTTGATCGTCTCTCACTACTAATTTCCACGGCTTTAAGTCCCCTAACGCGTCTTTCAGTCAGTTTACTCGGTGTATATATAGTTTTCCATCGACCAGCTTCCAACCTGGGAATCTATCGGGATATTTCTCGATAACGCGGAGTTTCTCGGTATACCAATCTTTAGCCGCGCTATAACCTCCATCTACCGCGACGGCCAATACGGAATCTATGTTATCCTCGCTATAGAGTCTAGACAGGGCGTCCGGCGCCTCGTTCTGCGTTCCCCGGTAGTGTCGGATAGTGACGTCGTGCTCGGACAGAACTGTGGCCCATCGGGCGAATCGGCCTAGAGGGTCTTTTAGGTTTTGAAGCCAATTTAAGGCGGCGTGATCGGTATACGCGGTGAACGGGAGACCTTCAAGGTAACATCGTAACTTCTTGAGGCTCCAGATTATCGCGAGACACTCGCGCTCGGTCGCGTTATAATTTTTCTCTGCTCTCGTGAGCGGCCTACTGGGGCAAGAGATAACGATTTCGTGTTCTTCGATTTCATTATATTGGGTGAGTACGGCGCCTAGTCCCGAGTCGCTCGCGTCGGTGTATAGCCGATACGGTAATGTCGCGTCTGGGACCCCGAGAGGTGTGGCTTTTATCAAGGCGGCCTTGGTCTTTAAGAAAGCCTCCTCCTCGACGTTGGTCCACCGCCACGCGACCTTGACGCTCGTTAATCGGTTAGGTGGACCCGTGATCCTCGCAACGTCTTTTATATGGCGATGATACCAATTTACTAACCCATTTAACCTACGCAACTCGCGGCGGTTTGTGAGCCTCGGATAGTCTATAATCGGCTTTATGCGCTTTTCGTCTGGTTGTAGGCCGTTGTGATCGACGAAGAGTTCTATCCCGGAGTTTCTTTTTGATTCGCTCTCGGAGTTCGTCGGTCAATTTTTGGTAGGTGCTCGGAGCGCCCGTGAGCCCGAAAGGCATTCGAACCCACTCGTATAGTCCGCGACCTTCGACAGGGAATGCTGTGTATTTATACCGGACTCTTCCATTGGGACTTGATAAAAGGCCTCAGTTACGTCTAGCGTCGAGATTTTTTTCGCGTGGTGAAGTGAGGCGAGTATTCTCTGCATGTTGGGTAACGGGTATGCAGGTTTTCTTGTTTGTTTATTTAATTGCTGATAGTTTATACAAAATTAAATTTTACTGTCCTTTTTTCTGACTACCACCGGTGGACTGGCCCAGTCGCTATGGCTCACTCGGATATATCCTTTCTCCAAGAGGCGATCTATTTCTTTATTGACGGCGTCCTGAATCAGCGCGCTTCGGCGATACGGTTTCTGACGGCACGGTGTTTCGTCTAGTAATTCGATTTTATGAGATACCAAGGTCGTGGCCCTGCTAAGATTAGGGTCGAATAATGCGAATTGTTCATATAGGAATTGTTGGAGTTCTTCGCGTTCTAACGAGGTTACGCTCCCTAACCCCTCGTTTTTCGTGAGTGCCATTTCCTCGAATGCAAATTTATCCCCTCGGCCGGCTAACCCCCACGTTCTCGTCGCAGCGTTCGTCTCTATTCCCGCGGTTATCAAATAATCTAGTCCTAATATGACCACTGGAGATACTTCCGGGAATATCGTGAACCACACGACCGTTTCTACGGTGTCTATGACGACCTTGAACGGGACCCCCCTAGCGCGTACACTACCGAACCGTCCGCGAGCACAGCTCCTTTGGCGTTCGCCGGATCCTCCTCTAATTCTTGTTCAGCGCCTCCTTTTAGGCTCAAGTAAAATTCCTCACTTATCACGCTACGAGTTGCCCCGCTGTCTAACAACGCTGTTATTTCCCGACCCCCTATCATCGTGTTCGTTCTCAGTCGAAAAATTCTTGCGGGTGGCGACAGTCTCTCGTCCGATTAACTCGGGCCATACGCGTCCGTTTTGTAAAATTTCATCGCGGCGTTTCCGGCTAAACTCACCGACCCCCCGCACAGTGGGGCAGAATCCCAAAAAGCTGGCCAAAAATCAGAAAGTGGCGTAAATGATTTTAAATTCTTTCCTCAGGGGTTTTCGGGGTCGCTGATTACGAATCTGTTATCAGAATCACGGTTTTCAAAATGGCGGACCCAAAATGGCAGACATAACTGAACTAATTAGTCAAATTATTCAGTAAAAAATACCCAGTCGTATTTCTTAAGGGTTTTCGGGGTCGCTGATTATGAATTTGTTATTGAAATGTTAATTTTTAAAATAGCAGACGCGATATATGGTCGATTCCGTAAAAATTTTCAATTTTTAATATTTTCAAATAGAAAATATTTCATGATTTTTTTAGGTTTGAATGAGTAAAAAATCTCTTGAGCAATGTATTTATTTATCAAAAGTTTTTTGAGTACAAAGTTTGCAAAAAATTAAATAACTCTTATTTATTTCTAGTAACAAAAATCTTGAATGTCATCTTCGATGTTCGCATCATTCGATTCCGATTCTGATGTTGACCCGCTTGTATCTAAATCGGAATCGTTCCTTGTCTCTTGTCTGATGACTTCAGGTTGTTTAAACATCTCTCTAGCTTCTTTATATAGAGATTTCGCCGGTCTCTGGGGCAATTTCCTGATGCTTGAGAGAAATGGATCTGATGTTACGAGAAGCCTATTGAAAATGTCTTTCATATTCGATTCTCTAAAGCATTTTCTTGAATGATGTAATCTTTAGTTCTTAAGGCCGTCCTCTAGTTTCTCGGCTGTTTTTTTTATGGCTTTTTCAATAATTTTTTTACGGGCAAAGCATCGAAATAATCAATCTCATTATTTTTGCATAATCTTTATTGACATTTAAATAAGCTTTACAAATTTTTTGAAGTCAAAATATATAATAGAATAGCAGTTATAGTGGCCGACAGGAAGACATCAAGTAAAAGAGGTGCTTGACGGTGACCAAGATTGCGGCTGTTCTGCTTGTCTGAAATCAAAAAACCAAACGGCATTTTAATCTTCATATTCAAGACTAGCGATTGAACTAGAGTGAATTCTAAATTACAAAAATTGACTTTTTTATACACTTTTGAAAATTACATTCTATTTTTTACTCATTTTTTCTTAAGTTTTTCGCTCGTACGAAAAAAACTATCGAAGCAATCATGATAATCCTAGTTCAATCGCTGGCTTATAACATATTAAAGATGCTGTATAAATTTGAACAAGATCGGTGCAATAGTTTCTGAAATATCGTGGTTACCGTTTCGAAAAATGGTGTTTCGAGAAAAACGCGTTTGAAAGTTCGCGCATGTGATTTATACTAAAAATTTCATCTCACCGTCAATCTGCTATGCCTGGACCATACAATAGGCCTTCCTCTTCTTCTTGGAAGTCACGCAGAGCTGCTCTACACATGTTGTAGATGTGATTTATGAAAAAAAAAAAAATCGATTTTTTCGACCCGAGAAACTAGAGGACGGCCTTAATGTCCTTATTGCGTGACTCTTGGGCCTCTTCAGAAAGTTGTCCTATAGGTAAAAGGGCATATTTTACAATTTCTGCTCCGTGCATCAACACTTTATGTACAGATGTTGGCATGTAATACCATGGATATAAAGCAACGAATAAACGGGCAGTATTTACACAATAGTCTTTGAATTTTTCTTCGTCTATATCATATCCGCTCGAAATTACTTGCAAAATAACATGAAATCGGTGAATCATATTTTCATCAACTCCTGTAATTTCAGCGGATGTGGCAGCATTTTCGAAAAAACGGCGGGCTGTATTTCCATCGTTTGAGCTGCCATATCCTGGCTTTGGTCGATCAACGATGAGCCCCAGTTTTATCTTAAATTGAGTCTGTATGTCTTCCTTGCGTGTTTTCACAATCTTTTTTACTTCCTCTTCACAAGCTTGCCACTTTTGAGTTGTGAGCTTATATGACAAATGCAAACAGCACTCGAAAAAACGAATCCACGCATGCAATGTAGATATGCCAAATCGTAAATTATCTGTAGTAATGTCCATTTTTATAATTTTGTCGATGTTATTAAAATCTTTAGAAGTGGCTTTGCACAGGAAGCAGCGTTGTGCAGAAGTGGTACCGGTTACAGCGTTACAGACTTTGCCGTCGATCATCGTAAATGACATACAATAGGTTACTGAAATTGATTTCTCATTTTTTTCAGTAGTGTATGGTTTAAGACTCTCAATCTGCTCTATGCTCAATCTATGTCTTCTTCTTTCAGTGTTGATTGTATATCTTCATGTACAAACTGCAATCGCATTGGTCTGCAGAATCGAGGAGATGAAGGTCTAGGATTTTTCCACACAATAGTTGCTTCATCCGTTTCGTGATTGTTGTAGATTAATTGTAAAGGTACCAGAGAAGTATAAAAAATGCTTTCATCAGATTCTCCATCCTCAGCAAATTTTTGCTTATAAACACTTTGACCGCTGCTTCCATCACACCCCCATTTACAGTGAAGAACTAATTTTTGCAGAATTTCCGAATTAAGCGTATCGATGACATCAGCCTGAAGTTGCATAATTCTATATGTGGTATGATCAAGTAAAGCCTGTAGTTTTATTTGTGCGCACGACTCACTAACACTAGTGTACACAACTGATGGATAACAACGATTTTTTGCTTTTTCTACTTCATGATACGATGGGTATAATTTGCATTTATGTGCTCTAGCTGCATTCCTTGATAGCCGATACGAGCGCTTTGATTCTCCTTTCTCGATCAGTAAGGAAAGTGCTTCGTCGGGGGTTAAAGGTGCTTCATTTTGTGACCGAATAGCAGCTATATATTTTGAAGCTCTTGTTGGGCTTGTTAATGTGACATCTTGAAGAACTTGAGCAGCATGCACTTGACCAGAACTCCTGAAACTCATTTGAGCAGCATACATTAATTCTTCTGTAGATAAAGTAGATCGTACTTTTTCAGTCTTTCTCCTCTTAGATCTATTGCTGGATAAGGCAAAAGATTGCGAATGTCGCCCACGTGTTTCTTTTTCATCATTCTTCACAATCTCCTGAGATGTTGATGTTGTGCATTCAGCATTGGATAATTTTGAGAAACGTACGGTGCCCTTCAACCATTCTTCATTATTTTTTAGAAACTTTTCTTGGCCTCTTCTTGCTGCTTTCCATCTAGATCGAGAATTTGCAAATAACAGTCCTAATGACTTCTCATCCCCGTCTACTTGTATCACATCTTCGGTTTTCTTGAAAATTGCATCTTTCAAAACGTCAATAACGTCTTTTTGTTCGTTTTTTAAACTGTCTTTCACCATAAAAAAAATATCTTTTCTTGACAATTCCATACTTGAAGATTTGGATGACTCTCTAAAATACCAATATAAACATTTACAAAATTAAATGAGATTATTCTGAAATTATTTTATGCTTATGATTGTATATTTATAAATAAAACGAATTTTTTTAATACGAATGATGCATGTTATATTGCTAACTGGTGTCCACAAAAAATATGGTTAATTTTCTGAACATACATTGTTTAGCGACAAAAAACGCATAACAAATATATTTACATACATTCCGTACGAAAAGAAAATACCGAACTCTCATGGATATCTGTCTTTATAAGGATCACCTCTGTGTCCGTATAGAACAGGTATAATAAAGTCTAAACAGCAGGCGGCTACATTCTTTCATATATGGCTGCTCTGGGAGCCCCTCGTCAGTCCTTGTCGAATCGCCGTCTACGTATACACTAATACACCTTCACTGGCAAAAACCCTACGTGCAGTCGAAGGGTGCTACCTACCGTTATGCCTTACAAAGATGTGGGAAATACAGTTCTAACTACTAAGAGTTCTTTTAGAAATATTTTATAAAATTTTGAGATCATTTTCAAAATATACCAACGCGCTGTAACGTAATAATCAATGCATTACATTCACACGTCCGTTAATGTCACGCCACGTATTTCTCCCGAAAAATTAGTCTAACTATTCGTTGAGCACTCCTGAGCAGCCAGTTTTTTTACTATATTATACTTTATACCATACACTATTAGTTCCTTGTCGAAACGAGGCCGAGACTCGCGAAGACATTTTTAAAACTCTATTAGAAAATCGATTAAAGAAAAAAAAAGTTCAATTTTTTATGTTTACTTGTTGCAAAATTTAAATATTTCTAACATTCAATATGCAATAACTGTGCATAACTATATATTCTGCATACTTTCAGAAAGTGATTCCATTTTGCAGAATTCAAATTGCGATATTTTCGTCCGTTTCACAGCACTTTGAAACAGGCAAGAATTTTTTGACGCGTATACTTGTTTAGTGCGTACCGAACGACGGCTAAATGTCGACTGATGCCGAGGCGACCCTAGAGCAGGTATATACCTGCTAAGTCCAGAATTTCATGCTAAGACTACCTGCAAACCAGATCTTAACGTATACAGACGAATACATACAATTCAAAAATTTGATTTTTGGCCAGTTTTTTGGGATTCTGCCTCACTGTGCCCCGTGACCTTCGTCGCTTCCCATGCACTTGAGACAGAGTTCGTACTCGGTATCGCCCTCTTGGTCCAAGCTAGCGCATTCTTCCTCGCTGTTCGAGCTATCTCCTGCCTCCAACACTCTCCTGTGTCTTTTGCTAATTTTCGACGAGGACAATTTTTCGTACGTCATAACCGTGTGTCGATTTTCGTCGTCCTCTGAGGATATTGACGCCCCCACGCTAACGACTCGATGCCTCTTTGATCTAGTTTCTACTTGGCTGTAAGAGCCCTCTACCGTCAGCCTATCCTCTCCCTCATCCTCACTACAACTCGAGCCCTTTCCTCCGGACCCATCCGAGCTAGTTTGGGCTTGAAGACTGAATAGCTGCCCTACCGTCAGCCTATTCTCTCCCTCACCCTCACTACTACTCGAGCCCTCTTCTCCGGACATATCTGAGTTAATTTGGACTTGAAGACTGAATTGCTACCCCCTTTGAAGACCGTCTCGCATCCTCGGCGTGCTACTGACCGGAGCTATCTCTCCTTTCTTGTCAAGGTCGCCAAGCCTCCTCTTTGGGGAGACTCGTTGATCCTTGATCCGAAGTACAGCCTTCCGTTGAGCTCTCCGCACCCTCGACTCGACGACGTCTTTCTCTGCACTCTCACTATCGCTCTTCGCGGACGAACTCCTAGACTTGACTGGTGAAGGATCATTCAACCTCGCGGGAACACGACTCGTCGTTTCCTCACGATCCCTTTCCCCCTGATCCTTCGCTACGTCATGTCAGTCCCCAATGGAAACCCCGTTTCTGCGCCTACCAGGTCTCTCGAAACTCTCTTGACATTCTCTACATCCTCTGACACGTTAATAACGTGAGACTCGTCAACGACTGCCTCCGACTTTAATCCCAAGGCCCTTTCCTGCAATTCTCCGTCCCTTTTCCCACCCATGCCCGCCTGTGAGGCTGGAACCTCTTCCACCCCATCCAAGGTTGCTCGCGATGTTTTGACGGACGAATTTTCCAAGGTCACCTTGCTGATTTTTTTGGCAATTGACGTTTCTCCCCCAATAGATCCCGAACTATTTTCTATTGGGGTGTTTCCCCGTTTTTTGGCTCGACTAATTCGCGCGGACATTTCGCGATTTAGTGGCCCGTTTCTCCTCAATGATAACACGTTGAGATCCTTTTCGGCTTTTCCCCCGCGTCTTGTCCCTGTTTGTCTAAGCGCGATTGTATTCCATTCATTTGTTTCATAATTTGTTCCAGTTTTTATCAAGGCTGGACCGCTTGTTTGTATTTTACCGGAACCGCTGTTTGTATTTTTTGTTTCGACCGTTTTGCTCGACTGTGCCCCGCGCTGGGGCCCTTTCGCGAATCGCACCCTTTGATCCGTTGAATTAATTTTCCTCGGCGCGTCAACCGCGGCTATTTCCGACAACTCTACCTCGTCTGTCTACTTCGTTCCACCTCTGTTCTTCGTCGAATTTCCGGTCTGCTATATTGCATACGGCTGTGTTTTGTCTCGTTTCTCGCGCTTTTCTACAAGTTTCGTCTTGTTTGTTGTCGACGCGAGTGTACGTCGGTCTTGTCGGCGGTGCCCATCGGCTCACAGCTCGATACGATTCTTCGTAAGTTCTCGCGCCCTTTATCCCTACCCTGACTAACCATTGGAACGACATATTGTTTACGATTTGTTCTACCTGATCTGTTTTCGGTATTGGCCTCGGTAATTTGAGATATTCGTTCTGCATTATCGTCACGTAATCCTGACCTGACTCGCCCTGCTGTTGCGTTTTTGTCTTTATGTATGCTAGTCTTGAGGCATCCGAATCGTGTTCGTCCCATAATTTAATACCGCGCTTGAAAGATTCCCACGTGTTAAATCGATCGCGATTGTTCCAATACCACGTTTGAGGGTTTTTGGATAACGTTATCGATACTACCTCGTGAAATCGACTGAACGGAATTCCGGCGCAGTCCATTCGTTGTTCGATAGATTTTACGTACGATGCTGCATCCATACCGGTGGAGGGATAGTTAATGTTCCAAGATTTTACTACTCGCGTTATGTCACAATGACGCGGCGCTATGAGCGATTGATCGCTAAAAGGAATATTATCGCGATTCGATATTCTTTCTCGATTACTTTGATCGTTGTGACGTCGGTCTTCTTGTCTCGATGGGACTCGTTCCGATCGACCCTCTTCGCCCATGTACCGTAATTCCATTCGCGATTGATCTATTTGCGCGTCGTTGTTCGCGTTGAGAGTCGGACTATGAGCCGGCGTTGATCTGTGTAATTCCGCCGCTTCGTCCGGGACACCGTGTTGCATTACTGACCTACCCGGGGCTTGTACTTCGAGGATTATCGCGAATAATTCCCTCATTTTCCCTCTCAACTCTATTTGCATGTTCGACATACGGTCTGAATTTTCCTTAATCTGTTCTATCTGCCTGTGAATTGATTCGACCTCTCCCGCGAGCCTTGTGAAGGTTGATATTTCTACGAAACCGGTCAGATTCATCGAACTGTCGTTATTTTGTTGTGTCGGTCTCCCTGTGTCTGTCCCGCCTGTCGGGTTTGTCTTCGGTCTGGCCCCTTTCGAGAGAGGGTCCTTAGGGGAGTTATTTTCCCCGTTATCCGGCTTCGTCCTGATTTTTTTCCCAAAGAGCGAATCGATCGTTAACTTTAATTTAAATTTTTTTTTTTTTTTTTAATTCTAAATTGTTGATCAGGATTCAAACGGGAGGAGAAAAATTTTGGATTAATAATTTTATTTTTACTGATGTTCTGATAATGAGGGTCGGGCTCGTTTGAAAGGAAAGAAAGAAAAAAATTTATTTTCCCGCGATCTGTGGGGAATATTTGCGAAACGGATATTTATTCTTAATTCTCATACCGTTTGTATGAAGTATGTTGGTACGACGGTCTACATAAAATTTTCCCGCATGCACCCATGCAACACTCAGATGAAATGAGAATGGCGATAGGTAACTGGTGTTACGACGAAAGATCCGAAACTTACCGATACTACGATAGTTAGATTATTCTTATACGATATTTGTCGCAATTTTGAATTAGCTTCAATTTTAAATTTCCCTGTCAATCGAGACAAAATACCTAGAAATTTTCCATAAGAAAATTTTTTTTCCGTTAATTAAACATTGTGAGAAGAGAGAGAGAAAAAAAAATTTTCGATTTTATAATTATGTGTTGAGATAGTTTGTTCGCACAAATGCTCTCGTATATTCGCTCTGCACCTAAAGGTGGCTATAGAAGTTTCACTTAAAAAAGCATCTCTTCATGTAGTACGTTGGAGTTTGCAATAAAATATTTAAAAAATTTCCACGAGCGTAGTGAAACCTTCGAGGGTCTGTTCGTGAGAATACAAAAGACGCGCTTGCGTCTCTCTCTCTCTCTCTCTCACATATTTACAGTTTTCGTCTCTGTTCTCGCCACACGAATTATAATCATGCTACCTCCTTGCGCGATTCAGGATGATTTTGATATTTTTTCGTCGAATAATCACAGTACATTTTTTCACATGTCTCACCGATATACGGGCCCAGAGATGAATCGTTCTCCTCACGTTGAAAACTCAACTTCAATTTCCGGATCGCAATAGTTACTCGTCATAATTTTTCCGAACATAACATTACCACGTGCAATAATTTCCTTGCATTGTCGTATCTGCAATAGCATTTTCCAAATGATTTTTCGACTATCATTTTACTTCTTGCCATATTTTTTTTTTCCGTATTATCTGAAAAAGTTCATTTCACCGTATTTCCTTGCAAAATCTTTCTACCTGCAATACCCTCCTTTCGTCATATTATTTGCAATAAAAATCGCTCACCGAATTACCGACTAAATATTCACTACCTGTGATAGTTTCCAGTCATCAGATTCCTTGCAATAATTATCAGTAACCAAATTCCCGACTCTGGTTTATCTACTACTGTTACTACCGGGAATAGTTATTTCTCATCAAATGTCCGTAATTTATTGTAGTATTTGAGGGTCTTAATTTTTCCAGCTTATTTTGTAAGTTTTATTTCGTTTGTTGACAGACCATTTTGGAAAATGTACCAGTGACATGCGAATCCGTTCTGATATGAGCCATCATCTATTGACGTTCCTTAATGTGAATTGGCGGAGTAGTTTCGAGCCAGGACGACATCTTGCAAAATTATGTTCAATAGTTACCGAGAATTTAGAAGTAACTCGGATCCTCGATTCCTCGCAACTTTATCACTCACCTTTATCGTTAACCCCACCCCTCTACAATTTTACTCTCAGATGAGCTGAGCTAGTTGAATTGGTTTCTTCGATCCTCGCCACCCTTCTTGCCGTGCATTTCATCCATGTTTTATTCGTTTTGGAGTAAAATTAAATAATTTTCGTCTATGACGAGCGGTAATTTGGACCGGGTAACCAACGCACGACTCGAACTTCCGTTTCGTGTGATTCGTGGAAATGAGTCATTTCCGACGGGCATGGCAAGGACAGGAGTCGACGACGATCGCAAAGAATGTACCGAAATTCGTCACAGTACGTTCACCCTGTTATTCATCTGTTGTCTCTTTAGAAAAATACTATTTTTCGATTTTTGATTATATCTCACGCCACGATTCCCAGAACGCATCAATTTGTCGGAGTCTCCTTGGCGATAGCTCAGCTTTTTATAAATCAGGCTGATAACTGTCGATACAAGTCTAAATTCAGCTTAATTCCTTTTTGCTCATTGATCTTGAACGTTTTGGATTGTGCCTATCATCGTAATCAAAGATTGACAGCCTCACTATTGAATTAACCTTAGAAAAAAAAAAAAAAAAAATTTCACGCGAAACATTTTCGTGTAAATACGAGGAAACATGAAAATCTTTTGTGCAGACCGGAAAAATCGGGAGTACTCATTCGATGCTTTAATTTCAATCCCAAAAATCTTCAACTAATGTAATATAACTACTGATTTCCGTGTAATCCGAAGGACCCGAATTATTCTGACATATGATTGATTCTACGCGATAAATGATTTAATTTCGGAAGTCTGGAATGCTTTAAATTTGAAGCTCAAGTTTCTTGAATTAATTTAATCATGCCGCTAATTCCCGGTTTCATGAACGCAGGGATCCCTTTGATCACGAGGTAAAATTTTCTCCGTGACCGAAGGGGACCCTGCGCTTATGAGACCGGGCATAATCCTCGTAAAATACGAAGGATCCAATTTTTCTGATATTTGATGAATTTCACTCAATAAATAATTTTTAATCGTATATTAATACGTGTTTACAAAATCAGAGTTATAAGAGAATAAAGCGTCTCTGATGACGCTGACACTCTAGCATCTCGTGTCTGTATAACGGTTTAGAACACGCAACCAAAGACTCCAAGCATAGGAGGTCCGGTGTGTCTCCACACACAGCGTCTCTGGTTCCAGGGAAGTGTTACGGACACTGGCAATATTGAATCTATCGAATCAAGCTGCATTGCTTAATTTTTTCTCTATTTACCACTGATAAATAGTGCCTGCGTGCATGTGACATTTGATAAGAAGTAGCACCACAACAGATCTGGCGTGGCAGGATTGATTTCACCTTTAATTGTTTTCTTTTCTCACATTAGAGTTTGAAAAATATCGGCGATGTTTGGAAATATATACCTATTGAAATGGTTCCGTATAAAGAGAGAGGGGTCTTGAAATTAAAAACTGTTGATGACATTACTCAAACATTAGAGGATCATCTGGTTCAACTTTCTGCGATAAAATCGACCAGGTAACATTAATTATACAATAAGAGTTCGTATTTATCTCATTAATTGTGAGAAATTCCAGGTATTCATATTGATAACATAACTCCACCAATTTTATTGATTCAGTTTCGTAGATCCGTTTGCAACGGAAGTTGATTACTGGGAACGAGCCCTTTCAACTGTAGCGGAAGTGCTTGAAATGGTTCTTTCCGTGCAGCGTAGCTACATATATCTCGATAATACATTTAACAGTGAGGACATCAGAAAACAATTGCCTAAAGAAACCAACGACTTTGATGAACTCACTAAGAGTTGGAAGAAAATTACATCGAGTATGGCATACGCTGGATTGGCATTACCTGCTTGCACGGAACCACGTATGTATGATCACATAAGATTAAGAAAAAAACTTTTATAATCACTTTTTATAACGAACATTGAGTAACTAAAATTACTCAAATCCAAGATAAATGTATCCTTAAATATTCGAAATTCTTGAAAGTATACATTTCTGTATAAGTTTAATTTGCATAAATATGGATTTTCGGAAGTTTTTTGGTTACCTTATTGTAAACGTGAGGAAGAGAGGTTGAAATTACAAAAACCAAAACCAGCTGATTCAGATTCCTATGAATACCGATCCTTCTGCATATCCTTACCTCTTATACATTTAGTCTACTGTTTTCAAAGTGCGATCTATAGATCGCCAGTCTAGCTATTGATTTCCGATAGGAAGATGGGATTGATGGGTTCAAATACAAACTTGTAGCACTTATTTTTGCTGTAATGAAACTTGTACTTGTGAACATAATCATAAAGCTCGGTAAAAAAATAAGCTGGCTGATATCCAGCTATGGGATCTACGGTCTGGCGAGGTTTCTTCAAACGATTCAATAGTTGAAAACTCAGAATGATCTCTGGATAGGTTGCAGTTTTTTCTATCAGTTATGAAGGGAATTATTATACGACTCAGTTGAAAAGTAGTCTGGCTAATTTGCAGCATTGTTAAATGATTTCGTCGGCAACTTAAAAACTTTGGAAATAATCTCATTATGCAACTTTTTCCACTGCTGGAAATTTTTATGATGGCACTATACATTTCAAAGCTAGCAGAAGAAACGGTCTGATAGCCATTGAGGATCACTGAAACGTTGTTAGACGAACCGAAAAATGCCGAAGCAGCTCGCTTATGAGTGATCGATATATTTATCGTTTGCGCTCATACAGGGACCACAGTTTCAATTTCTGAGGAATAAAAATTTTTCGGCTGATAGATTACACAGTAAAGTAGTTTAAATAAAAGTGTGGATCCTATTAAGGATCACCAAAGCCTCGTTCGAATCGTAAAACGCGTTAATTGGTGAGTATTCAGCTCTTCATTTTCAATGATAGAGGGGTGACTCACGCTACTAATTGCCATTCAGTGTTTTTCGATAGCGCAAATGATGTTCTTTGAATCGTTGTTTACCATTTAATTAATTAATTATTCATTATTTCTGAAAATTGAAAAATCTAAAAGGGCATTATTTTCGTCAATAACATCTTTTTTATTTCTAAATGATTCATGGTGAAGTAAAAAATATTTTCATGTTAATATTTAAAAGTGAAACTTTCCGCATCTAGCGGAATAAAATCTACTTTTAAAGTAACTCTGAGTGTTGTTCGGCCTCACACACCGAAATAACGACGCACTTACAAATCGTGTTAGGTTAGGTAGTTTACACTGACGTTGTTGCGGGCTCCCGTCACCTTCTGCCATTGGTCTGCCCTCGTATCCGTTTGTCCCCGGTGCGATTCCCGCTACCGGAGCTTGTCGCGGCCCCGCTAGATGTCAGCACCTGGGGCAGAATCAGTCGTAGTTGGTACGCCCTGCCTCTGGAGATACGTCTGAGTCCGTTTGTGCTTCTGCCATCAGCTGTGCTACGGCAACGCTTCTCGCTGCCGGAGCTTGTCTCGCACATGCTGGGTATCAGTACTTTGAGGCAGAGGCAGTCACAGTTCGTACACCCTGCTCCTGGAGCTACGTCCGAGCCCGCTGTGCTTTCAGCTACCGTGCTACGGCATCGAGAATCGAACCCGAGACATCATCGCAGCCTTTCGATCAGCATTTCGGTGGGGCAGCACCAAGGCGCTGCTTTCCTTTGGACCTACATTTCAGGTGGGTTGCGAACCACCGGGGTCGCAGAAAAAGCACGGAGAAAATGTTTCCATAGGTGCCGTCGGTGGGAATCAAACCCGGCCCCATCGCATGCCACTGCGTGTGAGTTGGGAACGTTATCACCGCGCTACTGCTCCCGCTCACTTACAAATTGCTATTGACGTTTTTTATTGTTATTGACGATTTTCTGTAAGGGGTTACATGAGTTTCGAAGCCAAAAAAGCGTGTTTTCTTTTTATCATTTTTTTAACATTATATTGTAACAGATTTTCTTGATTTCTACTCGAAATAAAGGGAAGATGTCTCAGAAATGAAATCAAGGCCTTATTATGGGTAATAATTTAAATTCGCTTGGCAAATCATGATTTTATTAAGCTCGTGTAACTTCCTCGAATCACCGGGGCTTTGGTCTGGGGGCTAGCGTGCTTGCCTCTTAGCCAGAGCCTCGGGAGGTCCCGGGTTCGATTCCCGGTGTCGTAGTCTTGTCAGGAGAAAGAAATATGGGCGTGACTAGCTCCAGATGTATATACGGGGCATACACAAGTACATGTACTGGTGTGTGTCACGTGTATATAGCTGTAGTCCATGTTTACGTTCTCCTGACAAGATGTGACGTAGCTCCGACGCCGTGAGGCGAGCACGGGACCGACTGTAGTGGCCCAGGTTTTCCGCAGTTTCCCGGGGCCCATGACACGTACTAATATGCGTGCCATGGTGAATGCGCTGCAGAATGTGGAAGTCGGCTGCGGACGCACGGGCCCTGGGTGTCTGGTTACTGACCCGGGCCAGATACCCAGGGTCGAGGTGGGGGGGAGGGAAAAGATGAGAAGGGAGGTAAGGGAAGGAGCGCCATATTGAAAACCCCGAAAGGGAAGAAGGCGCGAGGACATAAATTAGGAAAAAAAAAAAAAAAAAAAAAAAAAAAAAACTTCCTCGAATCGAACGAGGAACTCGGTAATTAATATTTATTTTTCTTCAATTCAGGCACGATAGTCAGCCTTGCGCAATATTCACAAAAAAAAAAGACGAACGATAAATCTCGGACCTTTATTCGTGTCGAGAGCATATAGTTTTTTGTTTCATGACAAATTTGCTAGAATTAGAGAAGGCCATGAAATTACTCGTACATGGAGTTCGACGGATATTTCGTGGTAATAATAATAAATCTGACCGATCTTAATAATAAATCAAAACCCACACACACAAATATTTTATACCGTTGAATGTGTTCACGTGGTGACAACGAGAACACGATATACAAAAAAAATTATCGAAAACGCTGAATAAACGCGTCGATTGCTCGAGGGGAATCGCAATCCCAATATTGAAAATGATGTCCACGGACAATCATATGCCGAAATCAAAAAATTACAAAAGAATATTCGTCACCTTCGAGATGAGATAGCGAGGCGAGGGCGCCTATAACACGTTATTTACGATCGGACTAGCTCAACGGGCGTCATCCCGGTCATATCATCAATGAATTATAGTCGAAATATCCACGAAAATTTTATACCAGGGTTAACCACATGTCTCACTCGGTGACACGAGAAATCGCTCGTAATAGAGAGATACTTAGCTCAACACCGCTCGCATGAGAAGGAGATGGCGGTTAGACGTAAGCAGCGAGGGTAAAAAATCGTCGTAATTGCGATGTGGCCTCGTGTCAAACTTCGTCTTTGTTTGGCTCTCTCGCACTCTCGAAGCCTGCAGCTCGGCTCTAAAGATGGCGGAAGCCTCGTGTTAGCCGTGCCATGGATGACGCGGATGATGTCCCACACGTAGGAGTCGATGCATGTGACCGATTCTCTCACTAGATCCTCGTCGAAACGAGAAGATTTACGAATAATATTTGCTCACGCGTGAGACGATGGCGTCACTCTCGTGTGACTAACCGGCGCAGTCACGCATGGTGCTTCTAATGAAGGGCACTCTTGAGTGTCGCGGTGGTCAAAATTATAACAAAGAGTATAGAAATTTACAACGATGATTAGCAATAACCGATCACCGTGACGACTCCGGGCGGACTGGGAAGAGGAACGACGTATAATTGCGGTATTCGCTTTATATGGGGAAAACCTACGTGACAAAAGCCGGCTGGCGAGGAATCATTTTATTAAAAATGTTAAGTACATTAAAGAGTAACATTTCAACAGTATTTTAAAAAGTTTTCATCCAAAAATGTTGGAAATTCAACCGGTGTGACCTGGTTTCCGGAGACCCCTAAAAAAAGTGTCCTCGCTGCGGTCACGATAATTCGTGATAGCTTCACCTGAAATTAAAAACCAAATATTTTCTGTTAGTAGATTTATATAGCTCGTGATTGAACGAACGATTAAAAAAAATGAAATTTGAATTTTTGGCAGAGTTGTATGCAAAATAATACATTTTTTGGTACAATATACACTACGTAGAGCCTTATAAAACTAGTTGTAATAAAAAAGAAATCGTTCGTTCAATCACGAGCTATACTTATCTACCAATAGACAATATTCGATTTTTTTAATTTCAGATAAAGCTATCACGAGTTATCGTGGCCACTGCGAGGACACTTTTTTTAAGGGGTCTCCGGAAACCAGTTCCCACCGGCTGAATTTCCAACTCTTTTGAATGAAATGTTTTCAAAATACTATTGAAATTTTACTCTTTTATGTACTTAACATTTGGAATTTTATAATTTATATGCAATAAGCTGCTCGCCACTGTCATGATACAGAACAGACCTAAGTCATAAATTCTTCATGACTCTCGGCTGGAAGAAAGGCTCTCGGTGACTGGTTCACAGATCACTCAAGATGACATCTTATAATTAGCGCCTTCGATTATACAGATATATGTGAAAAGAAGAGGTTATTGAGGAAATTAAGACCTTTCACGTTTAAAAGTTTTCAGGAATAATAATTTATTGAGTTATTACGCTTCTACCGAAAGCTTAAATAACGGTGTTTGAAATGGAAACCACGTATGTACTTATCATAACCGTGAGAACAAGTATTAGAAAAAGCGTGCGAATTAGAAACCTGCAAACTCCTTCCTTATGATTTTATTTCGCTCATAAAGCGCCCTCTATGGGCACGTGAGTTTTTCAATTCTTGTTTCCGTATAAGGTGAGAATGGAATAATTTATTTGTGAGCAAGATAAAATTATACGGAAGAAATTCGCAAACTTATAATTTTCACGGATTTTTCTAAATTCGATTTCAATAATAATACAATAATGGAAACAAATTTTCCGAGGTAGGAAACTGTTTACAATCCGCGAGTCTATATTAATAAATGTATTTTGACAAATATACGATATTATTCGTCATACAATACCAAAGGTTTATTTTCGCTACTTAAGGATGTATGAGCACAAGGTGGCGGGAATTGAGCGGAAACGTGGGCGCGGGTGAGCGCGGTGAGCGAGGGGCACGCATGAAACAAGAGAGAGTCGGACCGCTCATTATGCGACACACGCGAACAATTTCCTTAAAATCGATAATTGTATGTCAAAAGGTTCGTTAACCCCCATTTTTATGGAACGTATGTAATCGTCATAGTTTTCTGAACATTTAACAGTTTTAATATTGATCGTATCTGATCGTGAAAGATACAAATTTTTGTTTCAAAGTTTCGTCAGCCCAGAATTCGTATATGGCGTGGGATAAATATCTTGATTTCACGAATTAATTACTCGCGTAAAAAATCGTTGACCCACTTAGAAATTTTGCAGGTTTTATCATATACACTTCTGCTACACCAGATAAAAAATTCAGATTTTTATGTGATCGTGAAGCTAGTGCTCATACATCCTTAAGTTCAATAATAGGATAGAGCGCGTGATATCTCCATTCAAATCCCATCAAAGAGCGTCGTCTTGACCCCGTCAAGATGTTGATGCCCCGAAAAGTTATCGGGTACATACAAGGGCTTATTTGTAGCCATCATATAAACAAGGGTGCATATAAGCATACTTGCTTTACGAAAACAACGCTCTGACAGAGTCCCGGCTCTGCCAACAACATTTAAAACCATAAAATTTGTGAACGGAAGTAGTGCGCAATTTCGACGTGATATGCAATACTTACGGAAGTAAGAGCAACAATGGAATGTTTTAAAGTCGAAATTGTTCCCACAATCGTTTTTTGACGAATAAGTACCAACGGTATGTTACGTCCTGACCTTCGATTTTTCTCATCTCGGCCAAGAAAAGCGTAGCTTTCCTTTTAACACGTTATTCGAGACAAAATCGGCATTGGCCAAGCTGTTGCCCTGTCTTGACCTAACCTTGCGGAAAATTGCTTAGGATGGGCGGAGAATGCATAATTTGTTAACAATGGTAAATTGAAAGAAAATGTCGTCAATGAAACCCCTGAATTATCGTGAGAGACATCGAACAAGACTACTAAGTTGGAAATTGGCAAAACTGGACAAATAAAACGCATACTGTGAAGGGAGAACAGCGGTGTGATTTCATTAAATGAATTCCAGACAAAAGTATGTGATCTCGACTATCAATGACGTTGGAGGAAATAATCCACCGGGCCATCCTCAGGATCAGCCTCTCGAAAATTTATGCTCACTCGAGACCATATTCGTACTGACTTACAGTGTGACAGAATCCCAAAAAGCTGGCCAAACCTCAAAACGTTGTCTAACGGTCTTGAAATGTTCTACTCGGGGGTTTTCGGGGTCGCTGATAACGAATTCAATATCAGTTTTGGCAAAAAAAAATGGAGGATCCAATATAACGACCGAGTATCTTATAAAATTCTTATTTTTCGGTAAAATTTTGTATCTGGGGGTTTTCGGGGTCGCTGATAACGAATCTAATATCAGTTTTTGCCAAATAAAATTGCGGATCCAATATGGCGACCGACTATCATAATATTCTTATTTTTCGGTAAAATTTTGTATCCGGGGGTTTTACATTGCGCTAATCACGGATAAGATGTTAGGTTTTAAACAAACAAAATATTTTGATCGCAATTACATCGGCAATGTATAAGAATCAGAAAGATTCCGGTGGGGAACTAAGTACAAATGAATTAAACATGAAAATTAGATAAGAAACCGTTTTTTCTTTAATTTGTACACTACATATACATTGTATTAATCTAGTCAGATTCACTATCATTAAATTCTCTATTGGTATATATGTTGGACACGTCAGTGTCGTCTTCAGTGTCCGTGTCATCGGGTACAGTTAAATGTAGAGCTGCAAGCGACATTTGTTTTTTTTTTTCTTTTTCGGTAGTTTTCGTACGCTTGAAATGTATGGGTCGGAGTTAATTAACAGACGGCAAAATACATCTTCCATTGTAAAAGAACGGCAGCTTTTGCGCGAGAAATCCTGACGAAATATTTAAATATATTTGTGGCACGTTTCCTGTGCTTCTTCAGACATCTAACCGATTGGGTTTTGTACCGAAAGTTCGGTAGTAAAGCTGGAGCAATGATTTGCGGACCATGAATAAGCAGTTTATGGATCGATGGTGGCATGCAGTACCATGAGTACAATTCCACAAATAATTTCGCAGTTTCCCAAGCATAATCTCTAAATCTCGGAGTGTCAATTGTACGACCTGACAAAATCGCTTGTAAAATAGAGTGGAATCTTGTAATTAAACGAATGTCTACAGCAATCATCTCGGCTGAAATTGTAGCGTTTTCGAAAAAGCGACGAGCATTGTTGCCATCATTCGAGCTCCCAAACCCTGGCTTCGGCTGGTCAACAATAAGGCTCAAATTTTTCTTGAAAGATTCCTAAGTGGTCTTTTTTCGATTCTGAACAATCGTTTTATCTTCCGGAGTTCGCGCTTCCTATTTTTTAAAATCTGATTTATAATGTAAGTGCAGACAACATTCAAAGCAGCGTATTCATGAATGCAACGAAGAAAGACCTAAGCTCAAGCTCGTTGAAGCTTGAAGTTATCGATGATTATAATCATCCGTAACTTCGAGCTTTAACATTTTATCGAGGTCATTAAAATCTTTTGATGTAGCTTTGCAAAGATAGCAGCGTTGAGTCGCTGCATTGTCCGCCACTGAATTACACACTTTCCCGTCTACCATGGTCAAGGCAAGGTCATAATTCACTTTTATACATTTTCCCTTAACCATGACTGAAAATGGAACAAGATTTTCAACTTGATCTTGTGCATATTCAATTTCAACTTTCGGTGTATTCGCAGTTTCTGTCAGAAATTCTATTTTTATCGGTCTACAGTATCGCGGAGAAGAAGGCGCAGGGTTTTGCCAGACAACATAATTTTCGTTTTGTTCATTTATACTTGAAAGTTGCAGTAGAACTAATGAGGTAAAGAAAATACTCGTGTCTGTAAAAGTGCCATCATCACCGGTGAATTTTTGCTTATATTCGCTCTGACCCGAAGATCCATCACAACTCCACTTACAAATAAGAGTCATTTTACAAGCTCGACTATTAGCTAATTTGCAGCCTGCTCTTGCGACTAAATATTGATTTTTCGAAAATCTACCTTCTACAAAGACCGACAATGCTTCTTCATGCGTCAATGTTCTTTCTCTAACGGTGTTCGAAGACGACAGGTAAGATGATGCTTTGGAAGGAATCCCCATTGTAACGTTCGCCAATACCTGCGCAGCGTGAACCTTACCGCTTGCACGGAGGCTCATCTGCGTAGCAAAGGCAAGTTCTTCTGAACTATATTCATCGCGCAGTTTTTTGGTTTTTCGCCGTTTTGATCTGCCACTACTATCCAAAAAACTTGTAGAAGGTCGACCCTCGATCGCTTTTGACTCCGGAGTACTTTGAGAAGATCCGTCCTGAGATGAGATGAATTGAATGCTTAACCATTCCGCATTCTTCTCGAATAACCTCTCTTCCTTCCAGTTGGCTTTTTTCCACATATCACGTAGTTTGTAGAATACATGAGAGAAATTTTATTCCACTTCTTCAGTCATGAAGAATGCATAGCCCAATTGGCACGTGCGCTTCAAGAACGAGAGCTGCCTCGTCCGACGTTTGGGAATCGATCGAATTCTTAATTATGCGGAATATCTCTTTCCTTGTCAATTCTTCTCTAACGTCTGCAGTTCCTGAAATCAGTGAATAATATGGGATTATATCCCTCAGAGCCGAAACTAGCCCGTGAATAGAATAAACAGCGAGCGAAAACAAGAGATCACACTATACTGTGACACTAGTATATTGTGACATATTTTGGTATGTTTTATTCGATGTACACAATAATTTACTGAAGAGATATGTTTATTCATCCTCAAAAAATAACTAATAATGAAAGAAGAAATAATATGTAATTCAGCGACCCTGAAAACCCCCTTGTACCAAAATACCACGTCGAAATTTGCACGGCTTCAGAAAAAAAATCATATCTCCCTTCGCGCAAAAATGCGCAAGTTCGGCGACCTCATTTTTTTCGTTAGGATATAAGCAATTTAATAAAAAATATTCCAAAGAAGGAGCGAGGATGAGCGATAAAGTTGTCTGCCTGAAAGTTTACTTTTCGTTTGCGTTTTCCCAAAAAGACACCCTCAATTCAAAACGAATAACTCTTTTCATAGTGTTACGTCCCGCGACTTTCGGGACTTTTTCATCGATTTGAGATTGCTTTTATCGAGCAATTTTTCAATAAAAATTAAATATGAGGAAAGGGACCTGGTCACACGAGAGGAAACTTTTTCTTCTCTCTTAACCACCAGGAAGCAACGAATTTAGCCGTCAGCGCAAGAAATGGTCTCGAGTGATCATAAATTATTGAGAGGCGACGCCATGGCGGAGCCGATATCGTCACTTCTCATAACAAAATGTCCATCGCCGAGCGTGACGAAAAACATCCGTCGATGTTGAAGAAATTTTGGTTAAGAGCATCGAATTACTCGAAGTGGTGGGCCTTTGTGCACGACGAAAGGCGATGCGTACGCGACGTTGACATAAGGCGCAACACAAAAACGGTACGGTCGTAAACACCCTGTGGAGTATTACTCGTTGTGCGCAAAAGAGAAGAAAGAGACAGAGAGTGGGAATGGAGAGAGAAAGAATACATCCTAAATCTAAGGGACCTGGTAATCCTTTTCTTCCCTTTTCCTCGAGTGAAGGATTTTACAAATTAAGATCCCGAAAGTACGCAAGCAAATGACTATAATGAAGTAAAATCAAGTATGAGCATGGGTACCTGGGTCAGGTCATCAGTATTCGGCAGGTGTCGGTAGATTATAGGTTATTGCACTTTAATACTAGATTTTAATTTTTTTTTCTTTCTCTTACTGAGTCGAGATCTCCATGAAAATAAATTGGTCAGAGAAAAGAATTTTCTTCTTTGCATTTTTTGTCGTCTCGTTTTTTCCCTCCCTAAATTTATGAGGGGTTCGAGCCTTGCTACGATTTGTTTGGAAACAACGTCTTGAGGAAATCAATGGATGGGCTGTATGGAGTGCTGCACGTGGCCAGTAGATTACCAATGGCCGAGACAAGGGATTTCGATAGAAGAAAGACTTCGGAGGACCACCCAACCGTCAACAAAAATTAAATAAACTTTTAAGAACATGCCCGGTCCGCTATCGGCCGGATGTGTATATCTTCTCCAATTCAGGGAACTGAATGTTTATGCTGCACGAAGAGAACGCCGAGTCTATAGCTAAAGAAACAGAGCAAGCAGCGCTTTGTCCCAAGTCCTGGGATTCAGAAGGCGTATGTCCCATCGACAGACGAATCCAAGCTCTCGCCTACGAAGGAGGGGCGACACGAAAATTCGGCATCGAATCCAACAAAGACCCCAAAACCGTAGCAAGCGCATTATTTAATTAACGTTTTTCTTTTAATAAAAAATGACCAAATTCAAAGATTTCAGGAGATTTCGTAATGCATGGGTAAAGGTTTATGTGGAAATGAAAACTGTGAACGAATCCTTTTCCTATAATAATTACGAGTTAGATGAATGAATGTATGTGTGATAGTTGCGTGACCACGGAAATAGATCTTTCCTGTAACGACAAGTAAAAGAAATAATAAAGCCATAATCATAAAATTGCACAAGATCCGGAGTATATAGATAGAATTTTCAATTGTTATAACAAATGTAGAATCTGAATAACTGGTTAATAATTATGAGAATTTTGAGTAGTTTGGATACGCTAAAATAATTTCCTTTCGTATAATTATTCGAAAGAATTAATTATAATCCAAAAGAAATAGAATGACATACACCATTGCATCCGAACCGCCGCATGGTAAATAATTATAAAGAAATAGGAATGAATGAAATGAGAGAAAAGATCGAACGAAATCCAGAGCGAAAAGATACAGAGAAACAGAGGATAACTTGTCACCGAATGACAGTACGAATGAGAAGAGACGAATGGAAATGTATGTGTATGTACGTGTGTGTGTGTTTGACATCAAGAGCCTATGACCGGTCAGCTCGTGGCCGATAGGATAAGTCCAACCCAAGTATGGAGGGATGAGAAGGAGAGAGTGACCAGAATGAAGAGGAGGGGTTGTCTCCTCCGCTGTGTGGAACTTCGAAAACAAGGCATGGAATGAGTGAGAAAGAAAATACGAAATATGTAAGTATGAGAGAGACAGAGTGAGCGTCTTTATGGAAAGATGGCGTATGTACGAGAAATTCGTTTTCTGATTATTAGGTAATAATGGAATAATTATTATACGGAAATGCAGGAGTGAATATTATATTATAAGGATAAATTCGTGTTAATCATAAGTATACATTCTCGATTATATAGATTCCAGGGGATCATCGGGGATGCGAGGTGGAGGCGGCGGAGGAGCCTGGAGCGTCTAAGGCGTTTAAGGGCGTACCTCCCCACCGCCGAAACTAAGCCATCCTAGAAGACCCTATATAAGACCGGGTAATGAGCTCGCGGTCAGACAGAAAATCCGGAGAAATTTGTACGCGAAATCGCTGTCCGTCGGGTCGGATTATTATTTCGTTTAGCCTCATTTTTCATTTTTTAGAATTTTCCTGTTGTCTCCGGTATACCGTTTGTAGAGTATTAAGACCATAGACTTGTTTTATCTTTTGTTTCCTTTCAAATAAAATTATTGAATCAGTGGAGATTTATAGTATTGAACTTTTTCTTTTTCACCGCTTATTTTTCGTTCCATTTTCCACGGTTTTCTTTCATCTTCGTCGCGAAATACCACTATCAGCTACGTCGGATCATTCCAATTTGCATCCATCTGTTTGTCATCATATTCGCCTCTCGTTGTCATCGGTGCATCATTTCGTCTGCTATTACCATTGTCTGTGTCAATCATCACCGTCGATTTACCTTTGTACCTGTTTCGATCATCAAAGTAGTAAGTTTTTAAAATGTTTTCTCGCATGTGTCAGTATATATTCGGTCGTGTTGCGCGGTGTCTCCGACCCCGGTCGACACCCCATGACGGCTCGAGTCCCGTAACCGAAACTACCGGGTTACTCACCGTTGAAGGTCTATGAAATATTTTCGTCGTTGTTTTCCCTTTTCGCGTTATTTTGTCGTTTTAGATTCAGATTTTTGGTGTTAAATTCAGTTTCATGGAAGTTCAGATTTTTGTGTTGAATTCAGTTTTATGGAGATTCAGATTTTTTGTGTTAAATTCAGTTTTATGGAGATTCAGATTGTTGTGTTAAATTCAATTTTGTGAAAAGTCATGTCAATTTAATTTCAGTTTTGCGAAAAGTGTCTGATTAAAATTATTTTCCCAATTTTATTTTCCTCATGTTTAAGTTCAATCCTTTGTCCAATTTATTTCGCGTCCTTTAAAATTATTTTTATTTTGGTTTTGTGCAATTAGATTATTTCAATGTTTCGAGTAAATCATTCCGAAAAACCTGTTCGTATTACAATCGATTGTAGGATTATTTTTTCGTGTGAATTTATTTTTTCCTAGGAAGTGCTCATGTTTGTAAATTCAGTGAAATATGTGCGAGTTAAATTCATTTGAGTCATTCACGTTTTGTTCCGGAAACTAATGGATCAATAGTTTTTTTTGTGTTTATCATTTGATATTCATTTCCAATATAAATTTTATGCATTATCCGTGGTTAAATTCATTTTCGGAGATTTTTGAATTTCTTTGAGTGATTAAAATTCAATCGAGTCGTGGTCGAGTAAATTCTGTGTTGTTTCTTTGCGTGAGTTGTCCTGTCGAATGACCATGGACCTTTTTCAGCTAAAAATAGCTATCGTTGTAGTAGCGGTGATTTTAATACTCACGATAATTTCGTTTATCCTTGTAGTTTGCGCGGATAAACCCCAGGAGGCTTATCTTGAGGATGGCCCTGTAGTTAATTTTCTCCCGCGTCAGTGAAAGTTTAGTCCCATTTTTATCAGAATTTATTTAATGTGATCATACAATTTTTGTCCCTTTATATTTGTTCAGGAATGAGGAAAAGTTACCGGGTGACACGGTCAAGTTTCGGGTCTCGCGAGCGAGCGGGTCGGGTCGCGTTTTTCCGTCGATGGCGCCACGTACCGGGCGACAATTTAACGGGCAATCGATACATGCGGGGGGTCCTTCTCATCGATCGCCATGATTGATTTGCTAGTCATTGTCCACCACGGGAATAGATCAGACGCGTGTCGCGCTATACTTGGCTGTTAATCGGGCTTTTCGCTATTATTACGGGCTTGAGATTAAAACGACGGGTTCAGATCAGTTCAGGAAAACTCAGACTTTAAGTGGGCAACATCCCGGGCTCAATTTATTCACGATTCCTCCGATATCTCGGGATTCTCGACGCGGCACGAGTCATTCTCGGTACACGGGCTTTTCTCGTACATTCTGAAAACGTGCTCTGCGAGCCACGTTTTCACTAGGGACATTTTCATCGGGACATACCTCTTTCGTTTTTTTCACTGTAATTACCGCTAAGAATTAAATATATATTTTTGTCATATTTTTTCCACGATCGAGTTCGCGTCTGCATTTATTAAATTTTTGGTTCCACCTACACCAGATCCCTTCACAAACATTTTGGTCCTTCGAGCCGGATCTGGTGGCCATTAGTGCAGTGCAGCGAACATAAATGTAATTACAGTGGGGTTTCGGGACATTGGTTTTTTCGTCGTTCTCTTCGGGTACGGGATAGTCTCAGAGTATTGTGCCTCGAGTGACGGTTACGCTTGGATCGGGCATTCGTACGTCGTCGGCGGCTTTCGGTCTCTCTCATATTCACGTAGTGCGCGCTCGTACTCTCTCGTTCCCACACTCGGGTTGCGTTACAATAGGCAGTGTGCGGTGGTCGCCAGTGGCCGCCATCTTCGGTTTTGGACGGTGCGTGCTCGGGATCTCTCGCTCGGGTCGAGCTCTCGGTCGACATCGGGCACATTCGTTCTCTCGTACGCGCGAGGCGTTCGTGCTCTCTCACGCTTACACTCGGGTTGCGCGACAGATACAGTTCGCGGTGGTCGCCAGTGGCCGCCATATTGGACCAAGACTCCTCTCTCACACATTCACGCGCTCGTGACAGGTGCTCTGCGAACACCGACAACACTCGTTCGTGCTTATGCACACGAGTGTCGTTTTCTTCGGGCAACACGTGCATTTTTGCGAGTTTCATTTTCGAACATTTTTCTGTGTGAATTCTCGGGCTCGTTCGTGCTTCGGGTTACGGTTCAGACAATTCCGATTCATTGGGGTTATGTATTCACATCGCCGCGGGGTTTTTTCTCATTTTCGTGCGAGTTTTCATTTACACACTCCTTTTTCTTTTGGGTGAATTCCCGCGTTCTCGCGCACTCCGGGTTCCAGTTCAAAACAGTTCGTTCACTTTTCGTTCGGGTATTCGCCGTCGGTGCAACATACGTGGTGTGACTTTTTTCAAGAACACTCCTCGATCATGTCAGATGACGAGGTGTACAGAGAGAACGTGGAAACGGTCGGGCCAACGGGATCATCGGAATCATCTTCAAGAGAAGGCATTGACACCTCTGACCTCGGGAGCGCCACAATGAGACACTGGGGCATTAACTTATTCATCTTCGGGTACTACTAGGATGGCAGTCCTCTTAGCCACGGGTCAAGCTAACCTCTCAACTCCGCATGGGTCAACTCATCGGGTACGCATGTTACTCGACATGGGGTCCGAGATCTTGCTCATCTCGGACGCCATAGTTCATCAGCTCAAACTGCGACGGGAATCATCCTCCGTTCTGATTATCGGGATCGGGGGAACTTCATCGGGACAGACACGCGGAATGGTTACTTGTACACTTCAATCAATTCATTCGTCGGAATTTCTCACATTAAAAGCTCACATTTTTTCCAAGTTAATGCCGGTTCTCCCTTCATTTACCCTATCACATTTACATTGCGATCATCTGCAAGGGCTCACGTTAGCAGATCCCGACTTTTCTTCTCCGGGATCGATCGATCTCATACTGGGAGCAGATGTATATGGGCAATTCATTCGGTCGCAGATCAAACGGGGTCCTCCTGAGGCTCCCATTGCACAGGGTACTCTTTTCGGTTGGGTTATTCTCGGGCCCGTTACTGACTCACATATTTCAGCTGGTCTCGTTCATCACGTTGCAGTGGACCACGGGTTTCAGAATTTACAGGAACTTCTTTCGCGATTTTGGGTGCAGGAGGAGGTCGCTGTCAATTCGGGTTCTCAACTCACGCCGGAAGAGCAAGAGTGTGAGTCTCATCTCGTTTCCACTCATTCTCGGGATATCACGGGTCGCTATGTCGTTCGGCTTCCGGTCAAGTCGACCTCAGTTCACTTGGGTGGGTCCTACAATACGGCGTTAGCATGTGTACAACGACTTCAACGGAAACTATCACGGGATTCAACCTATCGGGAACTTTACGAGTCGTTTCTCGGCGAATACGAGGCCCTACAACATATGGTACGGGCCTCGACAAGTTCGATGTCTCGGGACCGGGCTTATTACCTTCCTCACCACGGGGTATTGAAGGAAAGCAGTACAACTACAAAACTCCGTGTTGTCTTCAACGGGTCCAGCAATACTGACTCCGGGGTTTCACTAAACGACATTTTACACACGGGGGCAAAGTTGCAACGGGATATTTCGGACGTTCTTCTTTGGGTTCGGCGATATCGGTTCATTTTTGCTACAGATATCACAAAGATGTTTCGGCAAATCCGGGTTCATCGGGATGATTGGGATCTTCAACGGATACTTTGGGCTGATGATCATGGGAACATCGTTCCGTATCAGCTGACTACGGTCACGTACGGAACGAGACCAGCTCCGTTTCTCGCGGTACGGGTACTTCTTCAACTTGTAGAGGATGAGGGTGATAAATTTCCGGAAGCGGTCGCTCCTCTTACAATGGGGCGATACGTGGACGATATTTACGGTGATGCTGATCACGTTCCTGAGCTCATCACACAGGCGCAACAACTCATCGGGATTTGCAACGCGGGCGGCTTTCCTTTAGCCAAATGGCAAACCAATCATGACGGGCTACTACAAAAGGTCGGGGTAAGTTCCAGTACGGAGGTTTCGCGCTCAATTGACGAAGGTGAGACCAAAGTACTCGGACTGTCATGGCTTCCAACGCCAGACGTATTCAAATTCACGACACTCCCTTTCACGGCCGGGAATACGATTTCGAAGAGAGTAATTCTGTCGGAGATTGCTCAGCTTTACGATCCGTTGGGTTTTCTTTCACCGGTGATCATTCGGGCAAAAATTCTGCTTCAACGGCTATGGCTAGAGAAGCTTTCATGGGACGACCCTGTTTCGGCAGGAGTCAGCAATTCTTGGGTCGCCTTCCGGCAAGAATTAACTCATCTTGGCACTATCACCGTGCCGAGGTGGATCAACATTACGTCGGGTGCATCAGTCGAAATTCACGGGTTTTCCGATGCTTCACAATTGGCCATGGGAGCTGTCGTGTACGTGCGGGTAACGGGTCCAGGAAATACAACGAAAGTCTCAATGGTATGTTCAAAAACACGGGTTGCGCCAATCAAACGGCTTACAATTCCCCGGCTGGAACTCGCGGCAGCGGTGCTGCTCGCGAAACTCACCCACTACGTACAAAATACATTGGAACTCGGTCATTCACGGGTTTATTTATGGACGGATTCAATGGTCACACTCACGTGGGTTTCGAATCATCCATCTCGATGGAAAGATTTCGTACGGAATCGGGTTTCAGCAATTCAAGAGCTCTTACCACGGGCCCAATGGAAATTCATTCCGGGACGGGACAATCCGGCAGATTGTGCTTCACGTGGGCTAACCATTCCTCAGCTCGAGCAATTTCAACTTTGGTGGGACGGGCCTCACTGGTTAGCAAAAGATTCATCCCATTGGCCAACTCATTGCATCGGGACCGACGATTTAGCGACGCTTGAAGAGCGGCCAGGTCTCACCTTCACGATCTCGACAAAACCTGCACCAATTTTCGATCTCATTCACAGGTATTCCTCGCTCACTCGGTTGTTGAGAATCACCTCCCTACTTTTCAAGGCGCTTACAAACCTGAGAAGGACGGGAGTCGAATCATTCGGGGCATTAATTTCACCGGGAGACCTGGAGAATTCACGGCTTTATTGGGTAAAAGCTATACAGGGAGCATACTTTTCATCAGAGCTCAGAGTACTTTCATCGGGACAAGTTCTTCCAAGATCGCATCCAATCACGCGACTCACGGGTTTCATCGACTTTCAAGGCATTCTACGAGTGGAAGGACGGCTGAAGCACACAGACTTACAACCTGAGAGTAAGCATTCAGTCATCCTGCCTCGGGACTCACCATTCACCGAGCTTCTGATCGCAGACGCTCACCAGAAGACGTATCACGGGGGAACGCAATTAACTCTGGCGTACCTGCGGCGAAGTTGCTGGATTATCGGAGGTCGGGCTCCGGTACGGTCATACATCTTGCGGTGCGTACGGTGCGCTCGCTTACGGGGAGTCAAAGCTCAGCAACTCATGGGTCAGTTACCATTTGCTCGGGTTACACCTTCACGACCATTCCTATCTACGGGGGTCGACTACGCCGGGCAAATTTCTCTCAAAAGTTGGCGCGGTCGCGGAAATCGGCAGCACAAGGGATGGTTGTGCATCTTCGTTTGTTTTGCAACTTCAGCATTGCATCTCGAAGTTGTCACAGACTCAACCACGGAGACCTTCATCGCGGCATTTCGCCGCTTCACCGGGAGACGGGGCATCTGTCGTACTTTGTACAGTGATTGCGGGACCAACTTTCGAGGGGCAGATGCGGAGTTGCAGAAACTTTTCAAGGCCGGGACTCGGGAATCGACTCAAATTGCAGGTCTCCTGGCGAATGACGGGACAACTTGGAGCTTCAATCCACCGGGAGCACCTCACATGGGCGGTAAATGGGAAGCGGCTGTAAAATCCGTGAAACATCATCTCCGGCGAACGATTGGAGAGACGAGCCTCACGTTTGAAGAACTTACGACTCTTCTTGTTCAGATTGAGGCCGTTCTCAACTCTCGTCCGCTGGAACCGCTGTCGGACGATCCGGACGATCTCTCCGTGCTCACACCTGGACATTTCCTCATCGGGGAGGCACTTACGGCAGTGCCCGAGCCCTCACTACGGGAAATCAATACGGCCAGACTCACGCGCTGGCAACTCGTCCAGTCGAGGCTTCAACACTTCTGGGATCACTGGTCATCGGGATATCTTCAACAGCAGCAGGCCATATCAAAATGGCATCACCCTTCAAACCAAATTCGGGTCGGGTCAATGGTCCTGCTCACAAACGAGAACTTGCCTCCGACAAAATGGCCGCTAGCGCGGGTCATTGAACTTCATCCGGGCGACGACGGGCTCACACGGGTCGTGAGCATCAGGACGGCTACATCAACACTCAAGCGGCCGATTGCCAAGCTGGCAGTCCTTCTGGTATACTCTCCGGCATCTTCAATCGACAGCGCTGCTGCCGATGGCGGGCGGAATGTTCAGGAATGAGGAAAAGTTACCGGGTGACACGGTCAAGTTTCGGGTCGCGCGAGCGAGTGGGTCGGGTCGCGTTTTTCCGTCGATGGCGCCACGTACCGGGCGACAATTTAACGGGCAATCGATACATGCGGGGGGTCCTTCTCATCGATCGCCATGATTGATTTGCTAGTCATTGTCCACCACGGGAATAGATCAGACGCGTGTCGCGCTATACTTGGCTGTTAATCGGGCTTTTCGCTATTATTACGGGCTTGAGATTAAAACGACGGGTTCAGATCAGTTCAGGAAAACTCAGACTTTAAGTGGGCAACATCCCGGGCTCAATTTATTCACGATTCCTCCGATATCTCGGGATTCTCGACGCGGCACGAGTCATTCTCGGTACACGGGCTTTTCTCGTACATTCTGAAAACGTGCTCTGCGAGCCACGTTTTCACTAGGGACA
Source organism: Rhorus exstirpatorius (assembly GCA_963564615.1). Lineage (NCBI taxonomy): Eukaryota > Metazoa > Arthropoda > Insecta > Hymenoptera > Ichneumonidae > Rhorus > Rhorus exstirpatorius. Next base: position 5,037,919 of record OY751314.1, on the reverse strand, counting down.
TTTTCATCGGGACATACCTCTTTCGTTTTTTTCACTGTAATTACCGCTAAGAATTAAATATATATTTTTGTCATATTTTTTCCACGATCAAGTTCGCGTCTGCATTTATTAAATTTTTGGTTCCACCTACACCAGATCCCTTCACAAACAATATTACAAGTTTATTTGTCCGATTTTGCCGAATTACAATTTATTAGTCTTTTTCGATGAATCTCGCGAAAATTAAAGCGTTTTGTTCGTGAGATTTTATTTTAATTTGCCATTGTTACCAAATTATGCAATCTCCGCCCATCCTGAGCAATTTTCCGCAAGGTTAGGCTCAAAACAGGGCAACAACCTGGCCAATGCCGATTTTATCTCGAATAACGTGTTAAAGGGAAAGCCGCGCTTTTCTTGGCCGAGATGAGAAAAATCGAGGGTCAGGACGTAACAATAGTAACAATTTTCCAATTCTATAAATTATATTCGATCATCCATACCTTCACAAAGCGAAGACATTTTATACTTTTCCGATTGCGTTATTTTTCAACATTATATTGTGGGTTTTCTGTAATGTATGGCGCGCGTCAGATTCGGTACTTCGATGAGACTTGCGTAACGGTCACATTCGAACTGATCCTGCAGGGACAAGAAATATACCTGCGCCTAGAGACCGGTTGTTTGGGGACCCTCGATACCCCTACTTTACATTCCGCAACAAGAGAAACCCGAAATAAAAGCTTGGTTTTCGAAGTTTTGGCCAGCTTTTTGGGATTCTGTCCCATCGTGTATCGTTTGTACCAACTAGAATATCGTTTGTACCCGTTTGTACCATCGTTAAATCAATTTTACTCGTTTGCACCAACTAGTGTATTGTTTGTACCCGTTTGTACCGCCGTAAAATCGTTTTTACTCGTTTGTACCAACTAGTATACCGTTCGTATTCGTTTGTACGAACTAGTATATCGTCTGTACTTGTTTGTACTACCGTTAAATCGTTTCACTCGTTTGTACCAACTAGTATATCGTTTGTACCTGTTGGTACCAATCAGTACATCATTCGTACCTAGTTCGAGTACATCGTTCTTGCTGAAAAACTCGGGGTCGATTAGTATATCGAGTACATCGAGTACATCGCTCTTGCTGAAAAACTCAACCGTGTTAACACACCTCGATTTTGGAAAAAAGCAATACTGTCTTTTCGGTTTCAAAATTTTATAATAGCATCGGTACGCGAAATTATACACCCATCACAATTCATAGTTACGTGGATACTGAGATTCCAAATATACTTTACCTTCTGGAAATGTTATTGTTCGGTGTCCCTGTTTTCATTCATTCTTACAATGTTACTGTCCGATGTTTACATTGGTACGTTTAGTTCAATCGGTTCATACTTTAGTGTGTGTGTGTGTGTGTGTGTGTGTGTGTGTGTGTGTGTGTGTGTGTGTGCGTGCGTGCGTGCGTGCGTGCGTGCGTGCGTGCGTGCGTGCGTGCGTGCGTGCGTGCGTGCGTGCGTGCGTGCGTGCGTGCGTGCGTGCGTGCGTGCGTGCGTGCGTGCGTGCGTGCGTGCGTGCGTGCGTGCGTGCGTGCGTGCGTGCGTGCGTGCGTGCGTGCGTGCGTGCGTGCGTGCGTGCGTGCGTGCGTGCGTGCGTGCGTGCGTGCGTGCGTGCGTGCGTGCGTGCGTGCGTGCGTGCGCGCGTGCGCGCGTGCGTGTGTGTTTGTGTGTGTGTGTCATGTGTGTGTGTGTGTGTGTGTGTGTGTGTGTGTTTCATGTGTGTGTATTAGTACCGATCCGATACTTGCTCTTATCTGTTTATATTGGTATTGCTTGATATTGTGAATTTTTTATATTTTTCATGACGTTGGAAGTCTTCCGCCACCTTAATATTACGGAGGATACAATTTTTTAAAATATAACGAATGCCAGAAAAAAATTTTGACTCTTTTTGGACTGGTGCCCTGATTCGCAAGATTTACCTATATTTTTTATTCAAAAAATGCTTCCCAAATGACATTTATGCTATCGATAATCACTTAAACTTGCCCGATTTAAATTTTTCAAAGCTGTTTCATTTTCACATTGTATTCGCGTTGAGCCCCCAAAGGAATTTTTTTGTCGTGGGCGAATAAGTGGTAGGACGAAATTCATTCGTGAAACATGTTTCGGAATAAAAATTTTTTTGAATAAAAAAAAAATACGAGAAGAATTCCCCAACGTTTCTGCAAGTGGAAGGTTGTTCTATATCATCAACAGAATTTTTTGATTTTTTTCAGAATTTCAAAAAAGGTCCTTGTTTTAAGATTGAAAAAATTCATAGCTTCGGAAGCGTTAATTAAAAAAATCGAAATAATATTTCAACGGTTTTCCAGAGATTGAATGATAAAATATAAAACCATGTCAAATTTAAATATGAAATTAAAATGTAAAATTCGATTAAAATATAATTTAAATATAAAATCAAAATATAATATTCTTTGGTATCAGCGAGATAGCTGTTCAAGTCGAGTGATCTAGAGGGTGACACCGAACTTCAAAACCAATTTAAGCGGAAAGGTTCATTGGGGAATTCTAAGACGAAAGTAGTTTAGCAAAAAACTTCAAAACTTGAAAAAAAAATTAATGAAAAAAAACTTTTTCGTGTTTGATGTAAGTAGTATATGGACCACTATAGCCACCCCCACTCCTATCGCCACTCCTATCCCCTCCACTTTCCCCCGCGCTGGAGCCCCTTTCCGAGCGTGGTGGGGGTAATAGTGGGGACAGGTCGTGGGGGGAGAGTTCTAAGGCCTCGCCATAGTGGCCCGATTATTATTATTATTTTTCAAATAACAATAACCTATACTTTTTTCTCTTCATTTAATATTTTTAATATACATTTTCACTTAAATTTATTTATACAATTATAAAAGCATTCATTCCTTATGAGTTATAACGGTTTTCACGATGTGGTCGAAACGATGTATCAATAGATTGTGAATCAGCGCTGTTTTTGTACAAGTAGGTAATTCGTTATATGAATTATTTGACGTTGTTACTTTTTGGGCAGCTCTCTCCCTTATTTTCGCACGCTTTGTGCGAAAATTACGGCGTATGCAGCTCGTTGTAAAAATTGATATTTCTGATGCTATTGCATGTACAAGAGAATCTCTGCAAGCTGTCACCTCGTTGCAAACACAATGAAGCCACGAAATATTTATGTTTATACTGGCTTGTAATAATGTCAGTATATTGAATTGCTCTTTCGTAAAACAGAATATCGGTAATGAGCGATATGCAGGGTCCACGCACTCTTCTTCTTCCTCCTCTGTGTTGAAATGGCTTTGAAAATTGTGCCAAGAAGAGCCATCGATAGTTAAACACCCATGGATATAACATTTGAAGCTAATCACAGGCCGTATCGTACCACTCCGACAAATATCTATGCCCACTCACACACATTCCGTCCCCAAATTATTTAGCTTATATGCAAACGGCACCAGCAGCGATCGTAGATTCTCGGCACGTTTCGCATACATAGTAGGACTTAATGATTTGTTGAAGGTTTGAACTCCAAATTACTGAATTTCGTGCCGCAATATTACACCACCAGATTATTTTTACGAGCCACTGCTATCAGCTGTCGAAATAGTTAAGCGTCTTCTTCGAACAGCTTTACGAATCTGGCTGGTAGAAACACGCAAACGCGTTTTCCACGTCGGTGACAATACGCGAACCCCATTTAGTTTGAACAGCTCTTATATCGTTGATATTGTAGTCTTTTTCGAGCTCCAGCTCTGATAATTTGTTCACTGGTAGAAACGCTGCTGTTTCGCCCATTTTGTTGATTCGTACGAAGTCCATTGTAAATATTGAGCTCGTCAAATTTTCGTGTTAAAGAAATAAATTGCAATCTCGCTTGTATTACCGTTTTGATAGATGCAATGTCTTGTAAAAGCGCTACTATTTACCGTTTTAATTCGCGTCGTTTTCATTGCATACACCTCAAATAAGAGCAAATGAGAGTCTTTGAAGTTTTACCTCGATATCTGAGTACGGTTCGATCGCGAATGATGGTCGTTCTCCAGGGTCTAGTTTATACTCTGCAGTCGCCCCTCCACTAGACCCACCCCACTATAAAGATGACTCATTTTAGTTAGACATAACAAAGATAAAAAGAAATCTGATCGTCTACATATGATACCCTATAAAGATGACTCATTTTTTCTTAGGCATAACAAAGACAAAAAGAAATTTGATCGTCTACATACGATAACCTATGGAATCAGCATTTTCTGCATTCCGATTCGAAGAATCGTCGGTTTGATGCACGAGCCGCTTGAAATATGATGGGTGCTAAAAGTCATTTTGTACCCAAAGAATGCTGACTCTAAGGCGCGTGATCGCAGTTCAAGGATAGGTAGAGAAAATAAAACGTGAAAAATTTCAATGTCAAATGTTATTTCTTATACTAAAATTAGATTCATTATTGCCGTACACGGGAACAACAGTTCTGTATACGGTGTAAGTTTTTATGATTAAAATTATGTGTACCACCGCCAGCACCAACCACAGAGTCCACGTTAAAAATTTTGCCCCGAGTCTTAGACTTTGCGCGTTTTTTTATATACGCATTATAATAATCGTATACTATTTTATCGTTTCGGGATAAATAATCTTTAAATACGCATCAAAACTTATTAATACCAAAGCCAGTAATACCGAAGACATATAATAAAGAAACGTAATGCAATACTGTCCGCAAAACTGCGAATCTGGACCCTGAAGCTGAGTAGCGTTGCATCGGAAAAGCTTGCAGTTTCTTCGGAGTCGGATGAGGTGCTGCGGGAGGATGGAGGGATTCCGTAGCTGTCAAAGTATCGTCCTTCTCCAGTTCGATCGACGTACATAGTGACCCAGTGGGATCCGGGCAATTTGTGGCCATCGGTATTAACGACAAAAGCTGTCGGCCACGTCCACACCTTCGGGATACGATCGCTGGGTATACGCCTATCGTGTGGTCTGGTATGTTCCGCAAGGCCTGCAGAATTTCTAGACTCTTCATAGCAGCCTGAAGCAGAAGGTTTCTTTTTCTTTTCTTCGCGAGGCCCGTCTAAGCTCCAGCTTGTGGTCGTTCTATATTCCCATAAGGAGGCGATGCGATCTTTATGACAAAGCCAATCTTTTATTTGTTTCACATTATTCAGCGCTCATTTGTACGTGAGATTATTATGTAGCGATCCGTGGTATATGCAACGAGTGTCGTCCCGATGAAGATAGTGAAATGAGGGAGCCTCCTCCTCCTCCTTTCAATTTATAATAAAGCAACCTGTGAGTTGCGCCAGGTACTCTGATTTTATTGAATTCCTTGTGAATATTCGATCAGATTGTTCCGCAATATGTTTCAAAATTAATTCCATGTGTTGCGACGTTGTATCGCCCTCACGCCATTTTAAACCATGATGATTTCTAGTCAACCAGGAATTCTGACGCTTCAGCGCCGGTGATAGATCCTTATTGTCGTGAGGTGAGGACACAAGCCAATGAGCGGTGTACGGCCCGTGTAGGCAAATGATCGCAACTTCTTTCGGCACGAGCGATCGTTTTCATCTCGCAAACCCTGTATATCGATTGCGATATTCATAACACTTTCTCGTTGCTCGCTCTGACAATACTGTTCAGCTCTTTGTGTCACGAAGACCTAGCTCGGCGGATAAAAATTCTGCTGACTATCCAGAAAAGTCAACGATTACTTGTCTGGATGAGTCAATCTCAAACACATAATCATACTTAGCGTACACAATAAAATTAATCGTTGATGGGAGAGCCTTTTTGAATCGTACTTCTATTTTAACACTGCCGTGTTTTACCAAATTCCAATGAGTACTGCTGTTTGTCGATAGATCAGGCGAGGGAGGCCTACCCCTTAGGGGTAAGTCTCCGTCAAAATACAATTACCTTCATTAAGAAAGTGAAAACCCGTTTTGGAGAACAGAGTATTATACGCGTCTACGTAAAGCTTCGATTTCGTAAAGTCGGGCTGCAGAGCCTTTGACGGAATTTGCATGCCATCTACATACAACGATAAATAATTGATTTGATAGTTTTCAAAATTAAACGGGTTTTTATCGAGGCAGCTGTTGAACGCTTTATTATCAACGAAGCCAATGATGATACGTTTTGGTAGCTGACCGAGGATTACATTATCGAGAGTTTTGCCATGTCCTCCGCTATGCATGGATATAGCCTTTACCTCTACGCGCGTCAGGGTTTTTTTTTTGCCGTAGCTTTACACAGACTTCTTGCATGTGCTAAAAGTGTACCAAGTGCTATCTTGGCGCGATGTACGAGAAGCGACGCTTCGACAATATGTAATGTATAGCCTGCCGTCCCACCCATAAGGCAGAATAAACCATTCGTGCGTACGAGTCGCAGACGCATTTCAACACCGTCAAATAAGAAACTCTCTTGATTAAAGACATCGCAGTGAAGATGACCGAGGAGATCGATAGTTTTTCCACTGCTAAGAAGGTCTCCGCGGCTAGCAAGCCCATTGCTGGCTGTATCTGTATCCTCCATTTTTCCCAGTGTATCGGCGAACCAGAGCACACTCGTAAGATGAGAGTTTTTTGCGCCGTCTCCATAATTTAGCAGTGTTTCAATGTATGCTCTGTATGCATTCGCGTTATTCGGGGGTGATACAAGTTTCTCATTAAAGAACACATCTACTCGACTAAACATTGAATGTATCAGATTATTAACGGGGCCTATTTTCATCGCTAAATCAGGCTTTTTCGCCAGACACTGTATTTGAACGCGCATGCTTTGCATGGTGTGAGCAAGATCGATGTATTCATCACCCTGACCGGATACCACAAACTCAATTGGTGAATCATCTGTTAAAAATGAGATCGGTTTGTAGTACACCCATTGTGTTCCCTCGATGGTAGTTTGTGTAGGAGGCAGTGTAAATAGCTCGAGCTCTGACTTTAAACACTCGCGACAGTGTGTGTGTAAGAAAGCTATATTTACACTCTCTCTCTCTCTCTATCTCTATGCGAAAATATCAGCCACCCTCGTAGAGCCTTCCTCTTGGTTGTCCTTCTCTTATTTATCCTCCTCTTTGCCGTTGCCGGCTTTCTCGGTTTTCTCGACGAAGACGTAGCTTTCTTTCTTTATTTCACACTATGGATACGTCGCACAGCACGGCCGGCAACGGAATTCCGAGATCGATTAATTTTTGCCATTTTATAGCCAGAATCCTTTATGAGCGTATGCATTTTTTCCTCCGCCTTCCGCTTCAGATTTTCGCCAGACTCGCGTGGACGCTTTTTGAACGCTTCTCTTGGCCGTACACCATTGTTCATTATATCGGTGGCAACATTAACATCGGCACGCAGAGCCTCCTTGCCGACAGCCCATGCACCATTATTCAAAAGAGGTATAATACGGCGGAAAAGGGGACCAAGAAAACTGTCAATCCCGTGGCCCCTTTGATTCGGTGAGCCTATGTACACGTTACTGATACCCCCATATCTGGTCCGAGCACCGCCCGTCTGCATATCAAAGTATTCAACGTAATAAGTCATTGCAACGACTTGTCTAATCCGTATGCTTGAACTGTAATGTCACCGTCAGCGTCTCGTACTCAAATGGTATCGGCTGCCTAAACTCATTCCTTATATCGATACCGATCGATTGAAAGTTTGTATGGAGCAGAGGTACGTAGCGTGGTAGCGAGAAACCTCTAATCTTCACAGAGCCGCAATTGCTGCTATCCGCGGTATAAGATGGTACAACACGTAACAGAGGTGCATGCACATCGCCGGTAATGGAGGGTTCACAAATATCCTTATAAACGAATAACATATCGGGAATAGCATTAGTTAGGCTGGCAGGTCGTGCGCCAGTACAACTAACATCCCTGAATGCAGGCGGGAGCATAACAGTGCCGGGCGTGGTAAATCCTAAAATCTTGTTGAGCCTTGGTGAGAAATGGAAAGCAAACATAAATTTTTCGCAAGAATCGCAGATACGGGTCACTTGGACGTAGCCATTGCGAGCGCACTAAAATCGTAAATGACCGGCAACGCCCTGTAGTTCATTTATTGTTTCAAGCAATGAGTCTATACTCCTATATACACCGGGTGGAACATACACGCAGCTCTTTTCAAAGTCAATAGTACAAGGGTGAATATCCAGTTGTACTTTATGCGGCGCGGTCTTGATGAAGTTCTGCTTGTCTTCCTGAAGGTATATGCAGAATTGTCATGAGTATATGTATTTCTGCAAGTCCAACGGCCCAATTGCCTTGCAAAGATACGCGCTGTGGCAATCGTGTGGTATAACGCATTGTCGTATTTTCCGGGTAATATTTCATGATGCTGTTGCTCGGTAAAACGATATAAAATTCGTCTCTCATCGTCATTTTTTTTTTTTTTTTCGGTAATAGTATGAACTCTCGATAACTTGGCCTCGTAAAAAATGGCGTCAATATCTTCGCCGTGAAGATCGCGTAAAAAGTACACCGTCAGCCAACTAGTCGTCGATATGCGATGAATTTTAAACAGTCCGCTGCTCCAGCCGCTCTCGTAACCTTTTGCAAAGGCCACTTTTGCACTACTGATTCGTACAACATCACCGATCCCGTATTTAAGGATGTGTTCTCGCTCCGAATCCTTGTAACGCTGCACCAAATTAGCACGAGCTTGAGCTGCAGTGGCGAAAGTCACCGTTACCGGGGCTATTTTCATGCTGCTATGCCGGGCATTATTATATGCAGACACTATATTCTGCAGCACATTGATGTATCGCTTCGCGCGAGTATACGTGGAGTATCGCCACATTCTTTCTTTCAATGTTCGATTAAATCTTCCCACAATGACGGCTTTTATATCAGGATTCCGTGCAGCTCAAAACTGAATATCTTTCTTTTTTAGGAGCTCTTGAAATGCAGCACCCATGAATTCTTTGCCTCGATCCGATTGCAGGCATACGGGTGATCGGCTATTAGTGGCTTTTTGCGTGAGTAGCCGCGTAAAAGCCTTCGCCACAGACGCAGCAGTCTTGTCGCGTAAAGGTTCGACCCATGCATATTTACTGAGCACATCTATGACTACGAGGGGATAGGTATAACCATCGTTGTAATCTTTGATCGAGCGAAGACCTACGAGATCAGTCTCCCAGACATCGTCAATGTTTCGCATGTTGTAATGGCTTCGTGGATATCGATGTTTCGTGTAAGCATTCTGTGTCGCGCTCAGAGGCACTGAAGAGATCATAAATACTGGGATTGCTGGATTCGTCGCTGCTGTGATTGGCCCCGCGTCGCTCAGCGACAAGTCGTGGGAGCGCACAGGTATTTTTCTTTTTTTCCGAAAAGGCGTCGAGGTGGGCGCATCGGACCTCCACAGATCCTCGTTTCCTACATACCCGAGTGGAATTTTTGTCGCTTTTGAAAATCCTGCAAATGACGACCCGCCGCCGTTGAGATTTTCCTCGCGCGCATAGCATCGTTTATAAGATCGACAATATTGAAGTCCTTGATTTCTTTGCCGGCAATGGAGACGGTGCCTGTGGGATCCCAGCAAAACTCTTTTGATGGTACAAGGCGTAAACGACGGAGCAAGAGTTTTACTTCGTTGCGATATTTTGTCGGGACACTCTCAACGATCATAGAGTAGTTTATGCGTGGAACTTCAGCGCCTTTTCGACTATCCCCCTCCTCCTCTATGGGTGTCGTAATGCGATCGTCATTTTTTGCGAGTGCACGATGCTGCTGCGCTCGCTTATTATCGGCAAAATGGAGATAACGCTGCAACACTTCGAAATCCGCTGACCACTTTTCCCTGTCATCCTTGTACGAATTATAATTCAAAATATCGGTCATCTTAGTGTCTAATCTACTCAGGTCATACCAATGGCGCACTGTTTGCACTGTTTGCCGCTCTTGTCGTTGAACAGATTGCGTTTGTCGATTATTCTGCATGCCTATATGCTGAAGATTCTCTTCAGGCACGCGCACCATTTTTTTCGCAAGCTTCATTATCCTCTGCCACCGATCAATCGTGACAAGAGCGTACCCAGTACGGGGGCGAGCAGCATCGGTAGGAACCCACCGTTTTGAACCACAAAACGTTTCTTGCTCTTCCAACTACCACTTTTCGCAGCTAGTCGTCGAAGAATAGACGCGTGGCGACGTAACTTTTTTCTTTGTTCAGGCTTCAGAGGCACGGTACCACGTAGAATGTTTAACGCACGCTCACAAACGCAACGAATTATCCGTGGATCAGCTTTACGCAAAACGGCGTCTCGTTGCTCCTTGTTGAGATGCTGAAGTGCGTGCAATATTCCAACGTGCTTTTTGCAGAGCGAGGACCTGCTACCCGCCATCACAGCTGCAAGACTGGTACTTCTCCGGCTGTGTCGGTGCTTTTCAACTTTTTTCGCGGCACGTGAACGAAATGCTGTGGGTCATCGGGGAAAATACACGTACGAAATCTACAGTTATCGGGAGTTGATTCTTTCAAGTCCAAGAGCAGATAACCGTGTGGTTTGCTCGTCGCGTCGTAATAAACTTCCTACAGAACTCGGGGGTTTTCGGGGTAAACCCGACGCGCCAGGTTCTGTATTTGAGCGCGATCTCGTAGATTTTTGAAAACTACTGTATAATTAGCGTTAAGCGATATATCCCTTTGCCCGTGACCCTGATGAAATTTATTTCATCATTTCAGCAGAATTTATTTCATCAGGGTCACGGGCAAAGGGATAGATTCTGCGTTATAAATAACACGATCAAATTCTTATGATGACGACCCTTGGTGAAGAGGTCGACAACGCTATTGTTTGATGCCTCGCGCTTCAAATTGTTAATAATTATAAGTTTTGCACGCGGATCGTTTGCATAATCCGAGGATTGCGGCAAACCTTCGCGAAACGCGATCGAAGAACCGTACTCCACATACGCCTGCTGCCACTCAGAATAATAGAAAATAATTCGTTCAAAGGGCTCGCTATTCATATGCAAAATGAATTTCAAAAACTTTTTCACAATAGTATATTGTGCACCTAGGGCGTAAAGTGGGCTTTTTTAGACCCTGTGTGGAGATTGCAGTACGAGTCGCAGGTGAGCTAGCACGAGTCGAAGGCGAGCTAGCACGAGCCGAAGACGAGTGCGTCCACGAGCCGAAGACGTGTACTACACCACAAGAGGTCAAAAAGCCCACTTAGCCCTTGGTGCACATCATATTTTTTGTAACGCATGTATTGATTTCTGCGTTTTTTGTGCCCATAAGCGGCACTAATTGTAAGGTCTTCGTAGGTCTTCGTGTCCCGGTCGACCAGACCATAGTTTTCGAAATCCAGGTCAGCCGGTCGACCTGGACACCAAGAACTACGAACCGGTCGACCTGGACACCGAAAACTACGGTCCGGTCGACCTGGACACCTAGACGTACGGTCTAGGCGAACTGGACGCGGTCGTATATACAGTCTTTCAAAAGCGGCCGTAAAGTGCTCACTTTACGCCCGCTTTTTCGAACCGGTCAAAAAAATGTCACTTTAGGCCCGCTTAATAGGTAAAAAAAAAACGCAGAAATCGTGCATGTGTTATAAAAAGTATGTTTTACCACAGCCCGTGGTGCCACAAACTATCGCTGTCCAAGGATGTTTACACCGCGTATCCATTTTTATAAATGATCGGAAGTGGCCTTTCTCCGCTGTTTAAATAAGATTAAGTAGCAGGACAGATAGGTGAATAGATTTTTACTTAAGCATTTCTTTTATTAACAAAACATAGATATGCGTACATATGTTAATACAAAATTATATCTAACTACAATAGCCGTACGGTAACGAGCTATACTCCCCGTCGCGTCTTCGTTTGACGCTTGACGGTTTGCACTGTTTTGATACGGGGCGTGTAACATATTGATGGAACGCCGTATGCCGAATCGCATCATAGTGCAGAGTAATTGGTTCCTCTCTCTCGCCAACTATAAACGCACGTACAGACCGATAATTTATCAACGAGCAATTTGCAAAATTTAGTGTTACACCTTTGACTTTGCATACTTCGCTTTCCGAGCCATCAGGTGTTCGCACAATAAAAGAATGAAATTTTGGCCCACCAGTTACAAACACCTCAATATAACTACCCTCTCTATAACCACTGAGCTCATGCGTTAAATCACTGAGAAGCTGACCGATCGGCGGTTCGTACTCATTCGGATCTTTTCTCGTCACGTAGATACACGAGTTCGTGTCGTAACACGAACTCGTGTATCTACGTGACGTGTATCTCGTGTATACAATGCGCGTCGGCCCAATCGCTCGAGATAGCTGTATAATTTTAAGCGCGCCTGAGCGGTGGTGTATGCTGCAATTACGGGATTGCCTATTGAAGATGGCTGTATTGCCTCGTCGGTTTTTGTATAATTGACGTATAATATTTCGTTATTTACAGGTAGTATACCGGTGTTCTCATACTTACGACTCGTCAGTAGTTCCATCAATTTTTCCCGCGTGGATACTATCACAGTTTGCGGCAAGTTTTCACGCTGACCGAATTTTCCCCAAAATTAATTTAAGCTTAACTTTGCTACTGAGCGCAAACTGGGATTCTTGGATATACTAGCACGATCTCATTTAACACCCTCCGAGTGCTTAAAACCAGCAATATATCGATGGGACGTCCGAGAGAATGTCCCATCCATACGAGCTATGCAACGGCTTTTTTTGATTGTGTATGAGCCCATCTGTACCCACCCGTCGACACAATGCCTATCGTGTTATCTTTCAGAAAATGTTTGCGAAAAATGCGGAAACAGGCCGATGCGATAGTCGTACCCTCGTTGAATGGACAGACGCGACCGCTAGCAATGAACATATTCCGAAATGCCATGCACGCGCGCCTGAGTATCGTAACATCCATCACGCAGTAATTTACAATTTCGGATGCAAAGTCAAACACGTAATCTTGGTCTTTTTATTCGCGATACCACGCTAAAAATTTCTCGCGCTCATCGGTGCGCATCGTGTCCGGAGAATAATACTCGATGGTTGGCAGCTCTCCAGTGTAATTCTGATTTTCAGGACGATCGAACAGATGAGAAAATGTACCTTTCGTACCCAAGAGTCCGAAAGCTTTTGGCAATGCGCTGAGAGGCATGTGGAAATAATGTAGACTGTCGAGGAATACAAGTTCCTCGAGACGCATCGTGATGATCTTTGTTCCGTTCATAATTAACGTGGGGAGCTGTTTTTTTATTTTCAATCAGATACCGTAGGATACATTGAGCGTCAAACCCTCCAGCGTTATGCGCTGTACAGATTGTGCGTGAGTAGCCCTTAGGTTGCTGCATAGCTAATTCCACGAGTTTTCCGACCGGATTTTGTCGAAATATAAACTCATGCACGCCACAGTTCTCGCATAGTTCATCAATAGAATCGTTGTTACAACACTTTGTGCAAACGCGTTAAGCTACGTAAAGACTTGGCGTGTGTACGAATGAGTTCGGGTCACCCTTCACCGTTGTACATTGTTGTGTTTCAAAATCGTAAAAAATGGAAACGATTTTAGGTAAATCATTTGGGTTTTCGCGGATTGGTTTCATGAAGCACAGATGGTTATTTGGCTGATCGGATTTACATGTTTTGCAGAAACCTACGCCACATGTATGTTTCTTTTTTTCTAGTGGCTTGATCGTTTTGAAGCATCCATGACAGCGGTTAAGGGAATAACAGATACCGGTAACTCTATGTTGCCGCAAACATTCTTTGCCGAAAAAATAACTGTTGCACATTTGATTGTAGTGGCGGAAGTATTGCATGGTGGTGCTTCGTGGCACCTAGGACATTTTTTGGAACATCTGTGACCGTATTTACGATCGTACTGTGCGTTGCAAGGTCCGCGAAACCTCTTGCTATCTACAGCCCCTCGCCGATTCAAAATCCGCTGAAAGTGGTGCGACCGCTCGTAATATAAAATATGCAGCATGTGTTGAATTGAACCGAAAGTATCTATGACTTTTTGCGTACCATCAAACAATGGCAACTCTGCACGTCCCAGAGTTAAAAACTCGAAAACAATAATTGCAATACCTTCTCGGGCCATACGATCTTGATAACGCGCGATGGCACCGCACCCGCGCTCTGGTATATAAATATTTGCAGCTCTTGTGAGCTCGAGCGCTGCTTTTCTTTGTAGGTGACAGTGAGATTGTCTCATACGCTGCCGGTGAGTGTGCAACTCTACCGTTCGAATTTCTCCCCGTTCTGCATACGCTCGAGCAGCTACCAATGAACGAGGAAGGCATAAATTATCCGTGTTACGAATCGTCAAAATTGATTGTTTTGCGACACCTTCGTGGGTCAACCCTTTCCACCCGCTACCCTCGATGCCTCGGACTATACCTGTTGTAATACGGAATGTATCGTCGATGTTCAAATTGGTTGAGCTTTGTGCAACACTACTCACAAGGCGCCAAATGTCCTCGAAAGAGTAGTCTCGCGCCGGTCGGAAAGACAGCTACACGGGACCGTGTGCTAAACCACTTGCCGTAAACGTGATACCGATGTAATCGTTACCCTCGCACGAGCTTGTGATGTGTGTAAGAAGATCGCCAAATGCCCCCTCAAGCCACTTCAATACGCTGACGTCCGAGTGTGGCGGCTTGATGCGCACTGTTGTTTCATGGCCGCAAAGTTTGAATAGTTTAGAATAACGCATAAAATCTTCCACGATGTCTAATCGTGCTCCCAGTGGTTGTACATCGCCGTCGTAGTGCTCCTCGAAACGTTGCTTCGCCTACCACTGCCACTTTGCACACCTCCAAAATTTTTTCGTGTGAGTGAACAATACTTAATGCGGAGAAAAATTTTAAAAACATTTTTATTCAGCAGTACAACGTATGAGGTAAATCTACAAGGGCTCTTCATTATCATCAACTTCGAGCTCTGTCGAGTAATCTGCGATATACGTGCGTAACTTAATTTTCATTCTACAACCCCGATGAAAACTAATTATCGAATTCTCAATCACCACGCAGAAACAGAGAAATTACATGAATTTAATATTATGGGGCGGTGCGAGCTAACGAAATGTATACTCCTGCGTGAAAAATATAAAAAATTAGTATTTACCTGAGTCATCACCTTCCAATATATCTTGATGCCACTGATCAGCTCTTTGCAACGGCAATGGATTCTCTTCTTCGAGACGCTCCAGCCATGCTTGATTCTCGCGTATCAAAACCCCATGGATCAGCCTCTGTTGATTTTCCATCGAATAATTAATATTTCGATCGGGGAACAGAAGCTGTTGGTTCCGCGACGAAAGCGGCACAGCATCGTAATCTGAATCGGGCGATATGCTGGATCGCCTGCACAGTTCCGAAGGCCCTGGTACCGCTAAATCTTCCGTATTTCGAGCGTCCCTATGTAGCCCGAGAGGTTCTGTCACAGCTGTTGCAGGAATCTTATCATGCCCACTTATGCTAAGCACCTGTGTTATCGCTATAAAAATAACACGTTATTCAAGAATTATGTTATATTTCGGGGAAAAAATCGGCAATTAGATTGCACAAAATTAAGATTTTTTAAAATATTGATTCTTTATAATACATTCAATACGAGCTACTTACACGTGTCATCGATATTCTTGTTAAGAAAAGAAGCATTTTCCACGCCTTGCGATTGAAATATCAATTCCTCATTTTCTACAGCGTTGGCTGCTTTTATCAATTCGTCTTTCTCGCCGCTTTCTGTGCCGTGCAATAGCTGATAGTCTCATATAATAATTAAATCAAAAATCAAAAATCAAAAATTATTTACTTATTTAAAAAATAATCAAAAAGTTGTTTACTCACCACGAATTACACCAGCTATTCCGCGCATAGAAGGAGAATCTTGGAGACCTTGTCGCTGTATCTCATCAAACACACAGCTCAAAACACTTTGTCCTTTTAACACGCTCCTGTTATACCCTTCAATAATGACGCGTAGCGGGGCCCACCAAATCACATATCTGAGACGTTTAATGAGTACGTTGTACGACAAAAATCGCAATTGATCACACCACCGATCAGTACACTTTTGCCAGAGATGAGGACTATGCAGCTTTGCGAAGCGCAAAAAATTTTAAATGCACTCACGAAGAAGAATATTATTTTCCATCGTGGATCGTGGCTCGAGAAAAGAAACGGTAATGGGTATCTGTCCAAATCAAGACTGACTATCTTTTAAATTGTCTTCAAATAAATATAGTGCAATACACTAAAACGAACGTATATATATTGTAACGGGACAGACTAGGCAGTCTACCGTTACAATATAGCACATTTCGTCATCCATTGTTTATATCTATATTTGATCAATTTCGCGATTCCCCGAAATCCCAAAATAGAATCTCTCCTTCCGAGAAGCCCATGACGTCACCATTGTACCGTGTGCAAAGGCTCTAGAAGCTTGGAAAAATTGCCCTACGACAATCCCTTCCACCAATTAAATCACGGCGCCGGTTGTTCATGGAAAAGTATTTAAGAGCATGACGAGCAAGCCTCGTCCTCATTTTGATCAACGTTATCGGTGAGCATTATTCGCGTCAAGCGATTTCTTGACATCCATCATTTACGACGAATACTCGTCAACTTGCGATATTCACTTCGTGTACCAACTCTCCAAGATTCTCAACGAATTCGTATTACATTTCTGGCCATCAAGGACTACGCAATCGAATGACATCTCTGCAACTTTAGCTGTCTCGAAAAGTATTTTTCAAGACTCTTCTTGATCATCGTTGACTAGTCCTTTTTAGGACTAATCAATTATAACGTACTCGCTCGTCTTTCTCAAGACACTGCAAATCACGACTCTCGTTCAATCGTATTCAATAAAAGATTTCAGGTGATAGGGAGCCTGGTTTGCTTGAAGCCCCCGCACTGCGTCAGGAAGTTGGATAGCTAACCAGGTGCACGTCTCAGAAAATAAAACCTCGAGGTAGGGAACCGGAATCTTTGGAATAACCCTCAGCACTGTGGCTGAGGGCGGGAACAAGGAAGAAGGCGTATTGCTGAGAAAACCCTCCACTAGTGATAAGCGTCACTTATCATCGTGAAACATTAACGTCAATTATTGAATCTTTTGACCTTCTGTCCTTATAAAATTGAAATCCTCTTGAGAATCTTTTAGAATCATTTAAATTTAGGCGAGTGGCCCTCCACTCCCAAGACGCTGGTTAAAACGCATATATTTCAGTCAGTCGACAATAAGATATCATTTTTCGAACTATAACGAAAAATGATTTGTGTGTTTCCAATCGCTTCTCGATTGGAAGTACCGTGAAACTTGCAAAAACACACACACACGCTCATACACACGCATACACGCACAGACAATCTTACACACGGGCAACCAGGCAGAACATAACAGAGAGACGTCGCGTCTCAACGCAAACTGAGTCTCGAAATATTGCGTACAGTCTCAATTCACATAACAAGCGAATTAGACAATAAAGGCTAACGGACGTACGAGGACAATACAGCGATTCAAGTCAGACATACGAACGCAGACTGTTTCCTTTACATCTTAGAGTCATTTATCCTATATTGCAGTCCATATTAATCACACCTATTACATCAGCCGTTCAACTTCCTATTGCCCAGTTGCCGCTGGATTTAACTTTTGCTTGCCCTAAAGGAGATCTTGCTTCTCAAGGCTCTCCTCTCCTTTAAGTGGCCCGCTTTTTACACGCCCATGATGAAGGGTCATGCTATCCCCAGGTCATCCATGGCCAATGGGAAATAACTATAATAACCAATCTGAGGCATTCTCAAAAAACTAATAAAAATCATTAAATCAATTCGGCAAACCTCTCTCCTACACCATACGTCACTGACCTCGGGCCTGTGTCGAACCATCTGTTCGCCCGGACGAAACAACAGGACGACAGACGAGTACACTAAGCAATCATAACACATAAAACAAATCAAAGTAAAATCGTGAATTCCTTACGAAAATAAATTAAGGAATTTCACGAAACGATTCAATATATTGAAACGTTTGAGATTTACTGGCGAGAATATTCTATTGCGTAATTACGCAATACAATATTTCGCTCTTAATTTATGACTTCTCAAACAATGTGGTAGATTTTATTTGTAAAACGTCGACTGTCGGTGAAATGAAGACAGAGTTCGAGTTCTGGACTCGAGAAGGAAACCGGAAATGAGATTGATGCTTTTTATTATTTTTCTGAACGGCAGAAGGCCCAAGAAATTGTATTTGCTTTTCGAGATGGCCTCAGAGTCCTAACCACGACTGTGAGCTATAAAAGGTACGCGTTGGTTGACCCTTCATCATTGGCCATTGACAATGGATTCTGGGTCCAAGTTATTCTGTAATCGAGAAGCGAATATGGAATGATTATTTCGTGTCGTGAAGCGATGCGAAATATTCCAGGAGAAAAATTTTACGATTGCAATTTTTCGTTTAGCAAAACGATTGACATTAATGAAAAAAGGAAGTTACGGGAAATTCATGTATGAGGTAATTAATGTCGGAAGTGATTCGAACTTGAAGAATTAATTATAGTGTTAATTTTGTAGCACTATTGAAGGAGAAAAAGAGACTCTGTTCATCGTTGTTTCGTATGTGTCAGCGTCTCGTTTCGATCGTGAGAAAGCTTCACGATTGGGGTTTATTCGTCTGAGTTCCGTCGGTACACGTCGCCACGTGGTTCTGAATTTAATTGACTTTGATAGGCGTGCTCGAAGAGCACTCTTACGTTATTCGAACAATCGGATTTTCTACCAAGAGGTACCTCTAGCTGTGGTCCAACATCCGGTCGCAGTGACCAGGACTTTCCACAGTTCGAGGGGCCCTACCTAGAGGTTATTAGGATGCTGAGAATAGCACCCGCCTTGAGATCCAACTTCTGAGCGCAGTGCTCAGGGCTTCACTCTCGACGGGCTCCCTAGTATCTGGAATCTTTATTGAAACACGAGTTGTTTATTGATTTGTCTTGAAAAAGACAAATCAATTACGTTATGAGAAAATCGTCTTGAGAAAAACGATTTGATGGTGAATTTTTCTAATTGTCTTAAAAAAGACAAGTCGAGGGTGATGACTCGATGAATATCTCGTCCTGGTCGGGTTGTCCTCGAAGTTGATCAGACGTCTGGTCAGTCTCAGCTTCGAGCTGTAGTACGGTTGAAAGTTCTCGACTTTCAAGCAAAAGTGAAACAGCGAGGAGCGCCGGTAGTAAATACGTTAAGCAAAAGCTTAACGCGGTATATGCTCACATTACGTTTATGTCAAAATGAGAGCGAGGCTTGCTCGTGAGGCTCTTAAATACTTTATCGCGATCCATCGGCGCCGTGATTTGATTGGCCAATGGATCCGTGGTAGGGCGATTTCACCGAGCTTTCGGTGCTCTTGCACCTGGTATGCTCGTGACGTATCTCAATTCCCCGGAGGATCAAATTCTATTTCGGTCCTTCGAGGAATTCCGATATTTGGGCGACAATAATAAGTTATTATGATTATTGGTCATGCTCTCATTGTAACGTCCCGTTACAATATATATATATATGCGCGCATATAGGTGTAAGGCATGTATCTCCTCGGTGTTAAATCTTTTTCATGAAACATCATGATACTGATACTTAATTTTCGCCAAAACCTTGGCACGTGCAAATTAGCTGACATCCTTTTAAACAGAGCAGCATGTATGTGTAGCGGTGAGGGCTATGCATCTTTTCCCTCCCGGTAAAAAAAAATTTGAAAAATACATACACAATGGAGAACAGTATCAGTCATTGCTATGGTCTTTTATGTAGATGAGGTCATTCAATACTAAACTCACAGATCACAGGCATTCCTGCCTATGATCTGCACCATTTTAAATTATTCTTCGCCCTGTATGTAAAAGAACTGCTGCTATACCTATGTTCACACGCAGCGTGTACCTATTGTGCCTGTAGGTATACTCGGATTGCATCTTCAGATCACATTATATACATTTAATATATTATTCTCCATACGAATAAAAAGATGAGCGAATTCGAGCAAGCCTGAGTGACGATGAGACATGCACGTGGTGCTGACAGTGCATTTCGCGCGCGCCGAGAAGTCTTCGAATTATTATCCCTAAAGGCGCGTGGAGCTTGGCCTCCAAGCAGCTGTAGAGCCCAGTAATCGTCGTTCTTTTAACCGTGTAACATCGGTAAAAAGTTTTCGCAGCGTCGATCGAATAAAATATTAATCGTTCAAATAATTTATGTGCCCTAAGGATTACCCTGCGTGCTCCTGCTCAGAAAAATATTTAATAAAAACGTGGCTCACGGAGATAAGTGTAACGAATGTATCTGTGCGGGTTTTCATTCTATCGGAAAAAAATTTTTGAGTGCTAGTACGAGTACTTTTAAACTTCTTCATAATTGCGCGGTGCGGCGATTCTCTTTTCCATCGGTTTGAAACATTTTTTTTACTACCGAAGCAACGAGTTAGAATAGTGAGAGAGATTGATTGATTAAATTTATTATGCCATGGCGAGCCTTAGGCAAAAATTACAAATTATGGATGGCAACAATATATAATAATGTATAATAGTATAAGTATATGTAATATGTAATAATAATGGTATAGTTTAAGTCAAAGAACTAAACTATACTAACTTAATGTAAGGAATTGTAGATTAATAGTAGAATAGCATAGCGGAACAAATGACCGGAAGCGTGATCGTACAACGAGAGTTACACTATTGCATATCTACGCTATCGAAAAGATACTTAAATAGACGAATCTTAAAAGTTCCCAGAGTAGGTGAAGATATAACGAGTGGTGGAAGAGAATCGTAGAAGTATATGGCGGACAAAGAGAACGAATGGTGGAAAACAGATGTGCGATGAATTGGGATATTGAAGGTAGGCCATGGCCACCTGCGCGACCGCATGGGAATATTGTCATTTCGCGTGAACAGATCTAGAATGTAAGGTGGAGCCTTAGATTGAGAAATATTGTACATAGTAATACCTAGGAAGTATAATCTTCTCGTTTTAACAGATAGCCAACGAAGTTGACGTCTAAACGGTGTGATATGTTCGTCTCGCCTGAGGTCGAAGATAAATCTAATACAACAATTAATCAAACGCTCTAGTTTAACATTTAGTTCATCAGTTAAATCGTGATAGACAAGGCAGCAATAATCAAGGATTGGAAAGATAAGGGAGGAAACCAGAGTAGTTCGCAGCTCGCGGGAAAGAGAGTTTCGGTGAAATTTTAGTTTGTATAGGGTGAAGTGGACTTTTTGGGAGACATGTAGGACGTGAGGCCTCCAAGAGAGATCTCTAGACAATACTACCCCTAGGTTGCGCGCCTCATCAACGTAAGGTAAGTCGACGCCATCTACGGAGATCACCGGTAGATCGGACTTTACAATTCGATTGACAAACGAACTGCTCCCCAGCAATATAATTTTGGATTTAGAGATGTTTAATTTGAGGCCATTCGCCGAAGCATAATCAGATATTGCATGCACATCCTCCCCCATCAACCTGATTGCCTCAGCTAGCCCCGATGGAGAGCAGCTTGAGTAAATCTGGGTATCATTGGCAAATATCATGTGTTCTGAATGATGAAGAACAGATCGTATGTCATGGATGAAGAGCGCAAAAAAGAGAGGCCCAAGGACAGAGCCTTGTGGAACTCCTGCTGTAGTAGGGAGCCAAGCAGAACAGTTTCCACAATCGTCGATTACTGCTTGGGTCCTTCCTGTCAGATAGGAGAACACCCAATCAAGTACTGAGTCCGCTAGGCCAATCTTTTTGAGTTTGGCTAGAAGCAACAAATGCGGAACAGTGTCGAAGGCTTTGCTAAAATCAAATAGGATGAGAATGGTAATGCGGCGATCATCAATATTCCGCCTGGCGGTATCACAAATATGCAAGAGAGCGGTCTAAGTGCTGAAACGCTTGCGATAGCCCGATTGACGCGGGTCAAAGACGTCATTTTCTTCAATCCATTTCGTTAATTGCGCGTGAACTAGCCGTTCAAGGATCTTAGATAGTTCATTGAGATTGGCAATAGGACGAGTGTCGGACGGCGAAAGGGGTGATTTGATTTTAGAGAGCGGTCGAAGAAAGGCTCGCTTCCAATCGCCAGGGAATACCGATGATTGCAACGATAGATTGAAAATAAACGTTAGTATTGGGGTGATTAACTGGAGTGAATTGAATAAGGAAAAAAGAGAGATGCCATCAGGACCGGTGGAGAAGGACGATGAGACAGATTGAGATGAGATGAGTAATTGAACTTGGTTGTGAGTGATGTCAGTAAAGTTGAACTGCTGGCGATCTGGTTGTATAGTGGATCAAGTTTGTTTGTAGTCAGTGTAGGAACAAGCTGTTTGTTGGTTGGATATCGAGGAGTAGAACACATTGAGTTCATGGGAGGAAAAGAAATGTAAAGGAGAGGAGAACGACGACTTGACTAGTCCCATATTTGCGAGCTCCGTCCACAGCTTTTTGGGATCGGTAATTCTGGAGATTTTCAGTAGGTAGTAATTGCTTCTTGCCCGACGAAGTTCATCTTTAAGTTCATCTCTATAAGCTCTGTAGATCGCAAAATCAAGAATAATGTTAGACCGTTTCGCCTGTGAGTACAAATAGTTGCGTCGGGTGATACGAGTCTTTAAATCTCGAGTAAGCCATGGTGCAGGCGGCCGGCGCACGCAAAATGACCGCAGTGGAGCATGGACCTCAAGAGATTCAATGAAGGTACTTGTGAATTGTTGAACTAACGGATTAATTTCGATTGTTACGTCCACTAAACGCATGTTAAAATTGAAGTAACGATTCGCCAAGTCGGACCTTAATAGGGTTTCCGACAACGTGACTTGAAATTCCACATCAACAAATCTGTTGAACGCTCGGCGTGTTAAGACACGATCAGACACCGGCTCAGTTTCGAATGAATAGTGTAACTCGAGCAGATCATGCCCAGCAATAAACGGTACATCGGACTTGACATAGGAAACAAGCTTGTCCTGACTGTCAATTAAGAATACATCAAGCCACGAGTCAGACAACGACAAATGATATGTTGGTAAAGAATTGACTATGTATAGTGATTGGGAAAACGCAAATTGACGCAAGTAATTCGCTTCGTAGCATGTATTATCTTCTAAGTGACAGTTCAGATCTCCTGAAATAATTATGTTATTATACGCATGGGAAAAATTGTTGTATGCAGCAGCAAAATCGTCGAGCATACGTCCTTTAGGACGCCTATATAGAGATGCATATAATAATTTCTGACGGCTAGGACATGTGATCTCCAATATTAAAAATTCTGGTGAATTACAGTACTGACTAGGTGACGAGGCTAACACCCTAGCTTGTAAAGAGTTGTGAATATAACACGCGACACCACCTCCATCTGCGCCCTCACAATCGTTGCGTATTAAGAAATAACCATCAAGACGGATTAAATCATCAGAGACATAAGAATGTAGCCATGTTTCATAAATGGAAATAATGTGAAAATCGCGATCAAGTATTTTTTTGATAGCCATTAAATTGGCACGTATGGAATTCGCATTGAGTTGGGCAACTTTTAGTGAGGATGTCACTGGTGGAGGTGGCAGACGGCTGAGATTTTCGGATGGAAGTCATATCAACTTGTCTAAATCTGCTTCTGTTGTTATGATTATCGGTTTATCAGTATTGGTTTTACGAATATAAACATTTCCAGCACCGGAGAGAGAGAGAGAGAGAGAGAGAGAGAGAGAGAGAGAGAGAGAGAGAGAGAGAGAGAGAGAGAGAGAGAGCCTAATAGCCTCGGAAGAAGCGTAAGTAAAAATATTTAAGAATTATAATAATAATAGTAATTATGATAAAAGTAAAAAATAATAAACCAGAGAGATAGGTGGAAATATTGAAAATAATAATAAAAAAAAAATAATCGTAAAATTAAAAATAATAATGATAATAATAATAAGATTTGAAAAATAATAATAATGTGCACCACTGTGGAGTTTTCCCCCCTGTCCTCACCTCACCCGCATACAACGCCACACTCGACTCACCCAGCCGCTGGGGGAAAATCGAGTGGTGGGGGGAAGACGCGTGGTGGGGGAAGGAGTGGGGATAGGGGTGGGGTCTCCAGAGTGGTGCACTTACTACTGTGGTACAAACGGGTATAAAAGATATACTATTTGGTACAAACGATTCCTCGGTGGTACAAACGATATACTAGTTGGTACAAACGGGTACAAGCGATTTCACGGCGGTACAAACGGGTACAAACGTTATACTAGTCGGTACAAGCGATTAATCGGTGGTACGAACAATGTACTAGTCGGTACAAACGAGTACAAACGATTTCACGGTGGTACGAACGGGTACAAAAGATATACTATTTGGTACAAACGATTCCTTGATGGTACGAACGATATACTAATTCGTACAGACGAGTACAAACGTCTTTACGGCAATACAAACGGGTACAAACGATATACTAGTTGGTACAAACGATTACTCGGTCGTACGAACGATATAGTAGTTGGTGCAATCCAGTACAAACGATTTCACGGCGGTACAAACGGGTACAATCGATATACTAGTCGGTACAAACGATTCCTCTGTTGTATGAACGATCTACCAGTTGGTACAATTGATTTCACGGTGGTACAAACGATACACTAGTTGGTTATAAACGAGCAAAAATGATTTTACGGTTTTACAAACAGGTATGAACGATGTACTAGTTTGTTCAAGCGGATAGAAACGATTTCACGGTGGTACAAACCTTTACGAACTCTTTGTAATAGCTGTACAAACAATTGTCTTTGTAATAGCTGTTTACACGATTGTCTTTGTAATAGCGTTAATCAAAATGATGTATCACAATATGGGCGCGGACTATTTTTTCAAACCTCCATATTCCCCCCCCCCCTTAAGGTACAGACGAAATTAACGGTGGGACAAATTGGTACTAACCAGGCACAAGCTAATGCAAAAAATTACTTTTTGAAAAAAAAAAAAAAACTAAAAAAATTTTGAAAAAGAAAATACTTACGGTACAAATGGGTACAAACAATTGTGTTCGTAATGGCGTTTATAAAAATTATGTTGCGCAATATGGGTTGCGGACCATTTTTTCAATCCTCCATATTTTTTTCCCTCTTAAGGTACAAATGAAATCAACGATGGTGCAATCCGGTACAAACCGAGTACAAACGAATGGAAAAATAAAATACTTTTCGAAAAGTAGGTTGCCAACTTCACACAGGTTTAATCGCACGGGAGGCGAATTCGTAACGATACTCAACAAAATATGTGACGCGATAATCACGAATAAATGAATAATATTAAATTACCGGAATAATTCACGAGGGCCCGAATAATATAATGCAAAATTCGTATCAGAACGATACGATAATACAATACAAGTATCGGAACGATACTATAATACCAGAAGATAATACAAAAGAACCGAAAGATTTTATCGACAATGTGGCGATAATCTCATTCGCGGGCACCCACCCACTCGTATACTACAGAATTAACAAAAATCGTCGTACGATAGAGCAAACCAAACCAAAAATTATAAAAAGCCACACGGCTAACACGAGTGAATGAGTTTATCACCTGTACATTAATATGGAGCTGGGTCTCACCAAGTATCTCGATGGTAGAAGGTAAGTTCGAATCTCGAATCTTCGGGTATTTGCGCGAAGCACTGAGACGACGCACATTACTCTATTATATGCGGGAAAAAGTGATTTTCGATACTCGATCTTCGTTCTCTCGGGGTCGATGCTCTCCCCTCTTTTCGGCCCTTTAGCGCTCTAGTTGTCCCTCCTAGCGTCACCGCTGCCCCTCGATGTTCCTCTTTGCTAATTGGACGTTCCGCTTCTCTCCTAATTCGCTGGAGTCTCTCGCGTCCAAGAGATTTTACGAGTTGGCCGAGGACGTGATACGGGTGCGAAATTCAAACGGCGTATCCGAACTATTCGGCAGAAATCTAAGAAAACACCCTTTTCTCTGCTGGCAGTAATTACGTTGTCTCACAGGTATCTTCCCGGGGATCCGGTCACTGACTTAGATAGGGTCAGGGAGCTGCCCATGGATGGTGGTGGCCACCGACACTGTCCACGCGGGCCCCAGAAACTGAAAGTCAACACTGTCACCTCACCCATCTTCGTCAGTCCCATAAACCAAGTGATGCACCCGAGCGAGACAAAACGAGAAAATTCCGTGATCGAGAATAAATATCGGATACAAAAGATGATCGATATTCCGATCTCGTCTCGGTTAGCCGATATTTTTGGTTCCTCAAGCTCTCGCTCGGACATCTCGAGAATCTCGGGTCGCAAGACTCTTACTCGGAAATCGTAAGAGAAAAAAACAATAATTCAGCTCACTTGCTGCTTGTGGTGCGCTGTCGGTTGCAAATATTCTAATGAGTTTTAATAAATGTTCGCTGTTAACGTTGGTGAAACTCCGTTGTAGATGATTTCAAACCCATCGAACCCTCGATCGTGTTTGAAGC
The DNA here is from genome assembly GCA_963564615.1 of Rhorus exstirpatorius. Lineage (NCBI taxonomy): Eukaryota > Metazoa > Arthropoda > Insecta > Hymenoptera > Ichneumonidae > Rhorus > Rhorus exstirpatorius. The sequence goes on along the minus strand of OY751314.1, from coordinate 5,011,410 downwards.
ATTGGCTTAGGGATCGGAGATGGGGTGGAGCAGCCCCCTGCTATTTCTATTTTTCTTAACTTTGATGTTTTTCAAATAAGGATATTTTTTTTAATTTTTATTTTTCCAATAAGATATGGTCAACTCATATTAGGAAATATCAGAAAAATGAAAAAAAAAATTCTCGTTTTTGATAATTTTAAATGACCAAACTTTATATTTTGCATTTGATAAATCGTCAAATCCAACTTATTCTCACAAATATTATTTGAGAAAAATCATCCATCTGAAACTTGTATAATATCAGTGCTGAGTATTGACATATTCTCATAATTAAATTTTTTATGAATTCCAGATAGAAAGTATTGGAACCTCGTCTTCCTTCCCAGTTTCAGTATACTTTCGAGGCTTTTTCTCCAAGGTCAAGTAGAAATAGATGGAACTATTTCTTGTCTCAATGCCCAATTACATGATGTCACTTGAATATAAGAAATTACGAATCTTGTTATGCGAAACATGCAATATGCATTTTGAATATCAGAATATTATGATTGGTGCAATCACCAGTGTATATTCAGTTTCAATTATTAATCATTGATGTACACACATGTCACATACGCTCGCGCTCGCGGTCATTTTTTCTTGAACAATAACTTAGCGGTTAAGACATAAAATATTGAAATCTCTCACCGTGAATTGAAATACATTCCAACAGGGTAAACATATTTTTATTTAATTGCCTATCCTAACACTGAGCAGGACAATTTCGTGACAAATTACAGAATCTTGTATCATCACTCATCTCGATATCCAATTCGATAACTAGTGGGTGAGCGTATTTTGCCAGAAAGACTGCATGTGACCCAGGAATTTAGGCAAAGCAGACTCCTGGCGGATTCGTTGCTGTGTCTATTACGGTGCTTCCGAATAGTAAGCGATGCCCGTGAAAATGAACGTTCAGCTGGGACAGATGTTGCTGGTATGCTGAGAAAGTCTCGAGCCATTCGTGATAATATTGGGTATCGTGTCTCGTTATGACTTCACCATTGGAGAATATCCACGCTTTTGTCGACACACGCAGATGGGATATATTCGTTGATCTCTACTCTCCAATGTAGATTTCTCTGCTCGATGGTGGTGCACGATGTTGAGCTGGGTAGGAACAGCGAGTCGATATGCAAAATATTTTTATCCTTAGAGAATTCACCATCAGTCGCTCTAGTGAATAATTGCGAGGCTTGCATTTCAGGAGACTGCGGGATGTAATAACCAGACCGATAGATTTCTTCGAATTTTTGCAGGGACGTGCTTGCCATCTGTTTCCCCCAATGAGTTAGCTGAAAAGTTTCCACCTTATGACGAGGATCAAGAATCAGAACTACGCAGTATATCCAGTTCGTCATCCTATAATGGTTTAGTAGCTTTTCTAGTGCTGCTTGTAGTGCTGCACGAACCCTGACATGCTAAGAATCTGACATCGACTTTTCGTCGATGGTTCGTATAGAAGAATCAATTTTATCGAAGAGCAAATTGAATCCAATTATGACTTTTGGTAGTGTTATGTACTTGTCTCCTCCTAATGCTACCAAAAGAGTTTTGAAGTGGAGCAGGAATTTCGACATTCTATTAAGGAGCAGCCACTCAGCTTCAGTTATCCGGAACTTTTGTAGAACTCGGTTATTGTCACACAACAGATTCAGTGACTTTTTTATACGGATGGCTGTTTTCATCATGTTGTACGTTGAATTCCACCTCGTTGAAACGTCTATGTAAGGCGATAGAAATACTTCGTCCACAGTCTTACAGCAGCAATCTAGTTTGTTCCTCCATTGTTCAGAATACTTGATCTTCTTGAATAATGATCTGAGTTAGTCGATAACATTGGTTGGGTTTTCACCATAAGCCTCATCAGTATCACTTTGATCTTCGATGGACTCTTCTTCGTTATAATCATCAGCTTTCAACACTGCGAGCAGGTCTCTAGCAGCTAAATTTAGGATGTGAGGAAAGCATCGGAAATGCTGATTCTCATTGTCGAATGTTCCACCGTTGTTGCCGTCCATTATTTTTGAGAGGTTGAGCATGAATTTCGTATTAGCAGACGCGTAATCAACCGTGATTCCATTCAATTTCATCTTGAGGTCAAATTTTCGTAGTGTACTATGAAAGATGTTCGCAATGTCTTTCCCAGTGAGTTGCCCGTGCGATGGGACAAAGTCAATCACAAGTGATTGGAGTTGCCAATTCTCATCAATGAAGTGTCCAGTGATGCCGTAATACGACTTATTCCCTACCGAAGTCCAGCCATCAATAGTAAAAGAAATTTTCGATCGATTCGACTGTAAAATTTTTATCACTGCTTCTTGCGTCATGCTGAATTGCTTGTGGACCAGTGTATGCATAGCATCTCTCTTCGGTACCACGACCTTCTCGTTCAGATAGTGGAAGAGTTCGTCAATAGCATCGTCGTCAAAAAAAACTGAATGGGAGGTACCTACTCGCCAACCATTCGACGAGCATACTGTTGAATTTCTGTTGATCGAAGCTTTCTTTTTTTTTTCTAAAAAATGTGTTTTATCAAATTCATCATTACTGGTAGATTTAATTGTCTCTACTAAAAATCTCTTGTTGAATTGATTATTGAAACATTTTTGATACACGTGAAAATATTACTTCTCTCAAAATTAAATACAATCAATAAGAATTTTGTCTCAGAAACCGAATACGAACGAAAATTCGTCTGACTCCACGGAATTATCCATTCACAAAAATTTTAATTGTAATTTTTCCCAATTAGTAATTTCTTAAATGTTAATAACCGAGAAAGCTAGAAAACACAAGGTATACGAAACGAATATCCTCGATTGATCGAGAGTTAAACGTCAAATTAAATTAGTTTTATGGTTAATTCATGGAGTTTTCCTCAACACAAATTTCAGAACCACAGCAAAATCATAGGTCTAACGAGTGCGACCCAATACAAAATAATACATCGTCAACATTATTTTTTGAGATAGCGGCACTGTTCAAAAAATCTACTGTACATCTCATTTCTTTGCAATGTACAAGGAACTTCAAAGATCATATGCCATTGAAATACCTTGTCAAGATCATTTGGATACAATTTCTTGTATCGGTCGACGTGGTATTTTTCGAGATGCCTTTTCAATCCAGTTGTATTACCATCTGCCATTTTAAATTTAAATGGTGGTTTATCTGGTTTCGTCTCGTCAGTACACATTTTGCATATCGCAAATTTCTTCTTCTCGTCATCTACGAGGTAATCGTAGATCTTCGAAAATTCATTCCGACGCTCGTTTTCGTTAGGTCTTCTACGTTTCGCATTCGTAGTCGAAAGAACAGTTCTTTTAGTGCTCGATGCATTGCTGTAATTCGTATTGGCGGATAATTTCGTGGCACACGAAAAAATTAGTTTTATTCACTGCTATACCTCGACTCAAATTCTTCATGGTGGGCTAATCTCATCTCGATGTTTTCATCGGATCTTACATGCTCAATCAGTAGGTGCTCTTCATCCATGCTGGGTGCACAGCACTACAAAACCGCTGACAGCCTGATATCTCGCTCAGTCTCGCTCGAAATTCAGAGACGAGAAGAAATCGCCAAAAACAATTGCCTGCACACAATATTTTCAGCTCGGAACATAGGGCGAGACGATCACGATATCAAGCGATATCGATCAAATGTCGTATCATAACGAAACACTACATAAACCCCAACCGAAAGAGGCGCCGGAGGGGATCCGGTCCGCGATACCCGCAATAACAACCGGCTGGTCTAGCGCCATGCTGGGAAGTCGTGGGAGGAGGGTGACACAGTAATATTTTGGCCCATTTTTCAGCTCGCTCCCTGGCATCCAGTACCCGCGGGCGCAGATTCTATGCAACCCACCTGTTTTGATCGGCAAAACTCCGAGTCAACCATACTCAACCAAAATAACCTAAATCGGCGAGGTGATCATCCTCCTGACACCGCCAAAAATAGATAACCAGCCAAATTTTCTGGTAACCGTGAGCTTTAACAGACGCTAGGTGGCCATTATATCCCAAAATTCAGGTAATCATCACGTGAGCGACCAAATACTAGACTGAACCTCAAAACATAATCTTTACGGAATAAAACAAACTAAATTCTTTTATAAATGACAAATCATACATTTTACTGAAATTCGAACGGAGATCCTTTACTAAACTAAATGATTATATTTTATCAAAACAAATGACTTTAATCCGTACCATGAAATGACAAAACGCTAAAATTATAACCAATTCCCGACCTTAAGGTAACCGAACTTGATTTACCATACCCCAATAGTCGAACGTGCGTCGTCCCAAGGTCGTGAATCCGACCTCCTGACCACACACAGTTCACGCATGTGACGGGGCGCAAAATGTCACGTCCCAGTACGTAATTTTTAAAATATTGACAGTCATAAATAGAGCACAACTGTCACTGACAACTGTCAAAATTTTTGAGGTCATACAGAGTGATTTTGAATTACCAGAAGTTGTAGCCCGTTGCTGTTACCGGGCGCATGCAATCAGTAATCTTCTTTTGTAGATATATTTAGATTTGCTTTCAGATCAGCTGCTAAGAACTCGGTTGGATCATTAAAAATCCGCTCATGTAACTGGATAGCTGGTTTTCGAAGTGCCTTGAATCAGCCTAGTTATTACCCAGGGAACTTACGTACCGTATGCGCGTACCTGAACCGTGGCTGGAGTATAAAAATTTGACATTTTGCACAGATAGGCGCGTTTGAGCATGCGCGTACGGCACTGCGTTAGTTCCCTGGGTAATAATTAGGCTGATTCAGAGCGCGTCGGGAATCACAGGCGGGTAGCACACACTGCTAATGAAATCAGCTATCAGGTTGAATACAGAATCTTCTCTCTCGAAAAAAAATTCTCTCTCGCGCTGGACTGGACTTAAGTAAATACGGTACCAAAGGTGCCAAAATACCCTAGATTGATGGTGATTATTGGTTGTCACGTTGAATTTGCGTGGGGATACGATAAGCGGGGTTATGTGTGTGTACGGTGTGTGTACTCGACACAATAGTGTTACCTAGCAGGGTAGCATTTGCCAGAAAAATAATTCACTAAAATATAGGAATTCTATGAGACAGTTGGTACACAATTACTTAAAGGCTTCGATCTCGAGGAAGGCAGCGTGTTGTAGAAATTCTAGGCATACCATGTGTGCTTATACTACGATAAACGGTTGTGGCGCGTGCATATTGAATTTTCGCAGACATCAGCCACGTAGTCGTTAGAAATTCACTCTGTATTGAGACACGGCAAAAGGTATTTTCATGGCGGGACATGACAATCGTTCTGCTTGTCTATTTTTTCAATCTCGATACTACGTTTTCACGACCCCCGACTGAACCGCGACCCCCTCGATGCTCCCGGCTGACCCCTGGCCCCAGCCCACACCCCTCGTGCCCCCGTCCAACCGCAAGAATCTTACCTTTGTTGAGCGCCAGTGAATATTTTATTCACGATTAATTATTTATTCTCTCCTCATACCCCGACTGGCACATCCCTCTCAGGCGGATCTTTAGTGACGTCACGGCCTCCCGCGGCCCCTCGGATCTCTCTCGCGACACCAGGAACAAGGAAAGAGAGAAGAACAATACGACCACATACTTGTCGGTTGTTTATGCGCTTTTTATTGAAATCTCCACGTGCCGTCCCTCTAAACGTTCTGCATCGCCTCTCGCACGCCGATGTCCTATAGCTAACGTTCTCTCTCAGTCCGTCCACACACACACACATGATATATTCCTTTTACAAAGTTGTTCCGTCTCCTTGCACGTGCTCTCGTAACGATCGATCTACGCCGAGTCACTAAGCCCCTTTTTTGCTCTTCGCTCGATAGCCGCTCGATACCCGTGCCCGTGACCCCTTCCTAATATATTTTTCAGCCAATCCCGGGTGGCCCTTTTGTCGTGACGTTTTTCGACAGCGGGACTCTCGTACGCGAGAGATGGCGCCAGGGATACCCTTTTCTAATACTCTCCCTCCGGGCAAGGGTTATACCAATTTCCTTGTCTCAACACTTCCCCCCTGAACCCTTGCCACGGTGACTCTTTCCCATCTCCTGCCTGGCCTCTCGGACTAGCATTCCGACACCCTGGTGTTCTACCGTCTGCAGTGCACAAATACGGTGATGGTATCGTTCGACCCCTTTTGATTCTTCGGCGATGTTGATTTTCTAGAACTTGATCGTTATAAATTCACGAGACACAAGGTAATTTACATGGTATCCGTTTTGACCTTTGTCGCGCTTTACGCAATCTCGTGTTATGAAAATACTTACGGATTCGGAACACGTGACGATTTCCTCGTGGCTTGACTCTTCTCTCTCTAGGTAATAAGGATCTGATGAGCAGGAGTTAGCGATGAGAATGGCACAATAGGAATAATAAGCGTTTATTAGTTCCACAACCATCTTAGTTTGGGACAAGGAGGACATCACTATTGAAGGAAACTAAATACTGTAAAACAAATTGAATTTTCACCTGGACGCGTTAGAAAACAAAACTTAAAATAATAAAATATACGTGTGCGTCGTTTTGGTTTGCGGCGATCGTCATGACAAAATAATTTCGGTGTGTATGACCTCCTGTAACGCCCTTGGGTCCTTTCCTCATTACCCTCTATATATTTCCCTCTGGCCTAGTGGAGCCTCTCTGGTTTAGGGCTCACTCCATGGTTCACTAGCTTTTAGTCAGTCTTCGTGTTTCCAATTATCAGATCTGCTCTATAATCTAGTAGGAACTATTCGTATGACACTTGAGGTTATGTTGATACTCCTTAATTACTATAAAATGTTATGAAAATATAAAATGAAATGGAAAATAAAATAGAAAATGATAATACGCAATAATTGCCTCGGCGGGCTCGCTTACGACTAATCCTTATCTCTACGTTCAGGGTTAAATCCCAAGATGTCGATGCGTCGGTGTGACGACGGCCCTGTCGCCCTTGATCCTCCGGAATGGGCCCTGTCGACGACAGCCAGCGTTTGTACCCTGGGTATCGATCGTGACACACCCGGCACGATGGGTTCAAGAGGTGGAGCTTGGTCCCACAGCCTCGACATATCCCCTTGGATTGAGCCTCCTCGGCACCGTGAGGACGGAAACAAGTCGCCGAGGTGACTTGGTCTCGGCCGCAAATATGGCCCATGTCCGGGCGTAGAGGGAGACGGCAGTCCTTGAAGCGGTGACCCACCAGTCGGCAATTGGCGCATCCTCCGGACGGGTGAAAGGCCGCCTGGGTCGCCCAAGACTGTGTGGCCACTGTCCGTGTGGTCGGCGCCGTGCTGAAGTTGGCCAGACGTGGATCATGGCGTGCCAGCACGCGACGTAGCATTTCAGCAAAATGGTAGTAGCCGAACTTATAGGTTCTCTCCTGGAAGAGGGGCGGATCCCTTCCTGGACATAGGAAGAACGGCCGAGGCATGCCTATGATCTCCTCGTACAGATGGTTGTAGATGAGATAGATCGCTTCTTTCGTGCTCAGCGGTCGGTCGAGACGCGGTGTTGTGCGTAGCAACTCCATGGTGCTTATCGGCTCGGCCACATAGTCGGTTTGGCGGGGAGCTGTTTGGTGCGCCGGTGGTGATAGGCCCCAGTCCTCTTCCGGCTCACCGGTCGCCCCCTCAGTGCTTTGGGTGCCTTCGGTCGTCTCTACGACGTCGCTCGCGCCGTTATCACGAGACCCTCAATCGTTTTCCGAGTTTCCTCCCAGGTCTGTCGTATTTGGGGCGGTCTCTGCAACGTCCTCCCTTCCGGTCGTGGTATCTGATTCATCTCCCGATGACTCCGAGTGATTCTCCACGTCGGAACTGATTTCACGGTCTCGGTCGTCGTCGTACTCTCCACGGGTAGTGGTGTCTGTTCTTATCACGGTTATCGCGCTGTTGTCAGTCTCGGTTGACGCGGATTCGACCGACTGATTCGGGTCGTTCGCCTCCGTCAGCTCGGATTGGCGATCGTTGTTCGGAGGCTCCGAGATCGTGAGCGCCGCCGTTTCCTCTGTCACGGGTTCAACCGTCTGGTTCAGATCGTCCGTTTCCGTCGTCTCAGATTAGCGATCGTTGTACGGATGCTCCGAGGTCGTGGGCGCCGCCGGTTCTTCTGACACGGGTTCGACCGTCTGACTCAGTTCGCCCGTCTCCGCCGGCTCGGTTTGACAACCGATGCTTGGACCCTCCGGGATCGAAGGTGCTAACGTCTCTCCATGTGGTTCGACGACGTTAGCCAAGATCTCCCGAAGCTCGGCCATACGGTGTTGGTACTCCGCGAGTCCGTCCTCTAGCTCTCGTACTCGACGCAGACAGTCCTCCATCTCGGTTGTTCGGCGTCGGTCGTTGATCGTATATAGGGGACGAATTCTGTGTTATTTTCGTGTCCGGGTGCTACGCCGTGGTAGCTTCAGGTCGTGCACGTAATGTTGCCCCAGATCGTTTCCATGCTGATCGCTTAAACCTACTACAAGCGCACCGTGCAGGCTAACTACTGCGGCGGGTCCTCGGTATCTTGTTCCCAGCTTCGCACTGTAGCCTGCGGCCTTATTGCTAAGTTTACGGTTTTCATAATAGACAAGGTCACCGATTTTTAAGGTGAGAGGGGGAGATGACGTCGTACCAACATGTTATTTACGAGTTCTGGCTTGTGCCTTGAGCATGACCCTTTCTACTAGATGTCGTAACTCGATTATTCGATCCATTCGTTCTTTCCAAGGTTCAACACTTGACAAGGGATTCCCGGGATCGACGGGTTTCGCGTAGGGCAGATCAGTCGGGGTTCAAGGGTCCCTGCCAAAATTTAAATAGAAGGGCGAGACTCCTAGGGAGCTGTGTACTACCGTGTTGTACGCAAACTGTAACTCGTCGAGATACTTGTCCCAGTTCTTTTGATTGTCTTTGATGTATGCCGCGATTACGGGCTTGATTGTTCGATTGAATCGCTCTACGAGGTTTGCGCTCGGGTGAGAAACTGCGGTGGGAGTGAATTCCACGCCATGTTTTTCTAGCATGAGTTTTACGTCTCGGTTGATTAATTCGGTGCCGTTGTCGGCTATCAACTGTAACGGGAATTTCGCAATTCGCGTTACCTTCGGCTCATCTCACCATCCTCGACGCCAGGAGAGCCGTTGAGCGCCAGGTAATCTTTTTATTCAACGGCGGGAATTACCAAACCCGCTAAACGTAATCTGAACTAAAGTTAATGGAAACAAAACGAAACAAAAAGGGACGCCGGCGTGTCAGATGGCGAGATCGGTGACGGTATACCCGATTCGCTCAGTGTGTAGGTTGTGGTGAGAGGGCGTGGATGGCTGGCTGACTTTTGAGTGCCTTCGAAACTCAAACAGAAATAATGATACTCAACGCAAAAGTCATAATGTATAGGGCCTTGGTTCAGGCTAATTTATTCATTTTCTTTCGATAGCACACGCAAATTATTCCAGAGCATTTTTTTTCAGAGTAGACCCGCAAAATTCGAAGAAATACAAAAGCGAGAAATAAGTAGGCTCGGGAATACAATAAATCAAATAATAACGTGAAGAGTCTATCCGATAACGAAAATGCAAACACGATCATGAAAGGGGCTAAATGATAAAATAAATCTAATTTTCGAAGACGGTAGCTAAAACGTAGACGAGAACCGGAACCAAAGTATAGTCGATAACATAATGTGGGCTCCAAGCGGAGAACCGCTCGGATCGAGAGCTGGAGCGTAAGAGAGCGATTCGAACAGGTAATCTGCCCGAAAAGCTAATGTGGAGAGAGAGATCCATAAGCGCACGCGCAACGAAAGCTCGAAATCCTCTTTTCTCCTGACGTCACATGGAACGCGAACGCCTTATCAAAAACCGGAAAATGCCGGGAAATTCAAATAATACGCAAAATTAACATCAAATAATATTTCCTTAATTACTAATCGAAATACGCGGAATTTCTTCGACGGCGTGTGAGTCCTTCAAATGGTATTCTTTCGGTATGGGAAGATCCGGGACTAACTAAAACTAAAACTACGATAACGGTGTGATCAGGCAATCCGTCGCGCCAGGGTGATCACAGGTCCCTACGCCAACGGCCTTCCAAACGTGAACGTAACTCAAAACGTAACTCAACCCGCAAAACGCCCTTCTCTTCTCTATACCCTGTAACGAAGCGTCGAGACTCCCACTCGAACCTTTATACTCACTAAATTTACTATTTCTGAAAGACCGAGTGTACCGGGTGGCTCAGCAAATTCGGCCCTGATCGACGGCAACGCGGCATCTCGAACACGCAAGGACCCGACAAAAGCTAAACTTAATACGAAAAGTACGATAACGCGAAAAAAAAAAGAAATTGAGGCAAAACGGTCGCCAATACTGATTTCGAGAACAGATTAATTTTTACAGAACGAAACTAACTGAATTTATCGCAATACTAACAAAAAAAAACCCTGGTCGGAACGACCTGTGAAGCTAAATCAGAAAATTGCGTCACACAACTGTACCGGTGAGCCCCAACGGTTGAATACTTTTGGAGATGTTTAGTCACTACCTTCCCGGTGGCCTCGCGGATGGGAATTACGCCGAGATAACGCGTGTAGATATCCTCGATAACGAGCGCGTACGAATTCCCTTGCGTCGACCTGGTGTATGGTCCTACTGTGTCAATTGAAATTATTGCCCACGCCTCTACTGGGGGGCGTTGGCCGGGAAGGCCTTTCGCTTTCGCTTGATTAAATTTTGTCAACGCGCATTGTTCGCATTGGCCGACATATTCGACGATGTCTCCATACATCCCGGGCCAATAATACTTTTCCCTGACGCGCGCGTATGTTTTATCGACTCCAAAATGTCCGGATTGGGGGTCGTCGTTTTGTGAATTTAAGCATTCCGCGATTTGATCGTCTCTCAGTACTAATTTCCACGGGTTTAAGTCCCCTAACGCGTCTTTCAGTCGGTTTACTCGGTGTATATATAGTTTTCCATCGACAAGCTTCCAACCTGGGAATCTATCGGGATATTTCTCGATAACGCGGAGTTTCTCGGTATACCAATCTTTAGTCGCGCTATAACCTCCATCTACCACGACGGCCAATACGGAATCTATGTTATCCTCACTATAGAGTCAAGACAGGGCGTCCGGCGCCTCATTCTGCGTTCCCCGGTGGTGTCGGATAGTGACGTCGTGCTCGGACAGAACTATGGCCCATCGGGCGAGTCAGCCTAGAGGGTCTTTTGGGTTTTGAAGTCAATTTAAGGCGGCTAGATCGGTATACGCAGTGAATGGAAGACCTTCAAGGTAACATCGTAACTTCTTGAGGCTCCAGATCATCGCGAGACACTCGCGCTCGGTCGCGTTATAATTTTTCTCTGCTCTCGTGAGTGGCCTACTGAGGCAAAAGATGACGATTTCGTGTTCTTCGATTTCGTTATATTGGGTGAGCACGGCACCTAGTCCCGAGTCACTCGCGTTGGTGTATAGTCGATACTGTAATGTCGCGTCTGGGACCCCGAGAGGTGTCGCTTTCATCAAGGCGGCCTTGGTGTTTAAGAAAGCCTCCTCCTCGACGTTAGTCCACCGCCACGCGACCTTGACGCTCGTTAATCGGTTAAGTGGACCCGTGATCCTCGCAACGTCTTTTATATGGCGATGATACCAATTTACTAACCCATTTAACCTACGCAACTCGCGGCGGTTTGTGAGCCTCGGATAGTCTATAATCGGCTGTATCGCTTTTCGTCTGGTCGTAGGCCGTTGTGATCGACAGTGAACCCCAAAAATCGTACTTCCGTGCAACCGAAATGACTTTTTTCGCGATTTTTTATGAGACCAGCTTCCATGAACGTTTTAAATATCACCGTTAGCAATTGTTTATGTTCTTCAAATGTGTCGGATATAACGATCTAATCGTCTAGATACCCGAAGACTTTTTCTTCCAATAGAAGAGTTCTATCCCGGAGTTTCTTTTGGATTCGCTCTCAGAGTTCGTCGGTCAATTTTTGGTAGGTGCTCGTTGCGCCCGTGAGCCCGAAAGGCATTCGAACCCACTCGTATAGTCCGCGACCTTCTACGGGGAATGCTGTGTATTTTATACTGGACTCTTCCATCGGGACTTGATGGAAGGCCTCAGTTACGTCTAGCGTCGAGATTATTTTCGCGTGGTGAAGTGACGCGAGTATTATCTGCATGTTGGGTAACGGGTATGCAGGTTTTCTTGTTTGTTTATTTAATTGTTGATAGTTTATACAAAATCGAATTTTACTGTCCTTTTTTCTGACTACCACCGGTGGACTGGCCCAGTCGCTATCGCTCGCTCGGATATATCCTTTCTCCATGAGGCGATCTATTTCTTTATTGACGGCGTCCTGAATCGGCGGGCTTCGGCGATACGGTTTCTGACGGCACGGTGTTTCGTCTAGTAATTCGATTTTATGAGATGTCAATGTCGTGGCCCTACTAAAATCAGGGTCGAATAATGCGAATTGCTCATTTAGAAATTGTTGGAGTTCTTCGCGTTCTAACGAGGTTATGCTCCCTAACGCGTTGTTTTTCGTGAGTGCCATTTCCTCCAATGCAAATTTATTCCCTCGGCCGGCTAACCCTCACGTTCTCGTCGCGGCGTTCGTCTCTATTCCCGCGGTTATCCAATATTCTAGTCCTAATATGACCGCTGGAGATACTTTCGGGAATATCGTGAACCACACGACCGTTTCTACGGTGTCTATGACGACCTTGAACAGAACCCCCCCTAGCGCGTACACTACCGAACCATCCGCGAGCACAGCCGCTTTGGCGTTCGCTGGATCCTCCTCTAATTCTTGTTCGGCACCTCCTTTTAGGCTCGAGTATAATTCCTCTCTCATCACGCTATGAGTTGCCCCGCTGTCTAACAACGCTGTTATTTCCCGACCCCCTATCATCGCGTTCGTTCCCAGTCGACAAATTCTCGCGGGCGGCGACAGTCTCTCGTCCGATTTACTCGGGCCATACGCGTCCGTTTTGTAAAATTTCATTGCGTCGTTTCCGGCTAAACTCACCGACCCCCCTGTGACCTTCGTCGCTTCCCATGCACTTGAGACAGAGTTCGTACTCGGTATCGCTCTCTTGGTCCAAGCTAGCGCATTCTTCCTCGCTGTTCAAGCTATCTCCTGCCTCCAACACTCTTATGTGTCTTTTGCTAATTTTTGACGAGGACAATTTCTCGTACGTCATAACCGTGTGTCGATTTTCGTCATCCTCTGAGGATATTGTCGCCCCCACGCTAACGACTCGATGCCTCTTCGATCTAGTTTCTACTTGGTTGTGAGAGCCCTCTACCGTCAGCCTATTCTCTCCTTCATCCTCACTACAACTCGAGCCCCTTCCTCCGGACCCATCCGAGCTAGTTTGGGCTTGAAGCCTGAATAGCCGCCCTACCGTCAGCTTGTTCTCTCCCTCACCCTCACTACTACTCGAGCCCTCTTCTCCGGACCCATCTGAGTTAATTTGGACTTGAAGACTGAATTGCTGCCCCCTTTGGAGACCGTCTCACGTCCTCGGCGTGCTACTGACCGGAGCTATCTCTCCTTTCTCGTCAAGGTCGCCCAGCCTCCTCTCTGGGGAAATTCGTTGATCCTTGATCCGAAGTATAGCCTTCCGACGAGCTCTCCGCACCCTCGACTCGACGACGTCTTTCTCTGAACTCTCACTATCACTCTCCGCGGACGAACTCTTAGACTCGACTGGTGAAGGATCATTCAACCTCGCGGGAACACGACTCGTCGTTTCCTCACGATCCCTTCCTCCCTGATCCTTCGCCACGTCAGTCCCTAATGGAAACCCCGTTTCTGCGCCTAGCAGGTCTCTCGAAACTCACTTGACCTCCTCCACATTCTCTGACTCGTTAATAACGTGATACTCGTCAACGACTGCCTCCGGCTTCAATCCGAGGGCCCTTTCCTGCAATTCTCCGTCCTTTCTCCCACCCGTGCCCGCCTGTGAGGCTGGAACCTCTTTCACCCCACCCAAGGTTGCTCGCGATGTTTTGACGGACGAATTCCCCAAGGTCACCTTGCTGACTTTTTTGGCAATTAACGTTTCTCCCCCAATAGATCCTGAACTACTATCTATTGGGGTCTTTCCCCGTTTTTTGGCTCGACTAATTCGCACGGACATTATTATTATACGTCCCTCTAAACGTCCCTCTAAATGTTCTGGATCGCCTCTCGCACGCCGATCTCCTATCGCTAACGTTCTCTCTCAGACCGTACACAAACGCACCCGATATATTCCTTTTACAAAGTTGTTCCTTATCTTCGCACGTGCTCTCGCAACGATCAATCTACGCTGAGTCACTAAGCCCCTTTATTGCTCTTTGCTCGATAGCCGCTCGATACCCGTGCCCGTGACTTCTTCCCAATATCTTTTTCAGCCGATCCCGGGTGGCCCTTTTGTCGTGACGTTTTTCGACAGCGGGACTCTCGTACGCGAAAGATGGCGCCAGGGATATCCTTTTCTAATACTCTCTCTCCGGGCAAGGGTTATACCAATTTCCTTGCCTCATTATATTAGTTACTAATGGAATTGATTACTTTAATAATTCTAAAATTGTTCACTGAAGGTTTGATGGTTAAAAAAATAATTTGTTTTGAATTCTCATCTTTTAAAAAGATAAAAAAAGTTTCTTTAAATTATTTTGCCTCTATGGCACCCCTTAATTCACGATGCCATACACTATAGCCTAGACAGCTTGGTGGTTAAACCAGCGTTGTGTCTATTTCGATCTAGCAAATTCAACATTGACTAACAAGGAAGGTATCCCAGGTCGATCTCTCCGATTTTGATCTAACTCATATATGTTGTAGTACATCGCAAACTAATCGACACGTATTTTTTTATCAGCCATGAAACACTTTAAGGGGGTGAAACCACCCTCCAAAGTAAGGCATGTCAAGGGGCCATTTGGCACTTTCACCCACAAGGACATAATATTTTTTAACCAATCCAAGTGCAAAAGTTTTCTCATAATGAGAAACAAAAATTGTTATTTTCTCGATTAAAAAAAAAAAAACAAGGGCGTGAGCCACCCCTAAATATTATGACATTAATGCAAAAAATGGGCAAATTCGAGTAAAAAAATCTGAAAAAAATATATATTACGTATGAACACAAAATAAACTTTACGTGTATTTGGATTTTCCCGAAAAAAAAAAATTGGCCGGGGTAACTACCCCTGAATGCTGTTTATCTTGCGTGTACGCGAAAACTCGTCAAATTCAAGTTTAATAATCTGGAAAAATGTATATCGCGAATAAACACGAAATAATATTGACTTATTTTTGGATTTTCCCGAAAAAAAATATTGGCCGGGGTAACTACCCCTGAACGCTGTTCATCTTGCCTGTACGCGAAAAATGGTCAAATTCAAGTGTAAAAATCAGAAAAAAAAATGTATATTGCGTATGAACACGAAATAATATTGCCTTGTTTTTGGATTTTCCCGAAAAAAATTATTGGCCGGGGTAACTACCCCTGAAAGCTGTTTATCTTGCGTGTATGCGAAAAATGGTCAAATTCAAGTCTAAAAATCTGAAAAAAATGAACATTGCATATGAATACGAAAGAATATTGACATGTTTTGGATCTTCCCGAAAAAAAATATGGGCCGGGGCAACTACCCTCGATGAACAAAATTCATTCGGGCGGTTTTTACTCTACGTACACGTTTCAAAGGTGATCGTGAGGAATTTAATTTTATACAAAATACTGAATCTGCAAGGCAGACGTCGAAATCGAAGGCTGCCCAAACGTTGCTGTTATTCGATGTTCATGGTGTAAAAAATCATTCTGCTTTAAACACTTTTTCGACGATTATCATTATTGTTCAATATTTGAAGATTAATCATTTTTGGTTTATTATTTTAGTAACGATAAGTTATACCAATAAAACGTATTAAACTTCATTCGAAAAATTACCTTATCTTTGTTCCCGATGATTTTTTTTTAAGCATTTGATGATATCGTGAGAAAAAAAAACGTTAACAATTCGAAGCATTTAGGGGAACTTACCCCGGCCAATATTTTTTTTCGGCAAAAACCAAAGACACGTCGAATTTCCTTTGGGTTCATACGCAATCAATTTTTTTTCAGATGTTGAGAGTTGATTTGACCATTTTTCGCATACATGCAAGATAAACAGCGTTCAGGGATAGTTACGCCGGCCAATATTTTTTTTTTCGGGACGATCCAAAACAAGTGAATATTCTTTCGTATTCATATGCAATATTAATTTTTTTCAGATTTTTAGACTTGAATTTAACCATTTTTCGCATACACGCAAGATAAACAGCTTTCAGGGGTAGTTACCCCGGTGAATATTTTTTTTCGGGAAGATCCAAAAACAAGGCAATATTCTTTCGTGTTCATACGCAATATACATTTTTTTCTGATTTTTAGACTTGAATTTGACCATTTTTCGCGTACAGGCAAGATAAACAGCGTTCAGGGGTAGTTACCCCGGCCAATTTTTTTTTCGGGAAAATTCAAAAACACGTAAATTTTATTTTGTGTTCATACGTAATATATATTTTTTTAGATTTTTTTACTTGAATTTGCCCCATTTTTTTCATTAATGTAATAATATTTAGGGGTGGCTAACCCCCTTGTTTTTTTTTTTTAATCGAGAAAATTACATTTTTCGTTTCTCATTATGAGAAAACTTTTGCACTTGGATTGGTTAAAAAATATTATGTCCTTGTGGCTGCAACTGCGAAATAGCCCCTTGACATGCCTTACTTTGGAGGGTGGTTTCACCCCCTTAAAGTGTTCAATGGCAGATAAAAAAATACGCGTCGCTTAGTTTTCGATGTACTACAACATATATGAGTTAGATAAAAATCGGAGAGATCGACCTGGGATACCTTCCTTGTACGATTTGTAGAGGCCAAGTAAGCACGTTGAGGTGGTTCTTCCGCTAACCAACTGTCATACGAGTGTTTCTTACTTTTGATAGATTTATTACAAAGGATAGTAGGTTGTGACTACTAAAAGGACCAGTTACCTTGAAAGTAAGCGGTATCAACGATGTTTTGAATCGATAATCCTTAAAGTTTTTACACGAAGTTTACGGGCCACCTGCCAATTTTGGAATGATAATTAAATCATTTTCACCCTGTTTTGCTTATAGTGTACACAGAAAAAATATGAATATGTCAGTTGTATTATTCACATTCTGCAGGTTGCAAAAAAGTTTATCGAACTTCTAAAGAAATATGTAATGCAACCAAGAAGTATGCCGAACACCGCTGCTCGTAAGCCCGTGGATATTTAGCAACGTCGCTTTCATATACCTGTGATAACGATGCACCAGATTTATAAGGCACTAGTGGTGGATAATCAGATATAAGAAATATTCATATATGTTGTGATATAATGACAACGAATAAACTCATACGTATAGATTCAACCCACCATATTCGAGACTTATCCTCATGAAAAATACTATTTACGACGCAAAACTGTCACCGCCTAAACTGATGTGACATTTATCAGAAGCTCAGAAAACGGATAAAAATGGCGATCCTGTCACAGGAGCACTCACCAGAAATATACCGATGCGGCCAAAACGACTAATTTTATATCATTCATACTGTTTTTGTGAGAATTAGATGTATATTGTGACACGGTGTCACAAGACGTGATCGAGATAGCCCGTCGAAGTCCGTCGCCACACCAATCCCCTATGTAAACTAGTCTAAAGTATAGAATAAGAAAATATAGCGAAAAGTACAAGATATCCTAGCGAGCCGAAGTATTACCAGCGTCCCTCGTCGTCTCTCTTCCCCTTCTACTTCTCCCCCTTCTACTTCGTCGTCCCATATCACACGCATACGAGTAAGCCACAGCTGATCCCAATACCATGCCAATGACCCCTGAGTACCCTTCCCCCTACCCATCTGTCACACGTAACCCCTCATCGGCGAACAGTTGCCCCAGGATCGGGAAGTAACGCCATCGGAGACCCGGTCGACGGGCCAGGAAGATCATCATCGACATTGCCGTGACCACAGGGAAGGACAGGAAAACAACAGTAAGGTGACGGCGGGTGAGGGAATCCACCTCGTGATCAAGCGAACCCTCGATCAAAATGACGGGTTCGGGCGAGATCGTGGCCTTTACCCCTCAACCGTCACCAGGAATATTGTCTGGTACCCGTGAACTCCCTCGTTACGATTTATCCCGTGCGAGGTGAGGGATCGTGGTGCCAGAATTCATATCAAGAGAAAATGTCCCTGTGTGCCACCAACGGCCAATAACTACCAAGAGAGATACCAATAGAACTACCAATAACTACCTCGTCGTCGGCCGGGCTCAGCCATCAGCCGGAGAAATGGGAGTTGGGTCACGGGTCGTCGAAGGCAGCACTGCACGGGCCCTGGATAATCGATCCATCGTCCTGCGGAACGCGCTCGTGACGTCAGCTCCCAATCACCCAATAATTCATCGATTCTAGATCCCCCCTGACCCAAATACCCATCGCACATGTCCTTTACTCAAATTTCCTCCTTCCCCAAGTTTTTCGAGCAGAGAGACGATGAGCGAAAATCACTTCGACGAGAGCCCTTGATTAGAACAGTTATATTATATCGAGTCCCGTATAGAGCGAGCTATTGTATTGTGTAAAAGAGAGAACGAGAGAGCGAGATCCACGCTATTACAAGGAGATCAAAGATCCGAGAGTCTAAGCGTGCCGAGAGAGGACGCAATCGAGTCTCCCTGCATATTGAGTGAGTTCGTTCCATTACCCTGTCTTTGATTTAATATTTGATTCGTGTACATTTTCTATTTTTGAATTCGAGTAATTTTTCGTGAAAAACGTGCTCGCTATATTGGCCGCGTGCATTATTTCCCGTTGTATTGTATAATTCGTGCATGTGGCGACGTAGCGCGATCCCTTTCGATCGAGTTTTTTTTTATCAATTGCGTATCATTTTTCCTTTTCATTTTTTTCAGTTCGATTAATATCGCGTTTGCCCGATAACCCGACACGGGTAATAATTAAGAGGCCTGCGAGCCGGTAAATTCACGTCCCGGAGATTTTCTTGATGAATGGGATTTCCCTGCGTATAATTCCCTTTGTTTCGAGATATTAGCCTTTTTTTTTCTTTTCCTTTTCTTCTTTTATTGCTTGCGATTGTATCGAGTTAGAGAATTGTCATCATACCGATGGCTGACGCCCAACATACTTATTAGACAAGATAAAGGATTTTTTTTGTACCTTCATCATATTATATATTTTTTAAAATTATTATCAAATAAATTGGAAATTGTCATTTTTCTATTGCTATTTCACCTCATTTTTATTTCTTTTATTTCCCCGAGTTTTTCCCATACGAAGCCTGGGTTCGCCTGGTTATCGTCCGGCTGAGGTAGAAAGGCCGTGACAATATTTACAATTATTTCTGGGCCCATGCTTGGAATCATCTAGTTAATACACTCCTCAGTAGATGAACCACTTTAGTCGGAGTAGCAATGAATTGAGCTGACATAAATAATCTAGTGTGGTGATATGGTATGGTATGAATTCTTACACCGACTCCCCTGAGGGTTGCGGGCTCCCAACACCATCTACCCTTGGTCTCCTCTCGTATCCGTTTGTCCCCGGTTCGATCCCCGCTGCCGGAGCTTGTCGCGCACTCGCTAGATTGAAACACCTGGGACAGAAACAGTCGTAGTTCGTACGCCCTGCCTCTGGTGCTACGTCCGAGCCCCTTTGTGCTTTTACCATCTGCTGTGCTACGGCAATGCTTCTCGCTGCCGGAGCTCGTCTCGCACACGCTAGATGTCAGCACATTGGGACAGAGGCAGTCGTAGTTCGTACGTCCTGTTTCTGGAGCTACGTCCGAGCCCGTTGTTTTTTCATCAGCCGTGCTACGGCATCGGGAATCGAACCCGAGACATCTTCCCAGCCTTTCGGACACCACACCAAGGCGCTGGTTTCCTTTGGATCTACTTTTTTAGGTGGATTCCGAACCACCGGGTCATAGAAAAAGCACTTAGAAAATTTTTCCATTGGTGCCGACAGTGGGAATCGAACCCAGCCACATCGCGCGCCACTGCGTGCGAGCCGAGCACGCTACCCACTGCGCTACTGCTCCCCCTATCTAGTAAGGTGATAATATGTTGTTAAGAATTTTTCAGCTAATAAGAACCAACATCTCGTATCAAAATTCAAGGTCCCAGTGTCATGGTTGAATTTTTTAGTATACTTGATTGTATTTCACCGTCCGCTTCAGTTATTACGTAACGATTTTTGCCGCAGCTCATTTTTCTGTTTGTTGCAACATGTGGGTAACAGTCGATAATGTAATCACGGACGTATCAACTGAACAAATCATGGCAATCTTCTGAGATTCGTCGTTAGCCATAAAACGCATTGTATTATTTGCACTTCAAATAAATACTAGGGTTCTAGTGAGCCTTTTCTATGAAAAGCAAGTTTTGTTCGGACTCTGGGTTAGCTTTTCGAATACCTCTAAGGTTGATATTAATTTTCGTTAGACTTTTCGAATTTTTCAGCATGTATGTTAGTGTAATTTC
Source organism: Rhorus exstirpatorius (assembly GCA_963564615.1). NCBI lineage: Eukaryota > Metazoa > Arthropoda > Insecta > Hymenoptera > Ichneumonidae > Rhorus > Rhorus exstirpatorius. Next base: position 4,990,815 of record OY751314.1, on the reverse strand, counting down.
CGAACGAATTCGCATTTCATAATTTCTCGTAAAAGAAAACTGGCTAGTATTCAAACAAATTTTTGGAATAAGTTTCATGGAAATGGATGATGTCGCAGTTTTATCAGTATTAATTTTTTTATGTTTAAATTCTAAAATTTCGCAACTGGAGAAATTAAATATTTTTTTTAAAGCTTAGATCTTCCGGTAGGTTTTTTATTGCAATCGTTTTTCGAAAAAAATAATTTGAGGTTAGAGCCACTCGTAAAAAGTTTGATTTGAAAATGACGAAAAGTCAAATAATTTGAAAACCCAATCGAGGTTCCTCATCGAAAAACTGTCGAATGGTATTCAATTTTTTCGATAGCAAAAATAGAAAAAAAATGAAAAACATGTACGGCCTTCCTCGATCAGGTAAAATAACATGGAATTCCTCAGATAATGTTGTGTTAATATCTATAACTTTGATATTAAATTGATCCGCTATTATCGTCGGCACAACTATTTCCCTGTTGGATTCGATGTCTATCGATTCGTAATTGTGCTCTTATACGAAACAGCCCGTGTAGAAATTTTTTCCGGGATCTGTAAAGGGCCCGATTAATTTTCCCCAATTATAACCGGGGCCCGGTTTGTATTCCCGATAGGGGCCCTTACAGGATTGTCCCGCATTTTAAATCGGGCCCCTTAATGGACATATATTCGGGGCCCTTCAAGGAATCCCTGATTGCGCCCAGATTATCCAATGCCATCCCCATTATATCCCTGCAATAGCCCTGTTAAGTCCCCATGTTGGCCCTGCCTTGTCCTCACGTTCACCCCGTCACTTCCCTAGAATTCCCCCCTTTACCTTACTAATAAAATAGACGCATATATTCAAAAATATATATTTATGTATATATATATATTACAAGTAATGTTTACAAAACGTTTTTATAAAAGAAAGTAATACTGGGATATTTTTTAATAAGCTATTCCTTAAATTTTATATTGATCCGATAGTATTCCCAACGATCGAAAATAAACAGCAAACTTTATGAACAAACATTAAGTCAAAACAAATAAAGGATAATTCGAACAATATAAAACGTTATATTAGTCATGTAGATAACGTTTTAAAATATTTTAAGACCAATCAATATTTAATATAACTTTGGATATAACTTTGGGTGATCAGATATCGCAATCGACCAATTCTCCGCTGGCACGGCTTCTTTTTGTTGAAGATTGGTCGGATTGGATGTTTGATACGTCTTGCTTATCTTTGGAACTTTTACCTTGCCTCCTACTCCTTACTTTTCGCTTACTTCTGTGTTTCTAACGGCCTGCGTGCATTGCGATTTCCGTCCCAATCTTTAGCATCACCTAAACACTTTGAGAGCGCGCTGTAATACAGTGTTTCAGTCACAGTATCAGTGTCGTTGTGGTGCACCCTTCTTACGAACTCTGAAATTAATAAAATGAGTGAGTAACCCAACTAATAAAATCTAGAACCTCAAAAATAATAAATCAAGGAAATCAAATATATACCGAAAATGTCTGCACAGAACTGAGTCCCTTTTAGTAGAGTGTTAGAGCCGTTTTTTTTTAATTCTCTGACTGCAGTGCATTTCATGGCGAAGTTTCTATCAAAGAATTTTTTGAAAACAGAGTTAACGGTTTTTTTCATCGTCGATTCAACCACACAGTAGAGAGCTGCTTTCTGTAAAAACAATTCATGAATTTCTAACCTATAATATTTAATAAATAATATACTAGTATTTCTTGAAATAAAAATCTTACGAAATCTTTGTGGAACTCGTCATCTGTTTTCAAACGTGTATCGAATGCTTCAAAATCTTCAGCTGTGAGAAGCTTCTCGAATCCATATTTTTCGTTGAAAACATCGGGTGTTACTGCATGAGCATTCATGTTTTTCATCATACGTTCCACTGCATGTCGTAGATCTTGAATTTCATATTTTAAAGCTTGAATTTCAATTGTCGCTTTTTTCGTAGAAACGTACGTCAATTTTGCGATGTCATCTGGAAATACAAAACAAGTGTTCAAATTACTAAATGCAAAAATATGATCAAATGAAACAGCGAATACCAGAAATCAAATTTTATGTTTTATTGAGATTACATACTTTTGGAGAGATCAAACTCTTCATCTTTAACTGCTTTTGTGCTTAGGAATTGATCCTCATTCCTTGTGTTGTGTTCTTCATTTATTGCACGTTTGCAGGTTTTCGCAGAGTTGACGATTTTTGATTGATTCATACGAATTATACTTGATGACGATGGTATTGTTGGAGCTGATTGACAAACTTTGCTGTTTGATGAAGGTTGAGTCGATTTCGGTTGTTGAAGTTTTTTGATCGTTGTGACCCGCAGTTTTTATTTTTTTTTGTATTTGCTTCAATCACCTTGCTTTTTTTTGCATATTTGTTTTTGTTTTTTTGAGGCTTACGGGGAGAAGTCTCTGAATCGCTGGTACTGTAATCGTCATCATTTGCTGAAAAATTAGATTATGCAATGAAAATAAGTAAAAATAGTACATTGTGTACCACGGAGAAAAATTGAGGGTTATATTAAATATTTCATCGTTTGTACCATCGTGCGCACCATGCGGGGGGTATGGGGGCTTTTAATGCCGAGCGCGATGTTCTTAATGTACTATTATCAATCTGATTGTAATAGACTGATAGCATAGATCGTTACTCACAGTTTTCATGATCTTTTGAAGTCTCGATCTCTGAATCGGATTGTGATTTTGCCTCCTCCAGCAGTTTCGAAACATCAACCTCCTTTGACGTAGCATTTTTATAATATTGTACAGTCTGTGCAGCTTTCGATTCATCGTCGTTCTCAGTGTCCGTTGTAAAAGCGAATTTCTTTTTTTGCAATCCGTCAACTCTCTTCATTGCTTCAGCATGAGTCTCTATGATATAAAATACATGACGCCATAGAATACAATGTGCTCATACACAAAATCGTATTTAAAAAAAAGTCTCACTTGCACGTCCAACACAATCGACCTGAAATTGTGGCCAAGACAATGGGGCAGGAGACTTCATTTCTATCAAGCTTCTTATTAATTTTTTATCTTCCTCTTCGTAAGGACCTCCCATATAACGTGCCACCATACATCCCAAATTTTTGTCAAAGTCAATCCATGCACTTGGAACGAATTCGATTGATCTACTACCATCATCAGTCACGTCATTAATAAAGTGGACGATTTGATACGGATATGATCCCGCCACTGAAAAAGTTGACAAAATATTGTAAAAAGGTAACGCATTCCAGAAATGTCTATGATTTTACACACAAAGATACAAAAGTGAGGTTATGAACTCTGAGAATTATACGCCTCGTCATCAGATTAATTAATTATTGTATCTTTGTACTATTAATGAAATTAAGAATAGCGTTGAGAGGTACTTACTTTTATTTTGGATGTGAACGTTGTTCAAACAAATTATCAGAGAAATCGAGAGTCAACTTTTCACCGGCAAACACAACACAATTATCACGAACGCCACGAACGTATATCTGAGTTCAGCGAGAAAACGGCCCTAGTGAAGCGCGGTACTCAGTGCCGTACGCTTTATTATCGTAGTTGGAAATGACACACGTGAGGTTTATGAGCACAGGCTCCCTGGATTAATGCAGCCGAGTCTGGCCAGTTGCGGGGCCCACGCAAAAACGCGTCGGGCCGCGTCGGGCGCCTGGTCGTTCTCTCGCTGAACGGTAGTTATAGACACCGTAATGTAGGTATCGCAGGTTACGTACGTATCGACTGATGTTAGCGACTACCAAGTGATACTACGATTATTAGACACATAACCTCTGAGAAGTCATTACATTATTTTATCATTGTGAAAAAAATACAAATGGAACGCGATAAAAGAAAAATTGAACGTGACCGTAAACGTAGAAATAGATCATTTTTAAAAGAAGTGAAAGCTGATATAGAGGATTCACTTCAAGTGAAAATACATAAAACCCACACATTATTGTAAGTAATATTTACTCTTATTTAAAAAAAACACACCCTATCAATAGAAATTAATAAATAAATTGTTGTATTAGAACGCATCAGAGGACTTCGAAGGGTAGTGACTCCGATGATCTCGAGCATTTAAATCGGGGAAAAACTGCCAACAACGACGATAACGAAGGCAACTTCGACGAGCATTGCATCTATAAGTTTGTCGATGAAGAAAAATTTGAAGTCCATTCAAATGAGCAAGTACAACGACCTAGAGACATACCCGTTTATGATGCTTCAGAATCGTCGACTGGATCAAATTCATCAGAAATACACGACTTCGTCAATGGGCCATTGAATCAAATATAAGCCAGAAAAATTTAAGGAATTTATTGGTCATACTCAAAGACGGGTTACTCCCCGACTTGCCTAATACAGTCAAGACGTTTTTGCAAACAGCAGAAGCATCTTATGATATTGAAGAAATGGAAGATGCTCTAAATTCTCAACCTGGACAATTTGTATATTTCGGTATAGCACAGGGACTAGAAAAGTGTTTAGCTGCTTTTCACGAAGGCGATATTTTGCTACTCATGAACGTAGACGGCCTTCCGATATCCAAATCAGGATCGAAAACATTCTGGCCAATCTTATGTAAAGTTTTTTTTGAGCCAGACATATATAAACCTTTCGTAATTGCTATTTATCACGGTTCAAGTAAACCGAAAAAAATAGATGAGTACTTTGCACGGCTTATTGCAGAAATTAATTAATTGCAACAAGAAGGCTTCATGAAAGATGGGAAGACCTTTAACGTTCGCATGAAAGTTGTTATCGCAGACACTCCAGCTCGATCTTTGTGCAAGGGAACAAAAGGGCACGGAGGCTACAGCGCGTGTGAGAGGTGTATAGTATATGGAAAAGGAATAAAAAAGAGCACGCAAAAATTTACATCATAGGACAAAAAACAGTACACTCAACTAAAATTGTATATCCTGGAATAGACTACACAAAAAAAACTAACGCATCGTTTAGAGACAGACTAGATCCTGAGCATCATACTGGTCTTTCACCGTTAGAGGATATATTACCAGAATTGGACATTATTGCACTATTCCCATTAGATTTTATGCATTTGGTTTGCTGTGGGGTAACAAAAAGACTCCTTGAACTCATAATATCTGGCCCATTGAAAGTAAGGTTAGGAGCCAGAAGCAGGCGAGAACTCTCACGCAGGATGATTTGTTTAACAGCCCAGACACCAAAAGAGTTTTAGAGGAAACCACGGTCAATTAATTACCTTGCGAGATGGAAAGCCACCGAATTCAGGTTTTTTCTGTTATATTGCGGTCCGATCGTTTTACGAAAGTTATTGCCTCCGCAAGTATACAAACATTTTTTATTATTGCATACTAGCTTTAGGATTCTGTGTAGCGAACGGCTAGTTATGCTGTACAAAGATAAAGCTAGAAAATATTTGAACACCTTTGTAATGACGTTACCGCTCTTGTATGGAGAAGAAGCACAAGTTATTAATATGCACAATCTCCAACACGTTGTCGATGATGTGGAAAATCTTGGTTGCGACTTGAGCAAAGTTAACTGTTTCCTCTTTGAAAGTTTTCTAGGGAGAATGAAAAATGCAATAAGAACACTCAATCATCCATTGGAGCAATATTGTCGCCGACAGTATGAAAGAAATCTCATTCCATGTAATCCAACAGAGATCCCCATTCGATTTAAAATCATTAGCAGTACCGTCAAAGAAGGGAAAATATTTGTAAAATCAATGATATTTAATTCCTCTTTTTTTATCACAACAAGTACACCAAACAATGTTGTACTTCTAAGCGATGGTTGTATAATGGAGATTTAAAAAAATTTTGGTGAAAATGAATCCCCAGAATCTCTCTGCATAGAAGGAAAAATTTCGAAAAAAAAGGTTGACATGTACAGTTATCCACGTATTTCATCCAGTATTGGAGCATGGAGAATTCCGGACCAAACATTAAAGAATGCAGTTTATACATTGACTAGCATCGAGAGAAAATTGGTAAAATTGCGATTGTCCTTAGAGCCAAATGGAAAAATCAATACTTATGTCCTGACTTTGCTTCATGTATGAGTGATAATTTAAATAAAAATGTATATATTTTTAATGTATAATGATTTCTTCTTTTTTTTCAAATTAATTCATAATGATATGTGAACTGTTAAGTGAGTAAGATATTGCTTGAGGCAGTTATTATGAAACACTGATCAATTGCTATTAATTTATGTCGCAGATTATTATTAGAACTATATATTATTGATTTTTCTAATCAGTATACCCTGACTATATCTGACTGGGCTTTTTACTGGTGAACCAGATTTTTTTAAATTTTATTTTAAAAAATTTTAAAATTAATTTTACTGTTTTAATTATAACTTTTCATTTTTTAATCATTATTATATAATATGAATATATAATTATATAATATTACAAAAAAAATCAATGAATATATATTTATATAGTATTACAAAAAAAAAAATAAATATATAATATATATAATAAATATTTAATTATTATGGAAATCATGACTGGGCCCACATTAGTCTGCCTGATTAAGACCCGGTTAAATTTGTTGTAAACAAAGTGTCAGTGCCCTGTTGGCACCTGACCGGGGCCCTTCATTGGTGCACCCATCAAGCCCCTGTTATTTCGTATCATGGAAACTATAAAGAGTGCCTTTCAAGGACCCTTCAGGGCAGTAACGGGGAAATCCCTGTTGGGGATTCCACATCAAGCCCTTTCTAGGACCCTTAGGGCAGTAACAGGGAAATCCCTGTTAGGGATTTCCACAGCAAATCCTTTAAGGGGCCCGTGTATTCTCCGGGCTTCCATGACTATTTTCCACACGGGAGAGATACTTCTGATTTCTTTTCGGTTATAATTTTTTTACTTCTAGACTCCAATGCAGAAGCAATCTATATCTATCTTACGCGCGAATGTGCGAACTCACGTGCTCCAAAATTTTATATATACATACTCAAATCCAAAAATATAAATAAATCGGACGTGAATTTAAAACGCTCGAACAAATAGTGAATTCACGAGACAACAAAACTCTCACAGTCATACCTTCAAAAACGCACGCTACTCACTTAGTTATCGGCACAGCTGACGATATCAGCCGTCGACTTTTTGTTATCTCACTTACTCGCTCTCTCGTAGTATACAAACACTCGCAACGCTCCATCCTGTACAGGCCCAGCCGATGGTAAGCACAGCAATAATAGAAGTTATTTGTACCGACGTTACACACCTTATACTCTGTCCTTGTCAGAGTTGGGAATTTCAGAAAATAATTACACATTTGAACAGCAACCGGCGAGATATCTGGCGCAGAGAGGAGAAGTAGGAAACGCAAAAAATCACGCACTTGAGAAATACGATTATATAAAGTTCTAAGGAGATGTTGAAGATATTCTTCATCAATGAACTAGTCAGTAAAATCAGTGAGAATACGGATTTATGTAGAGAAACGCCGTAAGCACGAGGCCAAGAGAGATTAATCGAGATGGCCGACCACGTGAACACCATGCCGGTAATCGCATATGAGCCCATCGACGAAGATGTGCAATTACCATGATTTGATTAGTGCCGAAAAATAAACCGAGGAAATGATATGATGCCGAACGATTTTGATCGTATAGAGATCGAGTCAAGAACACAAGGTTTGCCGATGATGAGTTTACTGTATGAGAAATCCCGGATAAAATTACTTTGAGCCTTGTGTTAAACGGTAGTAATTCCACACGGGTATGCGCAGGCCACCACATTTAACATAAATGTTTTTTTTTTCTGGTCTCTTATGAGCACCGTCGCACTAAAATCTAGAAATAATTATTTTATGCACAAACAAAGGTTTATGTATGGGTTAGCACTCGTACCTTTTTGTAGATTTTAAGCTTTCAAATAAAAAGAAGTGTTTTACGTCCCGCGACTCTCGGGATTCTTGCCATCGATTTGAGATTGCTTATATCTTGCAATTCTCAACGAAAATTAAATACCAGGTAAGGGACCCGGTCACCTGAGAGGAAAGTTTTCTTTTCCTCTTGATAACCATGGATCGTCAAATTAAGCCGTCAGCACGAAAGTGGTCCCAAGTGATAATAAATTATGGAAAGGCGACGCGATGGCAGCGTCGATATCACAACTTTTCATAACAAAGATGCCATCGTCAGGCGTGACGAAAAACATCCGTCGATGCTAAAGAAATCTTTGACTAGGGTATCGTATTACTCGAAAGTGGTGGGGCCTTTGTGTACAACGAAAATCAATGCGTATGGGGCACCAACACAGGGCGCGATGCAAAGACTATACATTCATCAAAACCATGTGCGGTCTCACTGGATGTGCATGAGAATGAGAGTAAGAGTACGAGTAAGAAAGGGAGAGGGAGCGCATGGCCGTCTAAAGCTAAGTGACCGGTGATCCTTTTTCCGTTTTCCCCGAGCAAAGACTTTGTGAATTAACATCCCGAAAGTACGTGAGTGAATGTCGGGTAATAATTTAAAATTGAGAATGAGCATGGGTACCTGGATCAGGACATTAGGGATGGTTAAGTGAGTGGTGGATTGTGGAGGATTGCACTTAGGTATTGAATTTCATTTTAGACTAGGCCGATATTTCCATGGGTCGAAATTAGTCGAAAGGAAGAGATTTTCCCCTTGCGTTTTCTTTGCGATCTTATTTTTGTTTCTCTCCGAATTTACGGGGGACCTAGCCTTGTTACGACTTTTTGGGTACCGCGTCTGGAGGAAATCAATGGATGGTCAATATGGAGCACTGCACGTGGCCAATAAACTAACACAAGGGCCAAGCCAAGGGGACTTGATGGAAAAAAGCTTCAACGGACCACCCAATCGTCAAACGACAAAAACTAAACGAACTTTTTGGAAGATGTTTGAACCGTTATCAGCCGGACGTATATATCGCATGTTTATGTAACTCAAAAATACGCCGAGTGCATAGCCAAAGAAAAAAGTAAGCAGCGCTTTATCTCAAGGGCTGGGTACTCGTCACCCGCAACGTGAGAAGCAATATTTTCCAACAGCATCCTGGAATTCAGAAGACGTATGTGTCATTGACATCCGATACCAAGCTCGAGCCCAACGAAGACACCAAAAAGCGCATTATTCCAATAACGTTTTTTTCCTTCTCAATTAACGATTTGAGTAAAAATTCTACAATGACCGAATTCGAAGATCCTTGGCGATTCCGTAATGCATGAGCAAATGTTTATGTATAAATGATGTAATTGTGAATAAATCCTTTTTCTGTAATAGTTGCGAGACTGATGAACAAATGTTCGCATGATCGATGCATGATTATAAGGTGGATTATTACTGTAATAATGAACGAGAGAAATGATAAAGCATGAATAATACAATTGCCCAAAATCGGAAATATACAGATGAATTTCCAATTTCTATGAAAAACAGGTACCATCAAGTAAGAATGAAAACCAACGGTCGATAAAAAGTAATATCCTGTGACAATATTTAAAATCACCGCCCAACGTCAGTTAGGCTAGTCCTATATCGAGGAAAGAAAATTAGAGGGTCAGCCCCCACCTGTATCGCACGGCGCAAATTTGAATAAATTTGTAAGGCCCAGCGCAACGGAAATAGATTATAAGCAGGAACTCTCTCCGTGACCACTGAGCGGGTCACACGTCGATATTGGTCTCTTTGTAAGGCGTTATTGTGTGCCGCCGGGCCGTGAATTTCGATAATTTTGTATTAAAATATATTAAACGATTTCGAGTATTTATATAGCGCTTTGTGTTGTCGCTAATTATTTCATCAATTCCGTCGATCATTAATCGTCTATTTAATTAGTACGAGTAGGAGAGCCAGTCAACGAGAATTCGGTAAGTGACTTATATTCGCTTGGTGCTGTTCTCTTTCTCTCTCTTAACTTTTGAGGGTCACCAAAGCCGAATCCCCTCTGACTTTGAGTTTCATCAGCCGCATACGGAATTTCTATTAATCTATCATCGTTGTCGAACGTAAAATCGACTGGCGCCCAAAACTTTGTTCTTAGTATCAAAATAATTTCGTCTAAGCCCCTTGAGCCCCGGCAGCTCTTGACCCAAGCCACGCTGGGTGAAACCTTTATATCGTTAAAATGAGGTTTTGTCTCAATTGGCGCCCGACGTGGGGCTCAAATAATATAATTCAAGCAAAATAAAATTCTGTCGAACCGAAGATTTCGTAGGAGTTGTTACGTCCTGACCCTCGATTTTTCTCATCTCGGCCAAGAAAAGCGCGGCTTTCCCTTTAACACGTTATTCGCGATAAAATCGGAATTGGCCAGGTTATTGCCCTGTTTTGAGCCTAACCTTGCGGAAAATTGCTCAGGATGGGCGGAGAGTGCATAATTTGGTAACAATGGCAAATTTAAATAAAATCTCGCGAACAAAACTCTTCAATTTCGCGGGACACATAATAAATGGTAATTCGGTAACATCTGACAAATAAAACTTGTAATATAAAGGAATAAAATAGCGTGATCTCATAAAATAAATTCTGACATAAACACGGGAACTAAACTTTCACTGGCGTGGGAGGAAATACACGGCAGGGCCATCCTCAGGATTGACCTCCGGAGGGCTTTCCGCCCAAATTGCAAGGACAAACGTAATTATTATGAGGACCAAAATGACCACTGATACCGCGACAGCTATTTTTAACTGGAAAAGGTCCATGATCAATGGACAGGACAACTCTCACAACAAAGGAAATCAACACCGGAATTTATTCAACCACGACTTGATTGAGTTTAATCATTTGAAGAAATTCTAAAATGCTCGAAAATGAATTTAACCCCGGAAAAATTATATCAGATATGGACATCAAATTATAAACACAAAACTGTTAATTTCTTATTTCCTGGAATACATCGTAAATTCTTCAAATGCATTTAGCTCGCACATATTTCACGGAAGTTACAGGATGAACACTTCCTAAAATGAAACAAATTTACAAAGAAAATAATCCTACAGTAGATCGAAATACTACGGATTCCTCCGGAAATAGTTGCTTGGAAACGCCAAAATATTTTTAATGGACCAAGAATAATTCTAAAGGGTCTGAAAATATACTAACACAAGAATCGAGTTTGGAGAAAACAACAACAAAAATTAAATTCACAAAATAATGTTTATCGGACATTGGATTTAACACAACAAAAAAAAATAAATTACCCTTCATGGAATCATAACCTTCCGAAAGACCAAGATTGACGCAAATATAAATTTCCAGAAAACTGAATTTAATTCGGCATGACTTTTCACAAAATTGATTTTAACTCGACATGATTTTCCAAAATTGAATTCATAAATTTCCAAAAAAAAATTGAACTTAATTCGACATGACTTTCCACAAAACTGAATTTATAAATTTCCAAAAACTGAATTTAATTCAAAAGGATAACACGGAAAGGGAAAACAACGAAAGAAATTACACCATGGGTTTTACGATACAAACGACCCGAAACCCTCGCCTTCGGTCCTTAGGACGTCATGGGGTGTCGACCGAGATCGGAGACACCGCGCAACACGAGCGAATATATATATATATATGTGAGAAAACATTTCAAAAATACTTACTACTTTGATGGTGGAACTGGATGAATTTGGAGGATTATAAAATACGATGAATATAACGACGAAGACGATGAACAATTCAGTGCAGATGGGATGATTGTGCGGTGAAAGTGAATGTTCAGCCGAGATTGATAAGCGGTGAAATATTTTTATTCCACAAAAAAAAAATATGTTCGTTCACAAAAGAAAATAAACCGTTCGTTCACAAAAATGAAATGTTCGTTCGCAAAAATAAAATGTTCGTATCGAAATCCACGGAGACAGTTTGAATAAAATAAAGTAAAATAAAGAAATTTGGAGATACTGAGGCCAAACGATGAGAAGTATATAAAGAGAAATAGATTAACACGACGGACAGCGATTCGATCTCTTAAAATTTTCTCCCGGCTCTGACAACTCTGACCCCCTGCGGGCTCATTACCCGGTTTTATATAGGGTATTGCAGGATGACTTAGCTTTGGCGGTGGGGAGATACGCCCTTAGCCGCCTAAAATGCTCTAAGCCCCTCCGCCGCCTCCACCTCGCATTCCCAATGACCGCTACGAATCTATATAATTGAAAATCCATACTTCTAATTAATACAAATTTATCCTGATTATAAAACATTCATTTCTGTATTCCTTTTTAATAATTATTCCGTGTTTCAATAATCCGTAAAGCGATTTTTCCCCTCGTACATACGCCGTCTTTTCATCAAGACGTTCATTCTGTCTCTCTCATACTGGCATATACGGTATCTACTCTCTCGCTCACTCTGCCCCTCGTTTCGGAGGTACCACGCAGCAGAGGAGTTCTCCTCTTCGGCTTCTCCTACAGGCCACGCGCTGATCCACCGTAGGCTCTTGGTGACACAGACACGCACACACACATACAGCCATGCACATTTCCATTCGTCTTTTCGTTCGTGCTCTCGTTCGGTGACGATTTCTCCTCTATTTATTCGTATCTCCCTTGCTCCGCATTGCCTTCGATTTATTCTCTCATTCTATTCATTTCTATTTCTTTTTTTGATTTCTTACCATGCCGAGCCTGTAACGCGATGGTACATGCAAGGCTTTTTAGTTCAGATTAAAATTATTCCACTGATGGTGAAATAGTTCTCAAACGATTTTTATTTGATTAAGTGACCCGATCTTTCCAATAATTCGGAAAAATCAATAAAGTCATTCTGTAATTATTGATCTACTCAAAATACACAATGCGAAACCATTTTGAAACAATTTAAAATTATTCATTGATGGATATTGATTTTTTTATCACCCGGTTATCTTGATTCCACGTTAACGCTCGGATTCTGATAGTTTTCCTAATTATTCTTTGCTTGTTTGTTATAACATTGAAAACTTTGTCCCTATACTCCAGATCCTGTGTGATTTCCCTAATCATTCTTTATCATTTTTACTACAGGAATAATCTATTTCATAAACCGCGCATTAATCATGCATACATTAGCTCACCATTCTTAATAACTACTAAAAGGATTCTTTCTCAATTACATCGTTTATGGATAATCCTTGTTAATGCACTATGAAATTTCCATGAATCTTTGAATTTGGTCTTTGTAAAATTATTATTCATTGTTAATTAAATCATGCGCTTGCTACGCCTTTGGGGTCCTTGTTGGATTGCGATGTCGAATTTGCGGCGTCACTTATCGATGAGACATATGTCTCTTGAACCTCGTGATTTTTATTGAAAGGCAATTGCCTTCCACGCGCGCGCTCTCCCTCTCTCTAAACATGTAGTTCCGGTTAATCGGAAGACGATATCCGTAACCAGACGACAGCAGCTCTGGTATAACCACATGTTTCCGAATGTTTATTTAATTCTCATTAGCGACGTGACGGTTGGGTGTCCCGTCGAAGTCTTTCCTCTATCGAGTCCCCTTGACTCGACCACTGCGTCAATTTGTCGATCACGTGCAGAACTCATGTAGATGATCCACGAGAATCATCCGATGACCTTTTCCAGACGCTGTTCTCGAAAAGTTGTAGCAAGGCTAAAATTGCCCATAAATTAAGAGCAAAGAGAAAGAAACAGCAAGAATCTCAACGAAAAAAGAAATCTCCTCTCTTTGACCAATTTTGACTCATGGAAATCTCAAGCTATTCTAAATAATATAATTGAATACTTAAATGCAATAAACTACATACTATTCACCGCCACCTTTACCATCACCGATGACCTGACCCAGGTACCCATGTTCATTCTTGATTTTACATTTTTACATCCGTTCACTCACGTACTTTCGGGAATTTATTTCATAAAGTATTCATTCGGGGATAAAGAAAAAGAGGATCACCGGTCACTTAGCTTTAGATGAGGCATACTCTCTCTCTCTCTCTTTTTCTCTCTCTATCCATGCACGCGTGAATCTTCTATAGCCAAGGATTTCTCCAACATCGGCGGTTGTTTATATTCATGTCCGACGATGGACGTCTCGTAATGAGGACCTTTGATATCGATGCCGCTATGGCGTCACCTCTCGATAGCCTATGCTCACTTGAGACGTACTTGTGCAGATGGCTCGATGAATGACAACTCTAACTTTCCGTGTTGCCAGGAGAAAAAATAAAACGTTCCTCTAGTGTGACCGGGTCCCTTTCCTCGTATTTAATTCTATTGAAAATCGCCAGATATAAGCTATTTCAAATCGATGCAAAAAGTCCCGAAAGTCGCGGGACGTAACAGAGTAATGAGTAGTACTCGACCAAGCGCCTCTGTTTACGCGCGAGGTAAACAAATCGACTCGAGCATCGGTTATACATCTATCTTGCTCTATCTTCTATAAATTTCATCTTCGTATCATTTCTCATTCTCATGCTTGTAATATTTTGTAACGCGCGTCTGCCAATTCCACGAAATAAAGTCAATAGGAAAATATAAGGAATATATTCAAATTAAATTGTCACGTGAATCGAAATAAAATTTTGCGTCAAAATTAATCGATATTTTCGAAATAAAGAAATTAAAAGACAATCGAATTGTCAATTTGAGTAACTTATTGAATTATATAAAATCAGTGGAATTATATCCGGCTATGTTCCATCGAAAATAAAATGAGATAAAATCTGAATTTAGTAATGTCGACGAGGATTATATCTTGCTATGTCCCGTCGATTAAATTTTCGATCGATTTACGTGCCCGGGAGAGAGTCAAATGTTGTAATTGTTTTGCGTTAATTATCGTTGATTGGTGATACACTGTGTCAAATCAATTCAAATTTCATCTTATTTATCGATTGGTAATGCAATGCGTTAGATCAAAATTGTGTAAACCCGTCGACGTATATTGAATCTTGCTTCGTATCGTTGACGCAAAATTTGTGATTTGTAATTTTGATAATTATCGGTGTATATTGAATCTTGCTTCGTATCTCCGATACAAAATTCGAATAATTTGTAGTCTTGGTAATTATCGAATCTTGTTTCGTGTTGTCAAGACAAAATTTGTGTTGAAATTGAAAATAAAATCGAACCGGGTTCGATTTATTCTCAAAATTGAATTCTAACAATCCGTGATTGAATCTTGCTTCGTCACGTCATTGATTTTTTGTGCTATCTAAATTCAATTGATTAATTCAAACAATTATCAGTGAACAAGTCTTGTCTTTTCACTGAAAATCGTATCGTGTCGTATTAAATTTATTTGATCTTCGTTATTTATTAAAATTATTTAACAAACGGATAACCTCAGTTGACGAAACGGCTTGAAAAGGAAAAGAAAATTCTGAATAGAAATTATCATATTTTCATTATTATAATTGTATTTTGTCAAACGGATAATATACTTCCGGGAATTCTCGTTATTACTCGAATCGACCCGTTACTTATCCGTTGTACGAATTTCTCGGAAAATCTTTAGTTTTTGCTCAGGCGTTTAAATTAAAATCGTCAAAATGATACAACGTAGTCCACCGAATAGACCGTCTAACACAACAAGTCAAGTTGAAGAGGACAACCCGGACAATAATTTTATACCGGAAAATATAAATTCAAGTAGGGAATCGAGGAACAGTCCCCTGTCCAGAGGTAGAGGTAGGGGTCGAGGAACGCGTCTTACACCACCTTCGATAGAGACAAACGTACAAATCGCGCATCCACCGGGAGAATTATCGCGCCAGTTATCGCAGCAAATGGAATCAATACAAAATATGGTTAGCGTTCTCACTGAGCGCTTCGATAACTTTCGCTCTGAAGGGGGAGGGTCCTCGTCTCGTAATTCTTCGTACGAACGCACTAACAATGAAAGACCGTTGGACGAGTCAGCTGATATTATCGCGAAACATCGGGAACAAAATCGTCGTAACGCGCTTCAGCAAATGGAAGAGGCCGATTTAATCAAGGTATTAAATAACGACAACAACGAGGAAAGAAACCAAAGTCAAAAAGAGCTGTCGAGACACATGCATTTTCAAAATAATACTAACCAACGCGTAAATCACGAAACCTCTCGCGGAACCGAGCGTCAAGAGGAAAATCGAGCGGCAATGCCAGAGCTCCCCTCATTATTTCGGGTTATGTTGTCGACGCCTATGCCCAACGGTGATATACACAGGGAACAGATTTTCGTGACAAAAGAAGAGTATGCTCGTATGAGACAGCCGGCAAATAATCTCGATAATTACGATGACAATCCCCAAACGAACCAGCGCTTGAACCGAGAACGCTCGCGTAGCATAAGGCGAGCACCCAGTCAAGCGTCAGCTAACATTATTTCATCAACAAGGTATTCTGCCAGACGCGATCGTTCATTGACACAGAACAGGGGAAACCTCTCGTGGAGACTCAGCGATTCTAGCGATGACGAACGCGAACATTATTTTCAAAATAACGCGCGCCGACCACGTCGGACAAGACGCGACGGTGACGAAAGACAAAACACTAGAGACGATAGGAATGACGATTCTATGTTTCAATCTTACTCACTCAAAATCGGTCAAATGGTCAACTCGTGGAAAATATCATTCCCAAGGACAGAAAAGGATCCGGAGCAATTCTTACTTCTCTTAAAAGACCTTCTGTCGATGAGCGGGATAAACTAAGATCATTTCGTACCATGGTTGTCAAAAGTCTTCGAAGGCACATACCGAGCATGGTATTTGGTTACCAAAAAGTCGTGGCGTTCGTGGAAAGATTTTGTCAGGGCATTCCGTTACGAATGGGTGATCAAAACGACTGATACAGATCTCCTGTATGAAGTTCGCGACTTGAAAATTGAGAAAAGTGAAACGTTCGCGGAATTTACAAATCGCGCGTGCCTCATTTTCGAGCAGATGGAAAAACCTCCTCCATTCCAATACCAACTTCAACAAATCGTGACAAAGTTTAATCCGCGTCTAGCTTTTGACATTCTAAATCTCGAATTACGTAACTATACTGAGCTATTGCACTACATGAATCGACGCAATTACATTTTCAAACAATGCAACGCCGTGACAGAAAAATCTCGATTCAGAAGCGGGAAAAGTTCCGAATTAAACTGCGTGCAAGAAAACTCCGATTGCGAGGTCGATGAACCTGAACACGGCGGGGATGAAGCGAGCGACGAAGACGCTCTGGACCTAAGAGTGGCCCAGTCTGACAGACTCAAGAAACCCTCCGCGCCGTTAGTAAGACAACGACTAGAAAAGAACCTCAAGAACTATAACGAAAATTCCGTGAGTTCAACAAGTAAAAAAGACAAAGTAATCGATACCAGTAAATTCTTTTGTTACAATTGCGGTGAATCGGGACACACCCCGCGGTATTGTAGAAACGATCGCCAACTCGTTTGCCACCTTTGTCGCGAAATAGGGCATCAGACTAGATCGTGCGAAAAGAATCAGGGAAACTCCAAAAGACCTCAGTGATGTCACCTCGGGTCGCTGAATCGAAGGGCAAAAGCGAGATTGACAATAATCGATTGAAACAGACAAATAAAGTTCAAGAGAATTCCGTTAATATTTCACATTCAAAAGACCTTGACCAGACAGACTCGCGATTGACGCTAAATGTCGTCAAACTGACTGACAGCGAAATGTCAGACGTAGAAATTGACCAAATGTGTGAAACTCAGTTCGCGGACGCGAAAGAAACTTGCCCTTATCTGAGAACGGCGGCAACTAACGACGAAAGTGTTGCCGAAAATACCGAACACGCGAATGAAGATTCAGATTCAGTAGAGACTCCGTGGAAAACGTGGCGACCGCGTACGTTACCACCTCACGTGATTTGTCGTTTAGCACACAGACGCGTTGACCGAGGCGAAAGCCGATTGAAAGAACCAAGACAAGTGACACAGATTCCTATCGAGATTTAAATTTTTGGCGAGAAAATCAAGGGTATTATTGACAGCGGGAGCGATTGATCTTATTTGAGCGCGAGCGCGTATGAGCGAGTTAAAAAATATCAACTGAAGGATCTAGAGCCCGATTTACCGTCGGAAAAAGGAATAAAAATCGCGGATAAAACAATTGTCAAAACACGCGGAGGCACAAGGTTTATAATCGACGTTGGTGAGGTTTATGGACCCCAATGGTTTAGTGTCTTGCTGAATTTATCCAATGATTTGATCTTGGGAATGGATTTCTGGTTAACATTCAAAATTCTCATTGATCCTTTCGATCGCACATTGACTTTAGCCGGCAGTCAATTCAAATGTCCGTTGTCACAAACTACGGTTATTCCTTCTCGAATCCGTTCTTTAACACTCACTAAAACGCAAGCCCTGAGAGATTTCCTAGACGAGCAATTCGCGAAATTTGATAAAGAATCAACCGGATTAACCGACTAAATTGAACACACAATAGAACTAGACGATACGACCCTGTGTAGACAAAAAGCGTTCCGCCGGAGTGAAGTCGTACGTAAATACATTGACGAAGAAGTCAATAGACTTTTGTCAAAAAATTATATTACCCCAAGTAACAGCGAATGGGCGTGCTCACCGGTCGTTGCTCCGAAAGCCAATGGAGGTCTTAGATTCTGTATCGATTACAAACCATTGAATCGACAAACAAAAAAGCCCGCGTATCCGTTGCATAACATGCGCTCAATATTGTCTCAATTACATCAGGCAAAATTAATATCAACTATCGACATGAGCGAGGCGTTTCATCAAATACCGATGGAAGAAAATAGTAGGAAATATACCGCGTTCGTAGTTGAAGGAAAGGGCTTATTTGAATGGTACAGAATGCCATACGGTCTGACAGGTGCACCGTCAACTTTCCAGAGGTTGATGGACAAACTCAAGACGCGAATGAAAGAGTTAATTCACGAGCGCGGGTTGCCAAACGCTTGGGTTGACAAAGTTTTCACGTATCTAGACGATTGGGTAATAGTGAGCGAAGACTTGGACGAACATCTGCAAATTCTGTCTCTCGTTTTTGAAGTTTTTCGCGACGCGAAATTAATAGTCAATCGAGAGAAAAGTAGCTTCGCATGCAAAGAGGTTAAATTCTTGGGATATATTGTTGACGAACTCGGGATCAGACCGAATCCCGAAAAGATTCAACCAATTCTAGATTTTCCGGTTGCTAGAGATCACACTCAGTTACGTCAATTTAACGGCCTTGTCAATTGGTACCATAGACACCTAAAGAACATCGCGAAAGTCCAGGGTCCACTTAACAAATTAACGAGCCCGAGGGTAGAATGGAAGTGGACAGAAGTAGAGCAAAAGTCTTTTGAAGAGGTCAAACGGGCTCTTGCATCGGCTCCACGTTTATTTGTCCCAATACCAAGGGAACCATTCATCTTATACACTGACGCTAGCGATTTCGGTTTAGGAGCGACTCTAGTACAATATGACAAAGACAACGACCGAGAAAACCTGATTGATGTTTTAAGTCGGCCGTTACGTGGCGCGGAAGTTCATTATATGTGACGAATGCGAAATTCGTCGCTAGAGCGCGGCTCCTTCTTTTGTGCGAAAAACCGCGAAAGTATGAAACCTTAAAATTCAATCTTCGATATCCATGTAATTTTATGGCAAGTGGAATAATTATTTTATATGTAGCCTTATTATTTGAGAAATCACGAGAGGAACGTGATAGGGGATGTGGTGCTTAACTAATAAATTATAACGATAAGAAGTAATATTTGAGAATAACCAGAAATAATAACTATTTTATAGTATTATGAATACGTGACTAGCATATATACACCTCGATTTCTATATCCTTTATTATTTACAGAACACTGTAACCGTTTCAACGTAGAGTAAACCTTTCGACTAATATAAATAGTTTCTTATTACCGAATTTGCTCGGTGTTTCAAATCGACTCTCCGTACACGGGATATGTCGATCATCGGATCGTAAAGATAAGCTGAGAACAAGAACGATCTTTGTGGGAATGAAAGGGCCAACGCACAACGGGTCAGACCCTTTGGGTGGGGAGAGTGCAAGGGATGTGATTGGATGCATGCGAGTGATGCGTACGGAGTCTGCGCGAAGACTCAAGAAAAGGTCTGGACCTTTGTAATGTAAAAGAGAGCAGAAAGAACAGAGACCAATTCCGACCACCCTCGAGAACACACTTTTGTAAGACTGATAATATCCCAAAAAGAATAAAAGTGTTCAATCTTCATTTTTCGTTTTGAGTTTTGGTTTACGTATCTGGAAAATTTCCAAGGCGAGCTTTAGCTCCTTGCCAATCGAACCCATTTGAATTAACATTATTTTTAATTGCACGTTTTCCCGCTCGGAGCGTTACATTTTATGGTGGCAGCGCGGTGGGATATACAAAATTGGACTTGCGAATTTTCCTGTGAGAGACATTTATCGGAATTGTTAATTTTCCGTGTGAGACAATTTGTGAACTTTTATTGACTCGCGTCGCGAAACTTCCGAATGTGAAAATAGTTTGAATATCGAGTGAGGACTTTGAACAATGCGACTGCGTGAGTGGATTCGCGAATGACTGTATAAACCGTGAAACTTTTAAACAAAGTGATACTGTTAAAAGTGAAATAAACTGGACACGTGAATTTTAAAGTCTAGTCGATATCTATTTAAGACTGTGGTATTTGAATATTTTTATCGTCGTTTTTGAATTGACGTGAGTGACAGATAAAAAGATCGTAAACATAAACTGTAATACTGATTGTTACGACCGAATTGCCGCAACCTTTCTCCAGGGTTTTGGCGTGGTTTTCCACCCGGAGGCGAAAGGATATATATATGGAAAATATATATATATATATCGGGGTTGTTGACGGTGCTAATAGGACCACGCAAAAAGTACCCTTACGCAACCGTAGGCACAACAAAAGGAAGAGAGAGAGAGAGAGAGAGTGGACTGACAATCCATTAGAACGAGAACGAAAATTCAATGTTCAGCACGAGAGGAAGAGAGACAGAGGCACTTTGACCGACTACCCATCGAAGCGAGAAGGAAGCTTCAATCTTCAGTACGAGAGGAAGAGAGACAGCATTTTGACCGCCGAGTATACACACCGGAGCAAAAGGGAGACTCCAACCCTCCGTGCGAGAGGAAGAGAGATGGCATCTGAAGCGACGGCCCATTGAAGAGAGAGAGAGACTCAACTACCTAAACGAGAGGAAGAGAGATAGAACCATCGAACAACGATATCACCATCAAGATCTTCTAAAGTAGTAAGCCACCACATCAAATTGTTTGTAACGCGTTCCTCTCAGAATATAGTAGTTTCATTTTTATTCTCAAATTGAATATACACAAGGTAAATAAAGGTATATAGTCGTCGTATAGCAGTCAAAATGACTGATATCGCGGAGACTATGGATAATGATGAACCGTCAGGTAATTCCGGGGAAAATAGCAGTAATTCCTTAAATAATTTGCAAGGTACAGCCCGCGAACTTAATCATGAAAACGATAGTAGCGATAGAAATCAGTCCGAAAATAATCCGTTAGATTTATCGCAAGTCTCAGCTTTGGTACCAGTCATTAATAGACGAGACGGATCGAGCACGACGATGTCTGACACGAGCAACAATTTACCGCCCGGTAACGCCGGTATGTTGCCCTCTATTCCAAGGAGCGAACACGCCACCCAAACTCTTTCACAAAATTGCAACCCCTCGACCTCGACAAGTTCAATCGTGACTCACTCTAGCACTGGAAATGACCATACCGAAGGTTACATGAACTTTAAATCAGCCCTAGAATTTTTGCCAAAATTTTATGACGGTCAGAATATTCCTGTTTCGAAATTCGCGCGAGATTGCATATTTGCGCAAGAGTCAATTCTTCCAAAGGAAAGACCCTTATTACTCCGCATGGTACGGTCCAGATTGCGTGGTGATGCCGACCTTTATTTGCAAGATCAAGAAATAAATTCATTAGAAAATTTATTAAACGATTTAAAAGCCGCATTCTCACCTCATGAAAACGTACAAGATCTCACTGCAATGCTTTCGACTGTTGGACAAAAAACTGACGAGACAGCCGAAACTTATGGGGTTCGCGTGCGAAAGATTTTAAATAAGTTGGTAACTGCAATAGAACATGAAAATGCCCCTGAAATTTCATACGGAATGGTGCATGCCGCTCGAGCTTCCGCGATTGTTAACTTTATGCGTGGCTTAAAGAAAGACCTAGAATGGAGAGTTCGATTCAAAAACCCAAAAACTCTTCAGGAAGCTACGAGTTTTGCTAAAGCAGCCGAATGGGAAGTGAGTTATCAGGAGGGACTTCAAAGGGAAAATAATTCATCCGAGAACAAGGACAGGGATCCAAAAGAAAATAATAAATTCCAATCTCATTTTCAAGAACGATTTACCCCCTATCGTCCAAAAAGAATATCGCGCGTATTTACCTTTGACACAGCGCACGCTGGGGAAACATCGCGTGGATCAAATCTTAATATAAGACGCAGCATGAATTCGAAACAATTCAATACAACTTCGAAACACGACAGTAATTCATATAACGTTTCAAATTGCTATAATTGCGGTGAAGCAGGGCATTTAGCTCGCGGATGTTTAAAGAAAAAACAAGATAATTGGATTCAGTGTTATGCATGTGGAAAGGTGGGTCATATTGCTCGCGATTGTAATAACAAGAAAACGCATAATAATTTTCAAAGCCGCGAAATCGAAGGGAACGCTGCAGAACGTGTTCCTAAGCAATCCCAAGTAAAAGAAGCCGTGAAATTTGGAAAATCTCTTAAAGATCGAAAAGGGGCTTTAAACTAGAAGGAAACTCGGAGAACAAGCGCGACTTCGAGGAAGCAAAGCCGAAAGCGCTCATTAAAATAATAATATTAACAATAAAGACGCGAAAAACGGCAGAGACACCCATTGTAACCCTTGAAAGCGAAAACTTTACAGCGCACCAAACTACATTTGTAATCGACACGGGTGCTCAGGTAAATTTGATTAAAAGAAAAAATATTAATTCGAACGGTAAAATAAATGAACAAGAAATTCTCAAGTTGTACGGAATAGGTCCCGGACCTGTCGAAACACAAGGGTCTATCCAAGTAAAAATCGAGGATGAAATGGTTGAATTTCACGTGGTTCCCGATAATTTCGCTATCAGACAAGACGGACTGTTAGGGATGACTTTTCTCAAAGATCAAGACGCGGTAATCCATATAAATAGAAAATTAATGACGACGAAAATAGGAACATTTCCCTTTCGCAATTGTGAGACTTTCCTGATCGCTGCTCGATCATCTCAAATTATTTCGGTGCCCATAAAAAACGCAGACTTAGAGACAGGATATTTGGCATTCGTCGATATTGGCAAGGGAATTTTCCTTGGTGAAAATATAGTAAAACAAATAGATGGTTTTGCTAAAGTTTATTGTACGAATACAACAACTCGACCCGTAGAATTAACGATTCCCCCGCTAGAAATAGAGGAATTCGAAGTAATAAAACCTGGTCCCCGTACTGCTCGTAAAGCTGAACCTGAAGGAGATGCACGATCTGTGAATGGCGAAAGATTAACCGCATTATTGAAAAATATCGATCTCAGTAAACATAATGTCGAGGAAAAGGAGAGTATCTTAGGATCAATTTCCGATTACCTGTACCAGTTTCGCTTACCAGGAGATAAATTAGGATGTACATCAGTTTTAAGGCACAAAATAAATACCACCGATGATAAGCCCGTGAATAAAAAACAGTACAGACATCCACCCGAACATAATGACGTTGTCATCGAACAATCGACCGAGTTGCTCAAAGATAAAGCCATTTCAGTATCCGATTCACCATATAATTCGCCAGTTTGGGTTGTCCCAAAAAAATGCGATTCTCAGGGTAATCGTCGATGGCGAATGGTAATAGATTACCGAGGATTGAATGAAAAAACAATCGGAGACGCGTATCCCCTTCCCAATATTACAGCAATTCTGGATCAGCTCGGTAAAGCAAAATATTTTTCAGTATTAGATCTTGCTTCTGGTTTTCACCAGATCGAAGTTGAACCAGCAGATTGACCCAAAACCGCTTTTTCTACCCCATATGGTCATTTTCATTTTAATAGAATGCCTTTTGGTTTAAGAAATGCCCCCGCCACGTTTCAAAAATTAATGGATCAAGTTTTATCAGGATTACAAGGCAACGAGTTATTTGTTTACATGGACGACATCGTAATTTATGCGAACTCTCTCAGAGAACATGAGAAAAAACTGAAAAAACTATTGGAAAGATTAAAAAACGCCGGACTCGTTCTTCAGCCAGAAAAATGCAAATTCTTATGCAAAGAAGTTTTATATCTCGGGCATGTTATTACAAGAGAAGGAGTTAAACCAGACCCGAAAAAGATAGAAGCAGTAATGAGTTTTCCTCGTCCAAAAAATTGTAAAAATATTAAACAGCTTTTAGGACTTGCTGGTTATTACAGACGTTTTATCCCGAATTTTGCCTCAATCGTAAAGCCTTTAACGATTTTACTGAAAAAAACAAACGATTTTCACTGGAGTCAAGCGCAAGAAAATTCATTCAATGAAATAAAGAAAATTCTATGCACTCAACCATTATTACAGTATCCCGATTTTACCAAACCATTTGTAATCACGACAGACGCATCCGGTTTTGCATTAGGCGCTATACTGAGCCAGGGTCCCGTAGGTAAGGATCTTCCGATAGCGTATGTTTCCCGTACCCTCAATGCCGCAGAGATAAATTATTCTACCACTGAAAAAGAATTATTGGCTATAATATTTGCTGTAAAACAGTTTCGTCCCTATGTATTTGGTCGTAAATTTACCTTGATCACTGATCATCGACCGTTGATCTGGCTCCACAATCTTAAAGATCCTGCTTCAAGGCTTGCACGTTGGAAAATATGGCTCAGTGAATACGATTACGATATTCAATACAAGCCTGGTCGAGTAAATGCAAACGCTGACGCACTCTCAAGAAATCCTGTAGAATCTACCATACATCCTGAGGAAACTGATCATCGGGTGCTGATCGTGCATGATCCGTCACCCGCTGCAGAATCCGATCTCCTCGTAGATGAATATCCGATCGAACGTGTGTTCCTGTGTAATAAGATTTCAGAGGATGTTGAAATAGTTAAAGACTGTGACAATGACGTAACAGACAAAAAAGAAAGTGAAAACTCCCGAATTGGAGGCTCGTGTGGGGGACGCGTAACAACCTCGTATGAGGGAGGTTCGGTCGGCTCACCGAGTAGTTTTGTGTCTCAAAGTTTGAGAGCTCCCCTTGGGGAAAGCTGTGATGCGGTGGTGAAGTCTGCACACAGAGAGGATATACCCTCAATGTTTGGCACATCCTTCGGGAAAGGTGCGCGCGGAGGAAGCGCATCAACTCTAGGAACGAATTCCAATGGGAAAGGTTCCGTTGAGGGGAGCGCAGGACTCTTGCGGAGTTTTAACGTCTGTAACCCAGACGCAACGTGTATTGAGTTGTTGCCCCGGGAAGACGTGCCTTCACCACGTAGTAAGAATGAGAAAATTGAAATTGGCCAAGACTTGTTGACGAAGACGAAAAAGAGACGAATAGTAGAACATGAGAGTTGTACCGAGATGAGAAAAGAACTGTTTAATGGACCACGATTTCCGAAAATAACTCCTATCCTAATAACGAATCCAAGATCAATATTGAGACCCATAATCCAGAGCAGTGCTGACACGATAATGATGAGAGATGATAATATAATAAATTTTATATCTGCAGATTGTATTTTGACAACTTCTGTTGGAAGAGATTTGATGAATGCAGGAAAATTGCGCTTGCAAAGCTTGAAAGCGGAAGAGCCAGAATTAGGTCAAGTGGTTGTGACTAAAGACAAGAAAAACTGTATTTTTCATTTGTTCATTCGAGAAAAATTTGATGATAAAATTTTTATGAAAAATGTTGAGTTAACGATAGAAGCTCTTAAACAAGCCACAGAAGCATTAAAAGTGAAAAGTTTTAGTGTATCGAAAGTTGGAAATGGATTAGCTAATGTTTCGTGGGTTTTAATCGAGAAAATATTTCGAGCTCATTTTGGTCAAGATAACTATGAGATAACTGTTTGCACTGGAACAGTCAAGACTCCACCCGAAACGGAACGACCCTTAATTATAGCTGAAAATCACGACTCTGTTGTCGGAGGACATAAAGGTGAAACCAAAACTTACGAAAGAATAAGGCAGTCTTATTATTGGAAAAATATGAAAGACGATATACACAATTATATTAAAACATGCAGTTCCTGTCAACGAAAGAAATTAACTCGAGTAAAGACTAGGCAACCAATGCGAATCACCGATACTCCGACTAAAGTATTCGAAAAACTTCAAATTGATATCGTGGGGCCCTTACCCGTAACAGAGACAGGGAATAAGTATATACTAACCTGGCAAGATTGTTTGTCGAAGTATTCCGGAGGTATCCCTCTACGAAACGTCGAAGCACCTACTATCGCAGTTGCATTTGCGGAAGCTTTTATTTGCTTGTATGGATGCCCTGAATCCGTTCAAACTGATCAAGGTAGCCAATTCCTTAGTTCAATTATGGCTAACATCGCAAAAATCTTCAAGATAAGACAGTTCAAGTCAACGTCCTTCCATCCACAATCGTTAGGATCCCTCGAGAGAAGTCACCACACATTTATCGAGTATCTAAAACATTATTGCACACAAGTTAATTGGGATCTTTGGTTACCCTTTGCTATGTTTTCTTTTAATACTTCCCTTCATGAGTCGACTGGATTCACCCCTTACGAGATTGTTTTTGGCAATAAGGCTAGACTGCCCTCCGAATTTGCAGAAGAAAATGTGCCATTGACGTATGTTGCTTTGGTCGACGATTTACTGACTAGGTTAACAGAGACTCAATCCACGGTTGTATCTAGACTGGAAGCTGCAAAGAGACGGTGTAAAAGATATTACGATAGAAAATTGAATGAAAAGAACTTCAAAATCGGACAATATGTTTACTTACTCAAGGAGCCGAGAACCAACAAATTTGACGATCATTACACTGGACCCTTCTTAATAAATAAAATCTTCAACGATAGCAATGTCGAGTTGCAAGTGAGCCAGAATAAAACGAAAATAGTTCACATGGATAAATTAAAACATGCATTCATAAGGCTGGATGAATACGATTAATGAAAAGGTATCAAATTGTGCTAGATATCGAACGATAGCTTAATTTTAAATTCTATCGTTGACGAATCTTTTAAAAATTTCTTTATTATTACTAGAGCAAGATATTTTGACTAAAGGCTCTCATTTATTAAATTCTATTTTATGTATTTTATATTCATCATGAATTTAAATTTGTACTGTTAACGAATGGATAAAAGATCTATTAAGTAACATAACCTCTAAATATATATATATATATATATATGAGAATAAATCTATTTACATTTACTGAGAATCCTTTTTATAATAATTGAATTTGCTTTTGAAAATTTGTTAGCTCTTCTAAGGATATAGAAAATTATATACCATAAATCTTGTTTATCACTTGCTTTATTTTGACTCGTTATCGACAGCAATCGACAGCTTCTCCTTGCCCACGATCACAACACGCACCTTCCTCTCCATAGACTACAAAAAGTTGTTTCACGGAAACATCTTTTTTAATAAGGGGAAAGGTGTGACGAATGCGAAATTCGTCGCTAGAGCGCGGCTCCTTCTTTTGTGCGAAAAACCGCGAAAGTATGAAACCTTAAAATTCAATCTTCGATATCCATGTAATTTTATGGCAAGTGGAATAATTATTTTATATGTAGCCTTATTATTTGAGAAATCACGAGAGGAACGTGATAGGGGATGTGGTGCTTAACTAATAAATTATAACGATAAGAAGTAATATTTGAGAATAACCAGAAATAATAACTATTTTATAGTATTATGAATACGTGACTAGCATATATACACCTCGATTTCTATATCCTTTATTATTTACAGAACACTGTAACCGTTTCAACGTAGAGTAAACCTTTCGACTAATATAAATAGTTTCTTATTACCGAATTTGCTCGGTGTTTCAAATCGACTCTCCGTACACGGGATATGTCGATCATCGGATCGTAAAGATAAGCTGAGAACAAGAACGATCTTTGTGGGAATGAAAGGGCCAACGCACAACGGGTCAGACCCTTTGGGTGGGGAGAGTGCAAGGGATGTGATTGGATGCATGCGAGTGATGCGTACGGAGTCTGCGCGAAGACTCAAGAAAAGGTCTGGACCTTTGTAATGTAAAAGAGAGCAGAAAGAACAGAGACCAATTCCGACCACCCTCGAGAACACACTTTTGTAAGACTGATAATATCCCAAAAAGAATAAAAGTGTTCAATCTTCATTTTTCGTTTTGAGTTTTGGTTTACGTATCTGGAAAATTTCCAAGGCGAGCTTTAGCTCCTTGCCAATCGAACCCATTTGAATTAACATTATTTTTAATTGCACGTTTTCCCGCTCGGAGCGTTACATATACTACCACCGAAAAAGAGTGCCTCGCGGTAGTTTGGTCCGTAGAAAAATTGCGATGTTATCTTGAGGGAATGCCCTTTAAGATCGTAACCGACCACCAAGCTCTTCTCTGGCTCCATAGCTTGAAGAACCCCACTGGTCGCCTAGCGAGGTGGGCTATCTATCTGTATCAACACGATATCACAGTAGAACACCGTCGCGGTACTACTAACGAAGCGCCCGACGCATTGTCGAGAATGTTTGACCTTGACGTCGACCCTGAGGGATGGAAAGAAGTCGTCAATGGAACTATTCAGAACCGTCCAAAGTGCGGTTCGATCTGCACCGAAAATTGGTACGAAACAAAGTTCATACTAGTAGTAAAATACCCCGAGCGTTTCCCTGAGTGGAAAATTGTTAATAACAAACTGTACTACCACCGGCCAGATTACGAAAAAGCATTAATTGACGATGAAAACCCATGGAAAGGAGTAGTTAAGTCCGAAGATATCTGGAAAATTCTCGCGGAAAATCATGATGCGCTCGAGGCAGGTCACCTAGGGCAAGATAAAACTCTCGATCGGATCCGTCAAAATTATTACTGGCCAGGAATGACGCGTGATATAAAAAAATATGTCGCAGAATGTGACACGTGTATCCGAGTTAAATTCAACCAACATCCAATTAAAGGTCCGTTGTTGACGAGAACGTTGTTAACCCCTTGGAGTTATTTGTCAATCGACACAATAGTCACGCAAACGCGTAAAAAACGAGGAAACACTAGTGCTGTCGTCGTACAAGACCTATTTACGAAATATATCGACATTTTCCCAGTGCGTAATCGTTACGGCAGAACTATTGTCACGGTGTTAGAAGCAGTTTTCGATTGTTGGGGGGTTCCACAAAATATCATTACTGATAATGGAACCGAGTACATTGATTAAGACGTTTTAGAGGCACTTTTAGAGGCTAGAGGTGTCAAACACGAGACAACCCCAATTCAACGCCCACAAGGAAATCCCGTTGAGCGTTCAAATCGTACTATTAAACCGATCATCTCGTCATTTATTACAGACAAACATAACGAGTGGGATGTTAACTTGCCAAAAATACAATTCGCGTATAATACGGTTCCACACGCTGGCAGTCGAGTCTCGCCATTTTTCTTGAATCACGGTAGAGAAGCTCACGCGAAATATGTCAGGAAACCTAACGAACAATCGCTAAACGACGACGATACGGTCAAAGAGTGGGTAAAAAGACTTAACCAAAGCGACGAATTCAGACACAAGGTTGAGCAAAAATTAAAGGAGTATTCGAATAAAAAACTAGCACGAATTAACAACAATCGTGAAATAAATGTCGAAATTAAAGAAGGACTCGAGGTATTTTATCCGACTAATAAACTGAGTAAAAAATCTGAAGGTTATTCGTCGAAACTAGCTCATAAGTATCTAGGGCCCGCGTTGTTCACCGATTAATTAACCCGTTAATTGTAAAATTGGCCGACAAGTCAGGAAAATGTATTGGTAAATATTATGTCACCGATTTGAAAATTCCACGCCGAAGTTTACGTCGTCAAAATCCATCACCACAACCTACAGCGAAAAGAACAAGTCAACAAGATGAGCAACCCGTCGTAAACGTCATCGAACCCAGAGTCCTTGAACAGCTGGGACGAGTTGGAGAAGCGAAAAATAAACCTCAAGCTGAAGTTTCACTCCTGAACCAATAAACGGAGGAGTTGAAACCCCGCTCTCCAATTACTGGTGAAGTTCCAGAAGAGGAAACATCGTCTAACGATGACTGCAATGTCGACCAATGTTCGTTGTATGATTGGCCAACAGCTAAGGTGTGCGACCTTCCATATCGACCAGGCTCCTGCCACTCCTGCGGAGCTGAAGATTTTGTCAAAAAAAAAAAAAAAAAAAGCCGGTATATTTATCTGGGTGGCGTCGAACGTCTGAGGCTATTCAACCCCACATGCCCGGATCGCAACATCCGTTCTGAGAGACCCAGCGATCATCCGCGTTTAAACTACGCTAGCTGGTCCGCTTGATGACTTCCGCCGACAATCGCTGTCTTCACGACGAAACAACAGAAATTGATTCGCCAAGTTTGAACGAAGTTCAACGACCCTAAGATCATCCCAACAGGATACGCGTTCTTCTGATCAGAGAAAACGCCTTCAGGAGGTGCAAGCCATCAATTTAAGCCAAATCCAAGGTCCAGTCGGTCGAACAATTGTCCAAGGAAAACGTCAACCAGCTGTCAAGGCACTCACAACATCTCGTGTCAAGAAGTTACTTGACGAAGTCACGAAAGAACGTCTCGAGCTCAACGATGGTGAAGAAGTCAACATTCTCATCCCAATGAAGGCGAAGAAATCGACGTCCTCATGTCGTTGAAGATAAAGAAGAACAACATGTGAGTTTGACAACCCAGGGATCACATCTTCGTTTATTTGTCACTACGATGTCTTATGTGCCATTTTACCATTATGTATTATATATTAGCCACGTTACGTTAAGTTGAAAGTTAAGAGAGAGAGAAATTTGTTTTGTTTACTCAAATTTTCCTTTCAGTTTTGTCAAGTCTAAAACTTGAAAAGTATTTATATAACCATTGCACGAGCAAATTATAAGTCACTTGATATATTATTATGTTTGTTAATCCACTTACTTTTCAGTCCTACCTGACGTTGAGGCTCGAAGGGGGAGGGTGTGACAATATTTAAAATCACCGCCCAACGTCAGTTAGGCTAGTCCTATATCGACGAAAGAAAATTAGAGGGTCAGCCCCCACCTGTATCGCGCGGCGCAAATTTGACTAAATTTGTAAGGCCCAGCGCAACGAAAATAGATTATAAGCAGGCACTCTCTCCGTGACCACTGAGCGGGTCACACGTCGATATTGGTCTTTTTGTAAGGCGTTATTGTGTGTCACCGGGACGTGAATTTCGATAATTTTGTATTAAAATATATTAAACGATTTCGAGTATTTATATAGCGCTTTGTGTTGTCGCTAATTATTTCATCAATTCCGTCGATTATTAATCGTCTATTCGATTAGTACGAGTAGGAGAGACAGTCAACGAAAATTCGGTAAGTGACTTATATTCGCTCGGTACTGTTCTCTCTCTCTCTCTCTCTCTTAACTTTTGAGGGTCATCAAAGCCGAATCCCCTCTGACTTTGAGTTTCATCAGCCGCATACAGAATTTCTATTAATCTATCATCGTTGTCGAACGTAAAATCGACTGGCACCCAAAACTTTGTTCTTAGTATCAAAATAATTTCGTGGGGAATATACGGTCGACGGATTTTTGTAATTCTTTGTTCTTATAGTACAGGAAGGTCCAGACCCAAATAACAAATCCCCAAAGCTATAGGGCTAGATATCCAGAAGTTTTCGAAAAAATGAATTTTGAAAAATGTAGAAAAATTACAAGCGAGACATATGCGCCAAAGTTAAGATTGTCGATCACGAGGCTCGTGGCTCATGGAGTAGCGCGCCATTCTAGTACCCCGTAGATCGCTGGATCGATTCCCGCTGACGAACTTTTTTTTTCTCTAACGCTTTTAACGCCTATACCCATACCACTTACATGATAGTGTTTATAATGAATGAACTTTTTTGGACAAAAATAAAAAATGTAATGTAAGAAATCTGTTTATTTTATATTTTTCCTTAATTCTAACTAACTGACTGTACAAAAATAATCGTAACATATATGGTATATCTTGCGTATTGCGTATTGTGCCGTATATGAATGCGTCACACGGAAAAAAATTTTGCCTCTCGGGAGAAAAACTTCGGAAATTCTTTTGAATTTTGAAGTGGAAATAGTTGTTTTTACAGTTTAAACCAGCAAATATGGTTATACAGATAGTACAGAAGTATATTCCGCACATTACTTTTTGATCAAAACACTGCAAAGAGATTAATTTACTGTGTTAAACTGCATTTTTTTCTCTTCATCGTTGTATTTTTTAAATTTCACAATCAGTTATTATTTCTTAAAATGTTTTTTTTTCCGTGCACCCAATTCATATTCTTCCTCTTCACGAAAACTACCTTTGATCCCTTGGTGGCAAGAGTTCTATCAAAGGTAGACGATATTGGCAGCCTGAAAAATATTCATAAAAAATAAACACAATATTAATTTCACAAAAGTTCATACTTTAATTGATCATAAAGCATGAGATTTTTTAAATACCTGTTTGGTCTGTATTAATTACGAAATCGCGGTCGAAATTGGGTATCAGGTGACGAGTTTGAATTCTGAAGTCTTCGGCGGCCGCCTTCGTATCTTCTGTCGTCGCGATTTCTCGTTCTGTTACGAATTTGGTAATTTTTCGTTGGGGTATTCTATGCGTTCTTATGAATTTCGCAACCCACGGCTCGGAGGCTTTAAAGTCGAAGTCTTTAAATTGACTTGCAGCAGCTAAAGCCCACTGCTGCAAGTTGCGGGTAGTGACTTGCTGGTGGTTTTCCCGAGCTTCTTTGAAGCGATCGTAGGTCCAAGAATCAATGACCGCATATTCATCAAACAGTGTTCCACCCTTTTTGATGTGCTGTTCCCATATTGCCAAATCCTCGTAACGTTTTAAGCGATGGCACCCTTTGCTCTGCAGACTTTTGAGGCTCCAACCTGGGTGAGCTTTCGCTATGTTAACAGCTTTTATTTTATAGTCCAGTGAAATGTATCCATTCGACCTTTTTGTTTTTTTTTCTTCCGGTTCGTAATCATCGTCGTCAGAAGAGTCGTCACTTATTGGAATTTCTTGGTAAGAGTTTTCCTCGTCGATTTCATCAAACATAATCAATTCATTATCTGTTATAAACTTCTTCTCATATTGTGTTTTTATCGTAAGCTCATAAATTTCTTCTGCCAGCAGCTTTGCTTCATTATAATTTGCCCTGAAGATTGTACTGCCATGAGATCATTTCGCTCGAGGAGGTGCTGGTAATACAGAAAGGCATCTTTCATGCGTAATTTTGTAGATTCACTACACAGACTATCTTCTGTAACGTCTTCTTCTTCTTGTACCGTCGAAGGGCCCGACATATTTCGGTCGTAAACGATGTTATTCGCACTTCGTTGCACGGAAGCGATGGTGTTACCAATAACTCGGTATATATTTTCGATAACAATCTTTCGCACTAATAATTATCCTCTCTCGATTTTTTAAAGTTCCTCAAATTACTTTTATTTCATTTACTCACGTTAAATACATTTTTCGTCACGGTCGATAAATCGTCTAACATCTTCGGGTAGTAATAGTTTGCTGTTTTTTTTTTGTTTTATTTTTCTTTTGTTTTTGTTTTCTTCTCTTTCTTCCGTGTTGCAAGCGAAAAATGTATTTACGTCAGAGAGTACGTCAGAGAGAAAAAGTTTCTCTTACTTATTGATTCTTGGGGAGGACAGACAAATACCGCGATGTACGATGAAATTTTTAAAGACGAAGCTCGTCTGCCAACGTGCACTGTAAAGATTATCCCTCCAAAGTGCACCCCGTTGGTCCAGCCCTGTGATATCTATTTTTTTCGGCAGGTTAAAAATTTCATAAAGCGTTTGCAGAACTGCGCCTACTTGATTGAACGGGAACGCGAAATTAACTCTAGAGAGGATTGCTTGAAAATTCATTCGATCGTACATCACCAGCTGTCCTCCCCAATATTTGGCAACATGATCTGGTACGCATGGCACGCTAGTATAATCATTGACGATAAGGAAATTTTTATGAACGTGAATGAAGTTTGTTTTCCGATGGAGATTTTGAAAAAAAAATGCAGTTGCAAAAATTCATCTTTTCTACAGTGTGCAAGGTGCCGCAAAACGATTTGCTTTCCTTGCTTTTACGATGAATATCATCCGGGTTCCTGTGAAACTTTGGATCCAGAGTAAAAGGTTATACTATCGTAAGAAAAACTATAGTGAAATGAAAAAGAATGAACACCATATATGTTACGATTATTTTTGTACTGTCAGTTAGTTAGAATTAAGGAAAAATATAAAATAAACGGATTTCTTACATTAAACACTATCATGTAAGTAATGTGGGTATAGGCGTTAAAAGAGTTGGAGAAAAAAAAAGTTCGTCAGCGGGACTCGATCCAGCAATCTACGGGATACTAGAATGGCGCGCTACCCGCTGAGCCATGAGCCTCGTTGTGAAGTTTCTTAACTTTTGGCTTATATGTCTCGCTTGTAATTTTTCTACATTTTTCAAAATTTATTTTTTCGAAAACTTCTCGATATCTAGCCCTATGGCTTTGGGGATTTGTTATTTCGGTCTGGACCTTTCTGTACTATAAGTATAAAAAATTACAAAAATCCGTCGACCGTATATTCCCCTGTAAGCCCCTTGAGCCCCGGCAGCTCTTGACCCAAGCCGCGCCGGGTGAAACCTTTATATCGTCAAAAAGGGGTTTTGTCTCAATCCTTAATGAATGACTTTGAATTGTTCCAAAATGGTTCAGGATTGTGTATTCCAAGTAGACCAAGAATGCTAAAATTACTTTGTTAATTTTTCCCAATTATTTAAAATATCGAAACATTTAATTTTGATAAAAAGCTGTTGTCAATAGCTTCTTCTTCAGTAGAATTTTTTCAAGTGAGATAAAATAGCATAACACATGCAATTGAATCAAAACTACCGCATGGTAAACAATTAAAAATAAATAGGAATGAATAGAATGAGAGAAAAGATCTAACGAAATGCAGAGTGAGAAAGATACAGAGGAAAAGGGAGAAGTTGTCATGGATAGAAAGAAGTCATGGATAAGAGAGATGAATGGAAATGTATGTGTATGTATGTGTATGTGTGCGTGACATCGAGGGCCCATGACGGGTCAGCGCATGGCCCATAGGAGAAGCCAAATGCAAGTATGCAGGAATAAGCGAGGGTGAGCGACCAGAATGACGAAGAGAGTTTGACTCCTCTGCTGTGTGGTACCTCCGAAATGCGGGATAGAATGAATGAGAGAGTAAATACGAAATATGTAAGTATGAGAAAGACACGATGAGCGTCTTCATGAAAAGATGGTGTATGTACGAGATGTAACGGGAATCTCGCGATTCGCGTCACCTTCGGCCCATCTCACCATACTCGACGCCGGGAGAGCCGTTAAGTGCCCGGTAATCTTTTTATTCAACGGCGGGAATTACCAAACCCACTAAACGTAATCTGAATTGAAATAAACTAGGATGAAACGAAAACGAAACGTAACATAAAAGGGACGCCGGCGCGTCGGATGGCGAGATTGGTGACAGTATACCCGATTCGCTCAGGATGCAGGTTATGGTGAGAGGGCGTGGACGGCTGGCCAACTCGCGAGTGCCTTCGAAAACGTACTCTGTAAAGAACTGAACTCAACACAATAAATCGTATATGAGGCCTTAATTCAGGCTAATTTATTTTGTAATCGATAACTGACAAGACAGGTCCCGACCATAACCTAAATTTCGATAACTAATATAAATCGAAAAGAAATCTCGATAACGGGGCGATAGTGAATAGCCCAAAGTAGGGAACAGCGAGAACGTCGGTAGCTGAGAATGAATTCGTAATGCTGAAAAATAATAGTGGCTGGAAATAAATTCGAAAAATTATTAGCGATAACGTCGGTAACGGAAACTGAGCACGATAACGGAAACGATAACGCCAGATCAAAATTAGCCGAGAACGAACGATATCTGGAAAACGAGAACACCGAAAGATAGCTCGGTAACAACGATATGAGAAAACGGGAACACCGAAAAGATAGCTCGAGAACAAACGATATCAGAAAACGAGAACGCCGGAAAAGATAGCTCGAGAACACACGATATCAGAGAAACGAGAACGCCGGAAAAGATAACTCGAGAACAAACGATAGCGTAACGTTACTAAAAGTGGAGCAGAAATGGTAGCATGTCGGGAGCTCCCCGAGCGGTGAACCGCTCGGGTCGAGAGTCGTGCCGCAATAGAGCGAATCGAATAGATCACTCGATCGAAAAGGTAATGTAGAAAGAGGGGACGATTACGCGCACAGGTAATAAGATTCCAAGTCCACTCTTCTCCTTACATCACGCACACAATAAAACCCTATCACAGAAATGAAACTGGGGGAAATTCGAACGATAACACCAAACGCGAACGACAAAATATCTCTGAATAATCAATAACGGGAAAATTCTGAGGTGTTGTGGCATGGGGGTACTTTTTACTTTGAGGATTGTCCTCCAAGGGGTATTCTTCGAGTATGAGGGAGATCCAGGACTACCTAAAACTAACATAAGCCTAACGACAGTGATCTGATCGGGCAATCTGTGGCGGCTGGGTGATCGCAATCCCAGCTGACAATAGCCTTCCATACGTAAACGAAACTGAAACGTAACCGTCCTTCTCCCCTTCACACCATTTACGTGAACCGTCGAGATTTCCACTCGATTCTCCATACTTCCTTCGATTACTCTCCCAAGAAAGACCGAATATACCGGGTGGCTCGTTATTTCGGCCCTGTCTCACGATAACTAGGTGTCCGTCATCCGATTGACCCCATAAAACAACACTCGTACGATCACGCGAAAAAGAGAAGAAGAAACAATAGCGAACCCATACGCTAAATATTAAAATTACCCGGATTTAGTCGCATATTGTCTCGTAAACGAAGGTCGGGACGACCTGTGACGCTGAAACTAAAAATTGCGTCACAGAGAAAATTCGCTTTTCTCATTATTAAATAACGCAATAATTATTATAAAGGAATGAAGAAGTGTATATTTTATGATAAGGATACATTTTTATTAATTATAAATATGGATTTAAAATTATATAGATTCGTGTCGATCATTGGGAAAGCGAGGTGGAGGCGGCGGAGGAGCCTGGAGCGTCTTAGGCGGCTAAGGGTGTACCTCCCCACCGCCGAACCTAAGTCATCCTAAATGACCCTATGCAAGACCGGGTAATGAGCCCACGGCACGTCAGAGTACGGAGAAATTTCGAGAAGCAAAATCGGTGCCCGTCAATTTAACATTTTTATATTTTTATCTTAAATCTTATTTTATCATCGACCTTTAACTAATCTTTATTTTTCTGTTGCGTTCGTGAAGTTAAAATATAATTTTTCTTATTTTTCTCACAAAAATGCGGAATTTTGTGCCAATAAAACTATCAACGTCGTGAACATTTATGGTGTCCAGTTTCTTTTGTTCTTTATCTTCTCTGTCTTGTGGCCCTAATTCCAGTTTATCCCCGTTTCTGTTCATCAATCAACAACGAGAGGAATTTTCGAGTATTTACCCACATCGTCAACCATCTTCAGCATCTTCATCAGGGAATTTTACGGCACGGGAGGTCCGCCAAGCTGATCTGCAAATGAACGGGGCCATACACAATAAAGAATAGAGATACCGAAGTAAACTACGCTATCGGTCGTGGACGCAAGCTAATACGCGTGCACGTAAATTGCATCAAGCCATACGTGGCAATATAAAAAAATATATATATTGTAACGGGACAGACTAGGCAGTCTACCGTTACAATATAGCACATTTCGTCATCCATTGTTTATGTCCATATTTGATCAATTTCGCGATTCCCCGAAATTCCAAAATAGAATCTCTTCTTCCGAGAAGCCCATGACGTCACCATCGTACCGTGTGCAAAAGCTCTAGAAGCTTGGAAAAATTGCCCTACTACAAAACCTTCGACCAATGAATCACGGCGCCGGTTGTTCATGGAAAAGTATTTAAGAGCATGACGAGCAAGCCTCCTCCTCATTTTGATCAACTTTATTGGTGAGCATTATTCGCGCCAAGCGATTTCTTGACATTCTTTCTCTACGACGTAATCTCGTCAACTTTCGATATCCACTTCGTGTAATCACTCTCCAAGATTCTCAACGAATTCGTATTACATCTTGTGCATCAAGGACTACGAATCGAACGACATCCTGCAACTTCAACTATCTCGAATAGTCTTTTTTAAGACTCTTCGTGATCATCGTTGACTCGTCCTGTTTAGGGCGAATCTATTATAACGTACTTGCTTGTCTTTCTCAAGACAAAGCAAATCACAACTCTCGTTCAGTCTTATTCAATAAAAGATTTCAGGTGATAGGGAGCCTGGTTTGCTTGCAGCCCCCGCACTGCGTCGGGAAGTTGGATTGCTAACCAGGTGAACGTCTCAGAAAACAAACCTTGAGGTAGGGAACCGGATTCCTTGGAAAAACCCTCAGCACTGTGACTGAGGGCAGGAACAAGGAAGAAGGTGCATTGCTGAGAAAAACCTCCACGAGTGATAAGCTTCACTCATCCTCGTGTTATATTATCATCAATTCTTGAATCTTTCCGACCATCTGTCTGTATCAAGTGTAAACGTATTGAGAATCTTTAGAATCATTTAAATTTGGGCGAGTGGCCTTCCACTCCCAGTACGCTGGTAAAAACGTTTAAATTTCAGACAAATAGAAAGTCATTGTCCTATCTTACAGCGAATGATTTTTTTCTTTTTGTGCTTCCAATCACGTCTCGATCGGAAGTATCGTGAAAACTTGGGAAAACACACGCACAGGCTCATACACACACGCACACGCACATACCAACTTTCACACAGGCAACCAGGCAGATCATAATAGAGAGACATCGCGTCTCGAGACAAGCAATTCGCATATCGACTCTCGCAATATCGGGTACAGTCGTAACTGTCATAAGTATCGTGTGGAAACAATCAAGACGGACGGACGCACGAGGACGTTAAGAAATCCGAGTCACATCTACGAACAGGGACTGTGCCTTAACAACGTAGAATCACTTGCCATACGTTTCATTCCTCATTAATCGTACCTCTCACTCTTGCCTTTCTGTTCCCTATTGCCCAGTTGCCGCTGGATTAGAGTTTTCTTATCCTTAAGGAAGAACCTTGCTTCTCAAGGTTCCCCCCCCCTTTAAGTGGCCCACTTTTCCATCGCCGATGATGAAGGGTCACGTTATCCCCAGGTCATCCATGGCCAATGGGAAATCAATCGAATAACTAATCTGAGGCATTTCCGAAAAACCAATAAAAATTATAAAATCAATTCGGCAAACCTATATCCTATACCAAACGTCACTGACCTCGGGCCTGTGCCGAACCATCTGTTCGCCTGGACGAAACAACGGGATGACAGACGAGCACACAAAACAACATAATAAATAAAATAAATCAAATTAAAATCGTGAATTCCTTACGACAATAACTTGAGGAATTTCACGAAACGTTTCAATATATATCGAAACATTTGAGTTTTTCTCGTGAGAATATTTACCGAACGGGCAGAAGGCCTAAGAAATTTTATTTGTTTTTTGAGATGTCCTCAGTCCTAACCACGATTGTGAGCTATAAAAGCTACGCGTTGGTTGACCCTTCATCATTGACCACTGATACTGGATTTTAGGTCCGAGTTATTTTATGATCGAAAAGCAAAAATAAAATGATTATTTCGTGTCGTAAAGCGACGCGAAATATTGAGGGGCAAAATTTTATGATTGAAAGATTTCGTTTGGCAAAACGACTGATATTCATGAAAAAAAGGAAGTTACGGGCAATTCATAGATAAGGTAATCAATTTAGGAATTGATTCGAAATTGAAGAGTTAGTTAAAGGTGTTAAATATGTCACACAGTTAAAGGTGAAGAAGGAGACTCTGTTTTATCGTCATTTCGTATGCGTCATCATCTCGTTCTTCGCGTGAAAAGTTTTCTCGATTGAATTTTCTATTCGTCCGAGTTGCGTCGGTCCACGTCGCCACGTGATTTGAAGTTAATCAATTTTCATAAACGTAGTCGAAGAGCACGTTTCTGCTGTTTGAACAACAGAAGTTTCTACCAAGAGGTACCTCTAGCTGTGGTCCAACATCCGGTCGCAGTGACCGAGGCTTTCCACAGTTCGAGGGACCCTACCTAGGGGTTATTGGGATGCTGCGAATAACACCCGTCTCGAGATCTAACTTCTGAGCGCAGTGCTCAGGGCTTCACTCTTAACGGACTCCCTAGCATCTGGAAACTTTATTGAAATGAGAGTTGTTTATTGATTTGTCTTGAAAAAAACGAACCAATTACGTTATAAGTGAATCGCCTTGAGAAAGACGATTCGATGGTGAATTACCCTAATTGTCTTTAAAAAGACAAGTCGAGGGTGATGACTCGATGGAGATCGCATCCTGGTAGGGTTGTCCTCGAAGTTGATAAGACATCGGGTCTGTCACAGCTTCGTGCTGTAGTGTGGTTGAAAGTCCTCGACTTTCGTGAAACAGCGAGAAGCGCTGGTGATAAATATGTTAAGACAGAGCTTAACACGATATATGCTCACCTTACGTTACTGGCAAAAATGAGAGCGAGGCTTGCTCGCGAGGTCCTTAAATACCACGATCCATCGGTGCCGCGATTTCATTGGCCGATGGATCCATGGTAGGGCAATTTTATCGAGCTTTCGGTGCTTTTGCACCTGGTATGCTCGTGACGTATGACAATTCCCCGAAGGATCAAATTCTATTTCGTTCCTTCGAGGAATTCCGATATTTGGCGAGATTAACAACTTATTATGATAATTAGTTATGATCTCATTATGACGTCCCGTTACAATATATATAAGAAAATAAATAAATAAAAATAAAAATATATATTGGGTTGGGGAAAAATTAATTTCAGTTTTTTTCATTTTTTTCAAAGCGAATTTATTCATATCAATTTCAAACACTAATCAATGATATATGTGACATTTGATCGATGAACATTTGCCACTTATTTTGTAGAAATATAATTCCGTCACTGTAGAACTTCTAAGATTTCTGGTCAAAAAGCTGAAACAAGTGATTTTCACCATCCTCTTTTGAGGCCAGCTTAACACAATTAAGAGAGTTCTGCAGAGACCGAAACAAATGGTAGTCAGACGGGGCAAGGTCAGGCTATACGGTGGATGCATCAAAACTTCCCAGCCAAGCTCGCTCAAATTTTGCCTCGTGACTAAAGATATGTGTGTTCTAGCGTTGTCATGATGCAAAACAACGCCTTTTCTATTCATCAATTCTGGCCGTTTTTTTTAATCGCCTGGTTCAACCGCATTAGATGTCACAGTAGAGAGTCGAATTAATGGTTTGCCCAGGTTCAAGCAGCTCATGATGAACAATTCCTTTCCAATCCCACCAAACACTCAGAATCATCTTCCTTGGCGTCAATACGGGCTTCGAAACCTTTTGTGGAGCTTCTCCAGGCTTCAACCACGATCTTTTTCACACATTATTGTCGTACGTGATCCACTTTTCATCGCACGTAATCATTCGGTTCAAAAATGGCTCGATTCATATCGTTTCAGAAGCGATTCACAAATGGAAACTCGGTCCATTAAATTTTTCACTGTTAATTCATGTGGAACCCAACTATCGAGCTTCTTTTGGTATCCAGCCTTATGTAAATGGTTCAAAACTTTTTTATGGTCGATTTTTAGTTCCGCAGCGATGTCGGGAGATGAAATATATCGGTCCACCTCGATTTTTTAAAGAATTTCATCGAATTTTTCAACGATTGGCCGGCAAGGGCGAGGTTCATCTTTAATATTGAAATTTCCGGAATGAAAACGAACAAACCAATTCTGCGCTGGCGTTCTTTTAAGCACCCATCACCATAAATACCACACAATTTTCGATGAGCGTGTGCTGCATTTTTCCCTTTTCGGAAGTTAAAAAGAAAATATGACGAAAATGACCTTCTGGAATCTCCATTTTCAAAGCGCAATAACTTTTGACTCACAATGACGCTACCCTTATATCTACAATGTTCTGTGTACTGTTACTTTTGAACGCGCTGTAGTGTAACTTCATTGAATGAGTATTACTAGAGGTATGCGACTTTAAAAACATGTATTAGGAAAAAACGAAATTCCTTTCTCCCCAACCCAATATATAATGCAAGAGGATTAACGTAAAAAATAAAAACATCGCCTTAAGAAAGGTATGAATAAAACACATGAACACAAAGAATTAAAATTTACAGAAAATAAATTTATTCAAATTTTCATGAATGATTGCAACGCAAAATTTATACTGGTTAAAAACCGAGTAATTCAATATATTTCAACCAAGTAATTGACGGTCTAGGGGGAGGGGGGGGGGTATGGCCCTCGTTAAACGGAAAACCCAGCCAAAAAAGGTCGTAGGGGGCCTCCTCGGGGTCCCGCGCAACACACTCCAGGGAGAAGGAATCATCTCTCTATAAATGCAGCAGGTGGGCGCGGAGCCTTCACCTCCACGCCCGCACCCCCTTTGCCACCGTGACAAACTGCGGGAGCTGCGTGCCCCACCACGGAGACCACCCTGTTGGTATCCAAGAATACCAAAAACAATAAGAAAAGAATACAAAAAAACTGTGATGAGATAAGAAAATGAATTGAAAGAAAATGAAAAGGGGAGTAAACAAAAGTAATAAAAAAACGGAATAAAGTATAAAATACCGAAACGAAAGGAAAATACTTACTAACAGAGGTCGACTGCCTTGCCCTCAAAGATAACACCGTCACCTTTCGTGTACAACGACATGCTATAAACAAAAAAAAAACAAAAAAAAAGAAGAGAAAATTCCCATTAACACAAGTCAATGGAAATGAAAGAAGAAAACGATAACATATTAAAACAAGGAAACACTTACTTTAGATCGTCAGTCGTTAACAGTTTAACAATTAATGACGCTTCGCAGAGCGCTTAGAGGCCACGAAGCGCACATCGTATCAAAATGCACCATGAAGGCCACAGCAACGATGCCGATATAGCACAAGGCCGGAAACGTCGGTTTACCCGTGCGTAATTTTTCACTCCCGTCACATTGAAAGAATACATATATATATATATATATATACTAGGGGTGCGTAGGGCGCTACGCGCTCTCACTTAGGTTTGGGTTTGGGTTTGGGTTGGTCATCCTTTTCAAATTGGACACCCGGTATAAGCTCAAATCCTGAAACAACGGCGGCAGCGGCGGTGGCGGCCGCGGCGGCGGCGGCAGCGGCGATATATCTTTATATTATAGAGAGATATATATATATATATATATAAATCTGTATATACAATATATTTGCGGGCAAAAGATATGAAATTTTAACGTTAAAAGTGTTACGTCCTGGGTGAGAACAATAGGGTATATATAGAAATAAGGGTGCCTCTTGTTGGGACCGGAATGCGCCGGTCGGGGATAGAGGCAAGAGTGCGGTGATCGTGTGACGCTTCTTACGTGAAACGTAGATTTTTCTTGCTTCCTTTGGTAAAACGTGGTGTTTTACCGTGGTTTTTGTTAGGTGACTTTTGTTTGGGCGTAGCGGGTGTTTAACTGATGAAGACGACGTTGTCGGTTGAGGTGTCGCTCGAATTGTTGTTGCTGTGCT
Source organism: Rhorus exstirpatorius (assembly GCA_963564615.1). Taxonomy (NCBI): domain Eukaryota; kingdom Metazoa; phylum Arthropoda; class Insecta; order Hymenoptera; family Ichneumonidae; genus Rhorus; species Rhorus exstirpatorius. Next base: position 4,946,951 of record OY751314.1, on the reverse strand, counting down.
CGTACATTAAACAATTCTTCCCTGGAGCGAGTCGTTATTATTTTCGTATTTACCGCTTCGGCGTTTGCTCGTAAAAGTCTGAATGAAAAAGTTATCCTTCGAGTGTGTCCTATTTTCGGGTGGGACTCCCACACGATAGGGTTAAAACCTCCACCACGGTGCGTGCGTCTAGCGCACGGAGTTGTGGTTGGCTGGTTAGAGTACAGAGCGTGCGTCTGGCGCACAGGGCTGTACCCGGAGAGAGGAATAAGTAACTACGTGAGCATGTGCATCTAGCGCACTATGCTGTAGTTAGAGAGAGTGAGATAAGTAACTACTCAGGCACGTGCATCTAGCGCACAGTGCTGTAGTTAGAGAGAGAGTTAGAAAAGTAACTACGTGAGCATGTGCATCTAGCGCACTATGCTGTAGTTAGAGAGAGTTAGAAAAGTAACTACGTGAGCATGTGCATCTAGCGCACTATGCTGTAGTTAGAGAGAGAGTTGGAAAAGTAACTGCGTGAGCATGTGCATCTAGCGCACTATGCTGTAGTTAGAGAAAGAGGTAGAAAAGTAACTACGTGAGCATGTGCATCTAGCGCACTATGCTGTAGTTAGAGAGAGAGTTAGAAAAGTAACTACGTGAGCATGTGCATCTAGCGCACTATGCTGTAGTTAGAGAGTAGTAACTACGTAAGCGCGTGCATCTAGCGCACAGCACTGTAGTTAAAGAGTATGAGAGGAAACTACTAGAGAACGTGCATCTGGCGCACAGAACTGTAGTTGGGAAGAGGCGTTGGGCACACGTGAGTTTTGGTGGGTGTCCCAATCGAAACTGAACAACTTGAAGTATGTTCGTACGTTTTATCAATTACTTTCCCGTATTTACCGGCCGAATCTATCCTCGTTGGATGAGCGGATGTAGGCGTAGCGGGTTATTTAAATGAGCTTGTCGAATCACTTTTTAATTTCAACAAGTAAATTTCGGCGTTTATTAAAATAGTACTTGACCAACCCCGTTGGGGAAATCGGACAAGAAGTTTTCACAATTTCTACAATTTTTAAGTTTTAAGCTGCTTTACACGCGGTCGGGTCCCCGAGGTAGACTCGCCGGTTTTTCCGATAGTTCTTCGTTAACCTGTTCGACTGACTAAGTACTCTGACTCTTAACTGTTGATTACTCTCTACTCCTCACTGACTGACTTATAGACTGACTGACGGACTTCTTGCTGGTCATTATATAGGCCCTTATTCTATTGTCGCATAAGGTGGGAGATGTCGGCGCGTGAGAGAAGAGTTTCTCTCACACCTCGACATCCTGCTGACGACAATCGCCAGACGGATTTCCAGTTATTATGGCTGGCGATTTTCGTGTCAGCTTCGTGTAATCGACATTGTCCAGACTGATTTCTGACTACTGCCAGTGCAGGGATATCGATACTCACGAAGAAGCTTGTTGTTTATGTTGAGGCTCGTCCCTAGGCGATGAGCGCGGCTATCGTGTGCGAGGCAGCAAGGCGTTGATTTTCACTAACTTCCCGCATCTGCGGGAGCTTCGTGATAACGTGCGACATACGCCGGTTCGTCACTCACTCGCCTTCCTCCGTGACGAGCCTCGTTCGTAAAAGATTAGAGTTTTTGTGCGTTAGGCGGTGAACTCCGGCAATGGGGATCACCTCTGGTCGTTCATGTTTTCTTGTAATTTAAGTATTAAAAGAACGTATATGAGAATTTTTAAATTTAGGTGGGTGTTTCGACCCAGGACGTTACAAAAGAATATTCGTTTACCGGAATCTGTTTGTACTGATCATGCTTGCAAACAGCACCATTCATAATCCCAGAAACAAGACTTTCCACGTGGAAAAATTTACCAGAAATCTACTACGAAGAAATAGGAACGCTATTTGTCGCGCGAGAAATTTAGAGATTAGCAATAAGAATGGATCTCAAACCATTCACAGAAAGAGGACTAAATATGAAAGCCTCATTGCAAAATCTGCTGCGAACCTGTTATGGGATAGAAGGAGACGCATTATATCCTATAACCAAAAACTCACTGAATCCTTCAATACAAAAGATAGAAAACGAGACAGAAGCTATATACGATATAACAGGTACAA